>WEIT01028419.1:12668-85651 GCA_013389985.1 Dryoscopus gambensis | reverse complement strand
CAGAGAGCTAGGTGGGGGTCACAACAACAGACTTATTCCCTTTAGATCCTCCACAACTCTCAAAACTTAAAACATTACTTTATTTGTACCAATAGTTTAATGGTACTGTTGTTTCCAACACTGTGTCTGCACGTTTTAATCTGCCCGTTTTGGGGGTGAGGATGCTGTTAAAGGGCTCCTAGGGACAGAGTGGGCATGCAAAGGTTTTCAGTTGATCCATGGTAATGAAGCGTAGCAAGTGCACAAGTTAAAAGAAATCAAAGATTAAAGCCCTACCATATTACAAACAAACCTTTACAGGCATTTAGATCCTAAGCTGAATAAAAATGTTCAAATTCCCAAGACAGTCACATCTATTAGCTAACAGGAATAGGAACTTTAGACTCATTTAGACAGAGTTTTAGACTTCAACAAATTCCTGGAATGAGGAATGGTTTTGCATATTAGGTTGCATTGATTAACCAAAAGTGTGTAATACTGCCTATAAAAATGTGCAAATATAATATGAGAAAGTTTAATTTCCAGGAGTAGGGAGATAGGCATGTTCGAAAGTGCAAGTTCCAGTTTCATTGCTTTTCTAAAATAGCTAAAAAACATACAAGAGCCTATCTGGTTCCCAGATCTACTGATAAATGGAAGATCCACCACACAGAACTGAAATGAAAATAACCATTGAAGTTGTCATTGGTTTTTTAAAAAAAAAAAAAATCCACAGTACACCATATAGGTATGTAGAAATAAATGAAGTCAGAAGAGAGGCATGCAGGAGAGAAGAACACTGCAGTTAAAATTATTTTCCTATTCCACAAGTTTCAAGGCATTTGTAGAAAACTGGGAAAATATTTGACTCTGCTTTCTGTCCAGTTTTTCCTCAGAAAAAACATATATTTAACCAAAGCATAAGTAATCATAGTATATGTTTTATGATGCCTCAGTAGAAAATAACATGAAGTCGTATTTTTTGTGGAGAGAGGTATAAGTCCCACACAATACATATTTATATGTCTTGCTCTCTCCATAATTGGTTGTCTAGTGCACAGATCAAGTACTGACATAAAATCAGATAAGCATACATGAAGTAAAAGCCTGGTACTGAATCTAACCTTTTATATACTATACTTCTATATATATTATTTATATTTTCTTATATTCTTTATATTCTTATATATATTTTCTTAAGCATGTACACACTCTTCTCCCTATTTTTCTGTTATATACACTTTTATCCTTTTTTAAAACCATTTCCTTTCAGTATTTCTCACCTACATATTATACTTTATTTCCCATATAAGCTCAACATCTATAAGCAGTTTAGATCACAGAAGACATGAAAAGCTGGAACTATATTCTAACACCCACAAGAGTAATGCCATTGTTCTGCATTTTCCAAGGAATGTCCTGTGACCATTCATCTTCTCTCTGAATCAAAGCACATCTACTTCTATTTCATTAAATTACTGGTGATAGGAACAAAGACACATTTAGGCATAATCAAATGATACACACAAGGAGGTTCCAGCACAACAAATTAAAATTAAGATATTGTGCAAGCAGTGTTCAATAACTTCGGAGATAGCATGATGGGTTTTTTAAAGCCCTATAGATATGTGTTCATATCTAAATACAAAAAAATGCATAGATAAACTACAATAGAAATACGTATACACTTTCTGCAGGAAGCGTTTACATGTCATTCCAAATTCTCGCAATATGTTGTTTAGACAAACACGCAGCACAATTTTAAACTAAACTTGTCTGCATGCCCATTTTTTTCTTGCTCCAGACTTTTTCACTGCCAATTTTCTTATTGCCATGTAATTATATCTATTATTATATCTAGCTAATAAATGAGAATCCCTTCCAGTTCAAATTGACTGGAGGAACCCTGCCTAACAAGAACAGTAGGTTCAGCTTCAGACTGACCAATGTGTAAGGCACAGCTATTATTCTGACCAAATAATTTTCTTACAGGAATGTCTGCTGCTTTCATTAATCTACACTTTTGGGTACGCTCTCTGCTTTTCAGCAGTCATCCTACAAAAGGTGGGTTACTTAAGGAACAATTAGGTGCGTATACAAAACAATTTGCAGGCAGTCTTACTCTTTCAGCTTCCTAAGTGAAGTGCCTTTCAAGGCTGATTTATAACACTGTCGTCTTCAGAAGGCAAAATAATTAATAGGAGCACGGACTTCTAATTTCAGTGACTTCCAGAGAAAGTGGATTTCATTTGATTTATGATGGCCGGTGACTTTGCATTTTATCAGTTCATTCACTCATTATTTATGCTGATGACCAATTTCAATGGGTCGCTATCATCTAACTCGCTACTAATCAAAGAGAATTAGGGTTCACTGCATTATTTAGAAGCCACTAATTTATCTTCAGAACAAGTATCAAGAATAGTTTGGGGCCTTCTGCACTAAGAAGAGGCACAGCTGGCAAAGTCATAGCATTTGCGTGGTATTACAAATGAATGTCATAGGGGCTACTTGCAAGAACTACTACTTTTTACAGAAGTTTCAAAACAGGCAGACTGTATAGAGAGAAGACAAATATGAAACATTTAAACAATAAAATGAAACACTTCCCTTCTGACCTCCTACGTCAAAATATTTAAAATATGTGTTTTCTGTTCCCTTTGCAAGCAATTCAAAGATGCTTTATTTAAAAAATTCTCTCTCCTTCTCTCTGTTAACTAAATGGAAATCTTTGCACCAAAACAATCCCAGCTGGCACATTTCTCATTTTAAAACCATTTGAATTTATTTCTAGACACAAGAAAATAGATCAAACTGAGACTTAAACATATAAAAATTGAGTTTTATCAGCAAGCAATAATACCAAATCATAATCAATCATTTGAGGAAAAACTCCCCCATAAGAGAGGGGGAAAACAAAAAATTAGCTGTTTGATTTGCTCTTGGTGAGCAGAGCACAAGAATCTCCTTTCAGTATTTGCACTTTGCTACAAATTTATCCTCCATCTTCTGCAGGGTACAGCCCACCTCGTGCAAACCACTCAAAAGGCAGCTCCATCTCTGGGAGTAGGTGCACAACCTTTCTAAAACACAGGGGAAGTATGCAGCCAGCAAGCTGGCAGAAGGGCAGCACCATGTGCCTGGTAACAGTTTTGGACCTTCCCCTAACAGAGCAATAGCCTTTACTTTGTATTATGCAACTTTCAAATGCAAAGGTGTGGGAAACAGATGGGGGAAATAAAACATTGAGTCTAGAGAGATGCAGAAAAACAGTGATTTACTCGGGCCTCCACTCACATCCGTCTTCCTGAAAATATCATCCACTCCTCCTTAAGCTAATCAGATGTTTAAATGTGGAAAATTAAAGACTTCCAAGGCTTCTTCATAATCCCAACACCCCTATGGCAAGAAGAAAAACTGTCACCATCCAAGCCAGAGGAGGAGTGGATCAGCATCAGTGTTTTTCACTTCTCACTCTCTCCCCACAAGCAGGTAGGACATCAAAAGAGGGGAAGTGATGAGAGTCGAAGAGAAATTCATTTTTCCCCCTCTGTTTATTAAGGGGATGTGAAACAACCCCAAGCAGCTGCCATCCCCATGTGCTCCCTGGCACTGAGAACCAAAACCCTGGCCTTGCCTGGCTGCCCCAAGACAAAAAAATCCACACAGGGTTGGTGGCAGTAGCAGAAATAAACCTTCCACCCAAGTGCCCCTGTGCAAGCGCAGCCCCTCATGCTGCTAGTGTCTCTTTCCAAGTGAGTTTAACTGGGGCTGTGGAGGGGTCTGCCATATCTTCCAAATGAAAGGGGCATTTAGGGTGAAAAATAAAACACTGCTGTGCTCCCAGGAAAAAAAAACAAACAAAAACAAACACACGCACACACACAAAAACCCCAAAACACAAACATGTTAATGATATGATATTTCAAAATCTGTATTTTTCACACACTTCATAGAATAATGAAATATACTAAGTAGTAAGGGACCTATACGGATCATCAAAGTCCACCTAAAGACTCTCCTCTTTTAAAGACTGCCATTTACAGAAGTAAGATGTTTAGCACTAATTTCTCTAAATTACTTTATTAACTTTTTAAAGTTTGGGGTTTTTTTTAAACGAACTGCTCATTTTATGCTATGTGAATTGGGGTTTTTACCTCAAGCATGTACATACCCTCTCCTGCCTGCAAAGGATGATTCCCATATACTCTTGCGCACAATCTGAGGCCAAGCCACTGGGATATGAAAATCAGAAAAGTAAAAGCTGAATAATCATACTAACACATGACACTGAGACAAGAGTCTAGAAGGAAAGAATTAGGAAATAATTATATAAGGCTACTGGTTTTATTGGACGAAACTGGTATTTATGTTGCCAAACAATAATTACCAACTGATTGAAATTACTAAGTAGCCATTCAGATTAGTGTTCATCAGAGTTTTGTTCACATAAACACAACATGCTCATCATACTAATGATCTGAAATAAAACCCATGACTTGGCATAGTTTTCTGCACCATAACACAATTTACATTTCATTGCTAGCAAAATCAAGCTGAAACACTGCAAACCAGTCTGTCTTTACACTGGTTTGCATTTTCTTTGCTGTCAATGAGCATTTAAAGGATTTTCCTCAAACAAGCATTTACACCTAACTTATCACAATTAAGTCTCTTCTGTTAGTAAAAATTGACTTTACATTAAAACCTCCTATTTAAATTTCCTCAATATATCAGTAAGGCTATAATCTCTTTTTTCTGCTAACAAATGTATTTTTACAAAAAAGAAAGTATATCAATGAAATCTGAAAATTGATTTATTTTTTAATCTCATGGAAATTAAAAAATAAGTCTTCAGTCCAACGACAGCACAGCAAGTCCCTAAAACATAATATGATGAAAAACATTCTTGTATATACAGTTCTCCTTGCAGGAGTCAAAGTGAAGAATTTTTTGTTGTTGTTGTTCAGTTGTTTGTTTTAAAATTTTCAACTTGCAGGCAAAATTCACAAATGGTCTCTGACATATAAAACTGCTCATACACTTCAGAAATCCATTTCTATAGCCAGCACTAGGCCAACAATCAGAGTGGGTGAAAGAAACATTAATCTATAGAAGTTAACATAGGGGATACTAGCTTGAATGTGAAAATGGAAGGACAGTAAAATATCAGGATCTTTGTAGCATTTGCATCACCTGCATATTACATAAAAGAAGTTTCATTAATCTGCTCCAAGTATTGAGAAAGTGAAGTCTCCTGAATCTCTCATTCATACAGACAATATAATAAGGAAATTTATAATTTATGAAAATCCTGAGTGAAACCTCAGGAAAGAACACCTATATACCTATAATATGTCCCCTGAAACTAGAAAACCCCACACTACCTTTGCAAGGACCCTATTCCTTATTGAACAGAGAACAACAACACAAGACAAAGGTGTGAGAAATAGCTTTGGTAGTGAGTAAAATAAAAAAATTCTTTTTTCTGTGCTGAAAAAAATCATGATACCTACATGAATATGTCTACTAAGGGCAATAACTGAACTGCACATCATTAAAAACAGATATATATAGGAAAAATGCTCCAAAGATTAGTTTACATCACCTGGGGCAGCAAAATCCATGAACATTTGCAAAGCCTTTAGTCCAGTGGAAAACATCTTTATTGTTCTGGACTTTCCATACAGACTTTCTGCGTGTCTCCAAGACCATTTCTTTATTAAGTAAAAGATGCATCACAAACCATAACTGGATTAATCTCAGCAAAAGAAACAAGTTTTACACTAGCTAAAAAATCCTAGATCTTTTAGAAAGGGATATGCTTCAAGACTGAAATTCATGTCTTAGCTTTGCACACTAGTACAGCCTCCAGACTCTGAAGAGGTCTCCCTTAGGTGTACATATCTCAAGTCAGTGTTTGTGATAAATCCTAAAACTCCCAAATTCAAAACAAAAGCAATCAAACAACCTCCCCAAAAACCCTCAATCAAAGTAAACCACAACCCAAAATCTTAACCCCAAATTTAAAAAAGAAAACAAACAACCAAACAAACAAACAAAAAAACCCCAAAACCAAAACCAAAACAAAACAAAAAAATAACCAAACCAAACCAAAGAAAAACCCAAACACACGCCCAAACAGTTTTAAAGAAATTGGTTCAGTGGGGAAGAATGTGTCCTCAAAAGAAATTTAAACAGTGCTTCTCAAAAGATATTGCCATTCTTCACCTGATTTGGCACATTCTTAGAATAAATTTTAAAATAGCTGCCTGATCTAGATATTTTTGGCAACAATTTTTAGTAATTATACATTTAACAATGCTATGAATTAGCATCAAAGCCCTATTTTCCATATTTTCCCCTCTAAATAGAGATATTTTGCACTCCCAAAAACTGAACAAATACATTTTTAGACTCTGATATGACCCCTTCTAGCAAGCAGCTGTAAAACTTCCATTGTTCATGAAATCCTGCATATGTACATCCCCAAGTCCCCTCTTCCATTCAATATATATGAAAATGCAATTTACTGTATGTCAAATGAAAAATGCAGTTTTCAAATGCATGACAACAGGTGCTAGTTAAATGATCAGACACTATTTGTTACCTAGTCTCTTATTCTCATTTGCAGCATGATAAATTGCATTTTAGCAGAGCACTGCGATCTAAGGGGTCTTGACATGCTTTTATTGATTTGCATAGGTTATATGCATGTATTCCTGTTTGTAGGCAAATAGTGCCACGAGTAAATTCAAGTCACCGTGCCTCTGTTTCAAGAAAATTGCAGTCATCACAGGGGAGCCAAGATGGAGTGAGGTTGGGTAAAAGAGACACATGCAGCCCATTGGAATCTTAGAACCTCTATTAAGATTTATAGGCTGCAGGATTCTTTTGGGCTTCAACATTATTCTTAGTAAACCCTTTCTGTCTTCAGCTGTTTATAAAAACTGGCAGCTTTAGCAAAGACAGAAGCTTACGTTGTAGGTAGCACAATTTAACATAATAGTGATAGCCTGTCCTCTAAATATCCTGATACTGATTTTGAAAGAGAAACAGTGCATATCCTCAATTCCTTTTACCATAATTTGAAAGGTTTTCTTATTACTAAGCAGTAATCTTCCCACCTGCATTTTCATAACACTTTGTGGTCCCCTTTAGTTGAGATTAGTTAATCTCTCTGTCCTCTGTTACCTCTTCTTAAGTCAGGCCGTATCATGATTTCCCTTTTAACAAGAAGAGTACCCTGCATAGAAAGTCCAAATACCTTCCCTATGGGGTAAAAATAACAGCTCTAGGATAAGGAATTGAAACTTCCTTGCTGGTGTTTTCTTCAGGGTGGGAACAATGAGATCCACCATCAGCACATTTTGCATATAATTCCTTTGGTTTGGTATCAGCACATGCACACATGCCAGCACTCAGCCCATCAGCTGCAGAGAGAGCTGCTGGAACATCCACAGTACCCCCAACACAGGACGATTATCTCTACCCATGCACACACATCGTTCTGTATCACAAATGTTGGAGCTGGCATGACACGCTCACACTGGTGTCAACCTACACAGGCTGCTGATCCAATCATTTCCTTGTATATTTGCACATTACTGATAAAGGTTCAGGTTACTGGGGGAACTGTTAATCTATCAGGAAAAGGATTTAGTCTTGACAGGCATACTTACACCTCAGAGTATTCAAGGAGCTCTTATTTATATGTTATTTCAGTACTTAAAATTTATTGAAGAACTATTTCAGTGTGGTAGTTTAGCATTAATTTTGATGGAATTCAAGAATTATATTCTTCTCTCTGTCTGTACCACAAAACCTAAAGCCAATCAAAATTAAATCTAATTGTAAATTTAAGTTCTGAAAAAGGAACACACAACAAATATTAGGAAAAACATGGGATGAAATTAGGGCAATACAAAGTGAAGCATCTCAGAAAACATTCTAATTTGACTTGGATACTTCCATTCTTGAGTTACTTAAAATTCTAACTAGAACAACTGCAAGTGGGCCACAAATAAAATCAAAAATAATTGCCCACATTATCAGTTTCATTTGCCTGCAAGTTTCTCAGTTTATGAAGATTCTTTTTCATGTTTCTCAACAAAGAATGGACTAAAAGACTGTGTTTACAGGGACTGTAAAATTTAAATTATAAGCACATCAAGACGAATTCCAAAACCATTTTTGCTTACTGTCCACCCAGCATGTTTCCATCCAGTTTAGCAGATGAAAATGATGTACTGACTGAGGAGAGGCACAGTGGGGTAAGAGCTATATCTAATTTACACTTAAACTGAAAACTCATTATTGAATATGATTTTTTTAAAGATTAAATCTACTTGGAAAAGCCACAATGAATAAAGGAACATTGCTAAGTAGTCTTTTAAATTGATACAGAAAGCTGTACCCTTTGGAATATCTGTAACAGACAAATGACTATCCCATAAATTTATAACTTCAATATTATATGATTTTGCTGAAGTAGTATTTATATAGTTCTGTCTAGGAGATTCACAGGCTGACTATCTTCAGCTTCAGCTGCTCATTTATGTTTCCACATTAAGCCTTCAATTGGAACAACTGTTTGTGGAGTTTCATGAGAGGCAGCAAGAGAGAAATGAGATGACTAGGAATCCTTATTTTCTTATGTCATTTTTGACATAGATCAGTTTCTGATCTGGCCCACCATTCAGCTCCTACTATAATAAGAATGAAACAACCAAAGGACAGTGAAAGTATGGGAGAAAATGTTAAGGACCTGTGTAAGGCAGCACTGCCCATCAGTTAAACTGCTCATAAACTTGAATTTGCAGTGACAAATCACACAGAAATATTTAATGTGGAATAAAAAGAGTACGAGTGCATCTGTGGAACAGGAGAAAAACAGTGACCAAAGGAAGATAGGAGAGTAACAGTAAATAATGCAGCACCATAACAATAGGCCCCTGTCAAATCTTGTGTGCACTATGTATCAGAAGAATTTCAAAAGGAAATTTGAAGAGGTAAAATGAGGTGGCTTGTTAAATGCTTTTGGGAAAGTAAGAGAGAGCACAGTGGAAAGAATACATTCCATCTTTAAAACAGTTTGCATATGGGCAAACTTGAAGAATTTTTGTTCTGATTTTTTTCAAATCATTTATGCACCTAAGCCACTGCCAATCAGTTCCTTCAAGTCATTTAGTTAGAGAGAAAGCAACAATATCTACAGTGCCCTGAATGAATTCTTGCCTCCTGACTCTCACCCTCAACACCCTTCTTTACTTAAATGTCAAAAAATGGTACCTGGAATAAAAAATTATCTTGCATACTACCACTCTGTCAGTGAAAACAAATTCTCATTTCAGCATATCAGTATTGCCTCTACTTAGCCTGCTGGGCTCATTCTCTAGCCCCGTGTCCACGTTCATAGGCAGCCTAGAACAGCACACCTTTCAAATGTTTCAATAAACAAAAAGTTCTCAAAATGCCAAAGGTTTTGCCTACTAAAGCAAACTTTTAGAAAAAAGTCATAATTCAAAACCCATTATTTTTACTCAGGTCGCTGACACGGGCTGGTGCTCAAAAGGAATATCCACCAACACCCAAGCCCACAAGCATTCCTTCTCCCAAATATAAAAGACCAGTTTGTATGTCCCTCCCATGCAGGAGACTAAAAATAAGCTGCCAGAAGTGGCCACAAGCACACAAAGTGTGCTTTACTACAGGGAAAGTCTCTTTTTAGGCAAGCAATTAAGCACATCTAGAACAGCCCAGCAACTTCACTAGGCAGTAACAGTTACATGAAATTAAAGCACAGAAAGGTATGATATTAGCAAGTATACCTGCTGATTTCTCCTTAATGAATAATAATTAATAATCTTCCTGTTAAAAAGGATCTATGATAGGGTTTTTTCCCACAACTAAGCAATGAAAAAAAAAAAATTGAATTCTGTGTACCTTGTAAAGACAAATAAAGTTTGCAGAAAAAAGGGTGGGGGGAAAAAAAAAAAGAAATTGGGTTTAGAAGTCTTACATTGCAAAATTCAAGTCTGCAGAACAAGAAGGGCTCTTGGGATTTCTTGTTAAAGACCTTGCCTCTGGTACAAATCACCTATTTGTATGAACTTCAGAAAAGATATGAAAGATTATTCAGTTCTCCCTAATGAGAGGAATTCAACATTTTTGGCATAATATTCCATAATATTTCTATACAACATCTTCACTAACACTTCAAAAGACATCAAAAATATAACAAGAAAAAGATAATTAATATTACAAAACATAGAAACGAACAAATTAGAATAAGTGGAACTATGAAGTTACTGGTTTTCTCCCCATCTCCTTCTGCTTTGTGAAGAAAAAATTAGGATTGCTTGATGAACTATTCATTTGCTGGTGTAAAATACATGAAAGAGGACATTTTCCTTCTGGGACATGTCTGAACAGGGGATGCAGGCGTTCACACAGAGAAATATATTAGTGTATCACCTTTCCCAGTTATGGTACTTCAAAACCAGATTTTTCCCATATTTCTGCTTTCTCCTCCCCTTGTTTCAAGGCCACCTTCCTGCAACTTTCACTGAAGCTTCAGTGCTGTAAAAATTATTTTGTACTCAGGAAAATTCCTGCATATGAATATTTAGAACACACTTGTTGTGCAAGGCTAAGGACACATAGGAAAATTCCTAGAAAGCTGAGAAAACCTTCAGGAGCAGAGTGCTTAGCTCACGAAAATACGTGGGAAAACCTTTAAGCACCATTTGCTTTCAAGAGCATGCCTATTGCTGTAAAAGACTGCACTGATTTTTACATAAATGACTAATAATTAACATAATCTAGAAGATTAAAAAAAAACAAAAACCCCTTTGACAAAATGACAGTAGGCATTTTATAGTTGTAGACCGTCACCACAAAAGCAGCTCTTCATCATGAAAAGAGGATTGTTAGGTACTTGTAAAAGTCAACTTGAAATTCAATAGTTCACCATCGCAGAAGAAAGTATAAAAAAAAGATCAAAAGAACTTTAAAACTGTGGTAAAGATAAAATGCACTCTTCCAAACTTTTTGGACATCAGGAATTAAAATCTTATGCAGGGATAAACATTGCAATTAACATTCAAGACTGAAAATTTAAGAAAT
Source organism: Dryoscopus gambensis (assembly GCA_013389985.1). Taxonomy (NCBI): domain Eukaryota; kingdom Metazoa; phylum Chordata; class Aves; order Passeriformes; family Malaconotidae; genus Dryoscopus; species Dryoscopus gambensis. Next base: position 74,545 of record WEIT01028419.1, on the reverse strand, counting down.
TTCTGGAAATATGACAATATAGAAAGGAATTTTCTCACACAAACAGAAGCAAAAAATCAGCATTAGCAGTTAAAGCTTCAGAAAGGTTAATTCCACAGATCAAATGGGTTTTCAGGGCATTCTCTACACATTGAGACCTTCATATTTGGAAGCTTGTCAAATAAAGGCACGCTGAGAGGAAAGAAAGTAGCCACATCAAACCATACGTGCAAGCTCACAAAGCTGACATGCCATCACCATATGTAAACAGGAAATCTATCTGCATTTAAGTAGCCCTCAGTCTAAACCCCACTCCCTCTGGAAAAAGTGTGTTCAGCAGTATTAGAGCACACACACTTTGTTTGTGCTTATTAAATAAAAAGAAAGGATCACCTTCAACCATATTAATGATGGACTGGTGGATGAAGGATGTCTGCGAAAATTCACAACATCTGTTTGCTCCACTCTCTTCTCAGTGTGCTGCACCTATTCCTCATGCTTAATGATGCTCATCCACTCTGCAAGTTTTACGAACAAATGTGTGTTTAGCCACATTCATCATTCTGAATGAGCGTTCTTGATGAAGCATCCACTGGCCTGTTTCGCTCTTTCTGCTACACTTTAACAAATGACAACTGCTCTTCGTATTTTTCATTTGTTAAAAATAAAAAGCTAAGTGAAGAATAGGCCCAGCAAATTTTTCTTTCACTCCTCTGTTAACTTTACTGGAAAATGGAATACAACATGCATTTAAACTGCACGCAAGTTCACATGCACAAATCTAAATGGTGCATACAGATGGATAGTATTTTAAAAATACAGCAGAATACAGTGTAGCATAACAGACAAACATTCTATCCCACACCAACAGGAGTAGTTCCATCTTCTTATGAAGGTGATGTATTTCTCACTCTGATCAGCCTGGGGACTGATCCTGATGTTCACAATGCCTTAACACAAGATACTTGGCGTCTTCTGGTACCAGGCCAGCAATACATCACAGTGGACATCTGCCTTCTGTTTTCCAGCTTTCCTCCTTTAAAGCACACCAATATTTAAAGACATGTTTCCCAGAAAATGTGCTTGCTGTAAATGTCACCCTAGAAATCAATTGTGAACAGCAATGAATGTCAAATCTATGATATTTTTTCCAGTTAGAAAAAAAAAAGATTCTAAAGAATATTAGTGAGTAATCAGAGCAAAAGAACCAAATCCAATGCCAAAAAACAAAAAATATTCAGAAAATTTCAAATGCGGAATGTCTTTGGAAGTTGTCTTCCAAAATTCAGAACAACTCACAATTCTTATTTCCATTAGTACACAGAAAAATTAAAATGTCCATCCCAATACCCACTTTCTTAAGCGTGTCTTTAGATTACTGATGCAGTATACAGTGGAAGATTCNCAACTCACAATTCTTATTTCCATTAGTACACAGAAAAATTAAAATGTCCATCCCAATACCCACTTTCTTAAGCATGTCTTTAGAAGATTACTGATGCAGTATACAGTGGAAGATTCTCAGGCTCATCTTCTGGTAGTATTTTCTGTATTTGCAGAATCCACATAGATGAAATGAGAGGGTTTTGATGCAGCTTAATGCTATTTCTTTGCTTTACTGATTGAGCCTTTGAGAGCCCCTTTGGGTCTGTACTGGTTGTCTGCACTCGTGTGTATTAGTAACACCCAGGAGGGCAGCAGGTGCATTGGATGAAGCAAGTTACATTCTAAAACAGCAATGACCTTGGCTATGAACAATGTTTACTGCAAGACAGGCATCTAAGACACAGGCAAGTATTGGGGTTCTGGTTTTCATATTACCTTTTTAATAACTAGGTTGCCGGGAAAAGTGGATCTTGTAAAAGAATCCTAACAAAATTTTCAAGAGGTTGCCTTACGAGAAGTTCTACAACAATTTTCATTGAATAACAAATTTTGTGATAGTTCCCAATGAAATAATTATGGACCAAAAGAAATGAAGGAGAACATTTTCACTCTCTACCATAAGAAAAAAACCCTCTATTTATGAAAAAAATCAAACCCTAATCCTAAAATCATTATGGTCCAGGCCAAAAAAAGACATTACAATTCAGTAACAAGGGAATAGGATCAAACAAGTAGAACTTCTGAGATATTGAAGCTATTTAAAAATTATGTAGTGCCTGTGAATTTTTTAAAGACAACCAACAGATACAATTACCCAATAATTTCTTACTAAAGCAGGCAAAAATCCTCCATTAAAACCTCTCTCTTAAACGTGCTATATTAGCATATACTAATAAGGTCACAAATAAGCATTTTTTCTAACAAATATAGTCTTAAACTTATACGTCAAATTATATCAATTCCTTAAACTTAGCGAATGGTTAATAGTCAACTGGGCAATGAGTGGAGAGGAACTAATTATCAGAATTCAGACTTCCACTCCAACTTGGCAATGACAACATAGCATTTTGGTGATATGCAAATTCTATAAAGTAAATCCTACACTAATGGCATGGTTGGACAGTGAAATACTACCTCATCCTGTTCATGAGACTTCACATAATTTAGAAGGCATCCAAACATAATATAAATAAAAACTAATTGAAACCTCTAAAAGTTACTTCTTGTTTTACCAATATTTTAAAGCAAAAACTAGTATCAGCTCACTTCCACTTTATCTGAAGTCATTAAGTCAGAGATATTAACCAGTAAACTTGCCACAAAGGATAATTCTTAGCATGTTATATTCCATAAGAAAAATATGTGATATTATGGAATACAGGTGAAGATGCACTCAAATTCAGCAGAAGTTGTAATAAATCAGCATGCAATGGTGTACCCTTCACAAATTAGTACAATGTGAAAAGAAGATCATGAAGTTCAAAAAACAACTTTTTTGGCAAAATGTACCAAGAACTTCCTGGGATCTCTCAATGCAGATTAAAAAACAAGGGCAGAGGAAAACTATATAGAAAGTTAAGTGAAATACATAAAAACAGAATCACTAAAATTTATAAGAAATTGCAACCAAGTCTGTTCAGGTTCCTCTGAGGTTTAAGTACTCAAGGAATCCATTACTAGGCTTAACAGGAAATTGTCCATGACAAATTTATAAACTATATAGAAAATATTCCTCTTCAAATAAGTACAATGAACACTGCAACAAAACTGATAGCAGTTGTGTATTTTTGTTATAAAAAGGAATTTGTAATTATAAAAAAAAAAAATACAAATTATAGCTCCTTAAAAAGAGTGCCTCTGATCATCATACTTCAGAAATTAGGTCCCACAGAGGACTTTTTAAATATAAAAAATTAATTTACATTTTTTGCTAAAAATGGTTTTTCTCTACTATAAAACAGATCTGTATCTGAAAATAGAAAAAAGGATTTTTGCAAAAATTACCTCAAGGGGATCATTACAGAAACACAAAAAGTAATTTTCTACTAGAATTGTAAAGTGCATTTGCAATAGATGTTTAAAAATATGGCTACAAAATACATAAAACATACAAATGAATAGGATTTAATACAACTGCAGTAATTTAAATGGTATCCTTATTTAAGTGACAGACAAAGTTTCTGGAAGAAAGGGAAATGCACCTTTAGGTAATTTAAAATTAGAGCAATATTAAAATGGATAAATGTATTTTGTACTGTGTAGATACATGAGTTATTCTCATGAGTTATGTATGCAGAGAGTATTGATAGTTTATTAGACTTCCTGAAATAAATCCATAGTCAGAATGACTCACTTGACAGAAAAAAAGAATCATGAGGAACAAAAGAACAATACTGAAAGCAACAAGTACAATTCCATTCTCTGCAAAGGAGAGAACCCGAAAGCCCGGCTGGCCGCTCGCTCTCGCCCGTGCAGAGCAGCAGTGAGTGCTGCGAGTGCTCATCCCCCACAACTAAACAGGAACATCTCCTCTGCACGTGTCACTGCGCCCTCCCAGGAGTGGCAAGGGAGGCTACAGAACTTGCAGGGCAGGTACAGTCTCAGACAAACGTTAACTCAAACCACACAATAGGTCTCAAGAAACACATCACAGTACTTTTGAGAAAGTCAGAGCACAAATAACCCATAGATTACTGCAAATTACTCTGACAAAAATAAGTCCAAGCATATCTGACAGTAAAATTACACTCTCCTCAACAACAGTATCCCTTAGGTAATCCCCCTTCTCTCCCCATCCAGAATGTTAAATTGTCTCTTAGCTTTACAACAAATCAAGGCTAAAAGCTGCACACTGGCAGCACTTCTTTTCATCTTACATAAATTTTATTTCTTCTCAATAGCATCAAGTGTGGTATACTTTATGAAAATTATGGAAAGCATACAAAGAAACAAAATGTAAATGATACAACAATTCAAAGCATATGAAGGGCACCGTTTCTGCTATCTACAAGAACATCAAATCACTTCTTCCTCTACTGCAGCTCGAGTTCATGCTTTTCAGTGGAACAACAATGAAAAAAAGAAGGTATGGGGTTCATACTTCATTTTTCTCCTCATGGAAGTAAAAGGGTTAATATATCTTACATCGCTATTAATACGATGATATCAGCTGAAGACAATGCTAAGTCACTCATAAAATATTAAAGTCAGCACCTAGGACAAGATTTAGATTCTTTAAAATAGGTCTTGTCCTAAGTCTTGCCCTAACTTTCCTATGGATTGAATCAGAGATTCTATAAAAGTATAGTCTCTTTTTCCCTTTCTTCCATTCTATATAGGATCTTATCCAGCAGGAAAGGCAGCTCATTGTTTTAATTTGTCTGCATAATCAAGCTGACACATAGTCATCTTAAACAGAAAAAACATAGAAATATGAATGGGGACAGAATGTGGTACGGTAGAAGGTAAAGACCTGCAGACAAAGGATATCTGTGACTCCTTTAACATACATTTCAAAAAATGGTTTATATACCCAGAAAAATTATTTCTGATGTTTTCCACTAGGGACAATTCCATCTCTTGAAACAGATCCTTTAAGTCTTTCTCTCCTTATAGCCATAATTTCAATCCAAATGTTGCTTTTCATATTTTTGGGTTATCCTTTAAAAAAGTTCTTCCCTTGTATTTGCAATTGTGCCTTCCCCATTTCCTCCATGTCCCCTCAAACACTCTTGAGCTCTCTTCCCAGCAACATTATGAACAAAGCAACACTGGATACGTATGGCAACAGAGGAAAAAATATTAATTACAACTTGCCTGTATAAGGTTCCCAAAACTTCACTGTGCACTACAGATTCCATCTAAATGTACATCCCTGATCAATCACTTCTCCCCACAGCTGCTTTCTGAGCTTCTTACCCCTGTCTAGAGGGTGACTGTGCTAGGGAGACTATTTAGAAGCCCTCTCTCTGATATGATAGCTGAACTTTCACCAATCTTCTGGTCTTTCCCCAAGTTCATTTTAGTCTCTATTAATCTCTTTTTGTCACTTTCCTACCTCAAGTGACCAGGATTCCCTCAGTTTTGTATCTTTTAAACAGTGTGCTGCTTCCTTCCACACCAAGGCATACAGGGAGCTTTGTCAAAGGTCGCCAGACATACTGAAGAACCTGGACCAATTCCATTTATTTACAACTATGAAAAAGTAGTAAATAAAACAAATAAATCTTCAGTATTGGGATTTTGTAGTGGGATAGTAAAACACTCATAACAGGAGGATATATAGCAAATAGTTTTGGCTGGTTCAGACAATTCAAAAGTGAACCAATGAAAGACTGGAGAAACTCTGAGGCTCCAAGATCAAGTGTGGTGTCCTAGTGACACCAGAAAATCTGGCTTCATGGAAGGGTTTTCCATTCAGTATTGAGCATTTCCCTCCTTAAGCTCATGAGTTCCCTGCTGACCTGAAGAAATGTTGAAACTACAAATGACTTCTGTTAAGAAATTTAGGGAGTGCCAAATTAAGACTTAGCTGTGCAACTTTCATGTAGTCTTCTAGTATATATTCAAAATACTGCAATAACACAATCATGTTTGCTTCTGACATTACCCAATTATCTAAATAATAATCCGCCAAGTAAGAACATGGGATGCAAGGACAGACATGTAGATGAAGGACCAGAAAACTAGAGAAGAATGTGAACTGGTTGAGCAACGAAGATACATTAAACAGCCAAGATGGGGTAAAGTAACCCTGGGACCTACTGGGCTCCAACACAAGTACAAAAAAAGCTGGATATGTAAGTGAAACAGTGAAAGAGATCTCACAGCTGACAACCACAATGTCTGGGCAGAGATAAAAACCAGACAAGACTAAGAATATGACAGAGAAGATTTGAATACCTATGCTTCCCAAAGGGTTTTATGCCAACTCCTCCATAAAAATTAGGACAAAATGCAGGGAACATGACCACATTTTCAGATGGGCTGTCTGTCATATTTCCTAATTAGAGCAGAAAAAAATCCCAGAGGTCTGACTGCTCTGAGATGAAAACGAAAACAAAAACCTCACAACATATGATCCAGGAAATAAAAATAACAAAATCGAGGCCAAAACCAATGAGCAGTATGATGTTACCTTCCTCAGTAGTGCTGCCCATGAACTACCTAATATCTGGCACCAACAGTGAAAAGCCCCATACAACAAGGGGTCAACCTGCTCCATCCAGTTTCACAACTAAATAAAAGATAGATAACAGGAGCTCTCTAAGGGGAAGATAAACCTAAGGATACGAGGTCTTATTCAGGTTAGTTGAAGATAAAAGTACAGTTAATTCTCCCCATTTTCTTGTTGATATACAGCTATAGAAGAATATCCATCAAAATAATCCTACCATTGAACTATAAACTTAAGTGCTACTTTTCCATAACTCCAGACTTGCCTTGCCTAGGCTTAACATTTGGCAGGATTGCCCTAGCAGCCTCCAGCACCTGACAAGATAAGATGAAAAAATGCAGAATAGTGTCATCTTGAATCACTGTCTGTTCATACAAATATATTTCTAACTATATGTATGAAAATAGTATAAATATTGATTGCCATGCCATATTCTTAGATGAGAAACTTAGTAACTTCTCATGTGTTCTTTGGAAAGAAACCAACAATTTTTAATGTGTTAAACAAAATTTCCAATGTGATTAACTTAAATTAACCTTAAAGCATTTTTAGATCCAAATCACACAACACTTTCAAGTTATGCAACACTTTACAGATAATTTGAGAAGGCCCAGCAATACTCCCTTATAAAAATTATACTAGACATCCCTCCAGAAGAGATTCAAAAGACATAATCCTTACAACACTGATGTCTTTAAAAAATAGTTCTTCAAAAACGTTGTTTGACGGTTGCATTCAGAGGAACTTTGTTCTGATCTAATTTTATTGTACAACCCTATTTAAAAAAAATGGCACCACATGAATCTAGACTGACACACAAATGTTTTACACTGACTAATAAAAGGTTGACACAAAAAGAATAAATATTGTGTATGCTAGAACCAGCCTCCACTTTAGACACAACTGAGTTCACATCTTTTAAATAGGACATGTCAGCACTGTGTAATCTTGATGAAATCAGACGGACCACACACCTGTAATTGACTTAACTGGGCAAGAGACATAACTGGTGCTCAGAACTTCAGTCAGAAATGCTGTTATTTGGCAACAAGAAAATTATACCCAAAGAATGAAGTTTAGCAGAGACGTTTTGCCCAGAGATTATTTGCCCATCTCTTTATTCATCTGAAGTGCTAAAGTATAAATATATTTGATAAAACCACTTGAATACCTAAATTTAATTTCTTCTGGTATAATTTTATACCTTCAAATCTGTTTTTATTTTATTATTCCAGGACAGAGAGCAAATGATTTTCATTACTGCAATAAATGAATTGGCAAGAATTTATAATTTTTAGTGCTACTGCTGCATTGTGTGAAGAGTTATATTGTACAGATTTTCTCTAGGATCATTTCTAGGGTATGAAATCTAAACCTTGACAATGCTGCATCCATCTTCTGAATATATATGGCACAAGTACAACACATTCTCTTAAGACGGATTTCGCACAAAAGGCTTTTCTTCATAATAAAAATATCTCCAATCATCAATTTCTCATACTTTGCCTTTCGGGTACATGCACACTTTAGACACTGTGTTTACTTTTTTCCTTTCACAAATTGTAATTCATCCATTTCATACATCAAGTAAAGCAGTGTACGTCCAGCTGCCCTGTGTGTTCTCCATTTCCACTGGGACATTTTGCTGGGATAGAATTTGAGGACTTTCAGCTTTTAGCAAGCACCTGACCAGAACCATGGGCAGGTTTCAGTAAATCCATAAATCTCAGAGACACTCCACAAAAGTGCAGAATCTGTGCTCTGCACACGCACCATATTAACTGATTTCCATAAGCATTAGTTCAAGCACCACACTGAGAGATACACATTTATTTCCTTCTGAGAAATTCCAGACAGAAAGCAGAAACCCCTATTAAATATAAGGCTTGGTCTACTCCCAGCTGCTGAGATGTAATACAAGTCTGATCTGTACCTGCAATCGTCCAAGAACATTATTTTGTAATAACAAAGTTGCATCCTGGTCAATGTAAGTTAATACACTTTGAAAAAAAATAGATTAAACTAAACTGGAAAAGACATTCATTATAGAGTAAGAACACTCATAGCAAAACTAATCAAGAATATAATTATATAAATACAACTATTTAAGAAATGCATTTTACTATTTCCTAGATAAATTTTGTGCATCAGAGCACTAAACAAATAAGTGTGAAGACATTCTCATCTCAGTTTGTAACAGACTCAAAATCTGATTATATGTGTCTTAGTAATTTATTTCAGATCAACCCAAGTATTTATACTAGTCAAACTTCTCAGAGAAGAAAACTCATCTCATTTGCTCACAGCATCACATGTAGCCTTCAATCTTATACATCATAATGAGTTTAGAAAACTAAATTACAAAACCAAGAAGTAAGGAGGACACACAGCTATCACCTGCTCCAAAGAACTGTTATATGCCTGTATTAATATTTGTAAAGCACTTTCAATTCATATATAAAAGCAGCTATACACACAAGGAGTATTACTGCTAGAGAATGTTACATACACACGGTTTCCTTCTTGAGGCCCTGCTCTGGCATTAACAACACTTGATCCATGCCGTCAGCCCCAACACTTGAGAAACTCTTTGGAGCTCCTTGAACTAAAACACAGAGAAAAGGGCATAGAAACTGAACAGAACATGAGGGCATGGTTGAAATCAACAGAAAAGATTGGGGAAGGGTGAGATTGCTCTTGGAACTTCTGGCAAAAGACTAAAAAAGGAAGAGTACTGGTATAAGGAGAACATAAGGCACAAACAACTCAACTCGGTATGAGGTGAAAAAAGGGTCCAGAAAACTCCCAGAGTGCTAGGAAAAGGGAGAAAAGTCAGAAAGATCTCCTGACACAGAGAAAGATGGTTCAACAGGCTTAAAAAATGAACTGTCAGGTGTGGACAGAAATATGCATATAGCTGCCTGTATAATGAGCTTGGCCTACTGTGAAACCATCACAGCCCTAAGCGTATACACACACACCAGACAACTCATCCCTAGAATAATACCTCAGTGTTTTGGTTTTTTTAAACCTGTCAAAAATTACATTACATATCCTTTTGCAATATTTTCTTTTACACTATAAACACATGAACACAAAAGAAACCTAGTTAGAAACCTGTTCAGTAGTGAGATAGAGCATGAGACACTAGCAACAGTGTTATTTTTGAGTTCCAAGTTGCAAATTATCACTGTTATAGCAGGGAAAATCTCCCCAGACTCTTGTAGCATCTTCCTACATGAGGAAAACCAACAGTGGCTGGATAGATGACGTGTTTTGAAAATTTCAAGTCATTTCTCCTTAATTCTGGAAGAGGCCATTAGTATTTATTTTTTATTTGCTTTTTAATTTCTGAGTGCAATTTGTGAAGTACCAGAAGCCATCAAGCCTTCAGAGCCAAAATTAGGATCTCACAGCTCTAGGAGCACAGCACACAAACAGTGGGACAAAAAGGGAGCAAATTTCTAATGCAAAGATCTGGATTCCCAACTGATAACCCTGATTCTATAAGCACACCCATGGGTTCAGATTACTTTCTTTCACGGGGAAAAAACAACAGGATCAAAGTCAAAGACTACTAAAGACAGAAGCTCTTTCTTTGTATTCAGATTCAAAACAAAACAGACAACATCAGAGAAGATAAAAAGAAAACATCCCAAATAAACAAGGCAGGGCTGGGTTACTCCTTCAAACTCCTGTGGGTTAAGACATGTAACTTGCCAAAGAACATTTTGCAAACACAAACAGATGTGTTTCTCTTAATTCCCAAATAGTGATCAAGGCAATCCAAGACCTGTGAGCACAATTATCCACAGTAACAGTAAAGGCTAGGATGGAACCTCCTCAACCTACCCCTGCTAAAATACCCAGACAAGGGAGCACACCATGCCACACAAATATCACACTAACTTGTTTTGAATGACTAAACCACAGTTTTTGTAACAATTCCACTCTGCTTTAACTTTATATCATGTTCTTCACCTTGGGAGACTGTGTCTTATTTGCATTACAAACTCTTAGCAAGTCACTACGGCTCAGAAAGGATCTTGCCACTACAGGCACACAGGAGTCCATGCTCACACACTGCTAAGCTGCCTTTTCTGGGCCAAAGATTACAGGCAACAGCTGCTCCTCCCTGGACTCTGTTACCTGCAGCTGGGCATCTCAACAGAACATGCAGGAGAGTCTCCCATGCTCCAGCACAAACCAGACAGCCTAAGTCATTCTAGTACAAACAAGACACATTGAACTGATAGCCTATACAGCCACAGTCTTCCCCAGGCCAGCCAAAACCAGCTCTGAAAAACACATGAAAAAGACAGAATGAAGCCAATGATCTTTTAAGAGACACTGTTCCATTACGTATTTCTGCTATTAAAGAAACAGAACAGAAAACCAAGGCACCATTAAGGGAAAGGTATTTTTTAACTTGACAGTGCCATATGGTTTTATGACAGACTTGCAGTCCAAGCCATGTTTATACTCCTCTTTTGTTTTTGTTAAATATCATATATTGAAAAAGTTAAAGATGAAGAGGTATTCCTTGCTTCTCCCATTGTAGAATATAATTTGTAAGATGCATTCATAAATTTAGAAAGCTTTTTTAAGATCTAATCTGGAAGCAAAAGCTAGCTTTGAGTACATCAGCCATCTAGTATTCTCTGCTCAAAGGTGACTTATCAGAGACCAGCAAACAAAGCTAAAGGTAAAAAACTGCTCCCTTCAGGATGCATCCTGTTGTTAAAATGTCATTGTTTGCATAATAAAGTATTCATGTCTTTAACCTTTGGTGTAAATATTGTAAATGATATTTCTTTTTCTGATAATTAAACTTTGCTTGTAAAACAGTGACAACTAGTTATAAAATCTCATTTGCACTTACCATCCATACTGCTTTTAGAATGAATGATAAGGCTCTTAACTATCTTCAGCTGAGAAGTACTGTTTATAAAAGAAAACAGGTTTATACCTGGACATTTTATTGAATCATTGAAATCACTGTTTGTTAGACTACTCACAGAAATAAACCCACTGAAGTCCAGGAGATCTGCTCTAAGTATACAGAAATGTCAGTATGGGCTGCATAATTAGAGCCTCCATGATCCTTCCTAATTACCTAGAGACTAAAAGCAAAGCATTTCCCCTTCAGGATCTCCACAGTTACTTCTTCAATCATTAAACAAGCCAGGTCCAGGCCTGTTTGCAGGCATTGCCTGTGGTAAGTTTGCTTATGATCTGTAGTCAATCAACTACAGATTTGTCATTATGTAACTATAATTTATCCTCTGGCACATCCTTAACGTTTTGCCTTTGTCCATCTGCCACCACTTAGGGAGGACAGTGACTCTTTACCCTCAGACATATGCCTAGCTGGTACAATCACCATTTAGAAGAGCAAGTGTCCAGTATTTATTTTCAGGCTACTCTTCATAATGTTCGTATTTCAAACAAGTTTTGCCCCACACATGTCATACAGCATGTAATATACCTGTTATATGATCTGCAATACTCTTTACATGCAACTTTCAGATAATTATGAAAGGTTTGCTGTAATTGAAAAGGGAAAACAAGACTCACTGACTTCAGACAAGCACACGAAATGCACTGCCATACAATGACTCTTCTCAGAACTGTATTAGAAAGCGCCATGACATAATTTCATTTTGTAATGTCCCATTTTTAAGCATCATCTCATACAAGTCTTTAAATGTGCTAATTGGAAATCCCCACTATGTACAGAGAATTGCTTTCAAAATGCCAACAGTTCCTCTTTCATCAGAGTACTCAATAGCAGGAGAAAAATACTTTCCAAAATTCAAAGCATTTTGATCTGGTTCTGTCAAAACACTACGTGTTCTCAGTTGGTAATCTCTCTTTAGTCAAAATGTGACTATTTTTGTTCAGGATGGTTTGCTAAATATGATCATCTTCAAAAGTTACGAAGAGAGAAAGAGTGAAAAAAAATTACTATTGCTACTTTACTCTACTACCTACCTACTACCTTCCTACTAGGAACCTTACTGTGAACTGGTACAAACATTTCAATTCAAATTTAGAATATTTTTTAAACATCTAGTGCCAAAGAGACAGCATATGGTTTAGTTCATTAAATACCTATACATTGGACACCAGAATTTTTTATGTAGCAGAAAGGGGTATCTGTAATTAGCAATTAGCTATTAATTTATGGGTAATAAAGAGCTGCTGCTTACCAGTTTTTCTTTTCAAAAAAATACTAGTGCCTCCCAGACTTTTTCCACAATAGATAGCTATGTCATAGAAAGAATATTTTGGACTCAATTCCCTATCAGCAGTCACAGAACGAAGTTGTAAGGGATCTCTAGAGGTCACCAGGTACAAATCTCACATGAAGTGGGGCCAAAACCAATGTTAAATAAGGTTTCTGACACCCTCCACCAGTGCCTACACTATTACTTTAAAAGATTAGTTAATTTGTGGAATTCTTCAGCCATTCAGTGTTCTGTTGGTGGCTTCTATTCCCATTTCTGCCTGGTAAAATACCAGTGCCTAACAGCAAAAGCAAGCATCCTGGCAGCTCTTTCTCTTTTCCAACTGCTATTACAGACATTGAGACTCATTTCTGCAGAGAAAGCACCAGACATCTGTAGAAGCAGTAGGCAGCAAAGTGATAGAGCCAGGAGTGTGCAAGCTGCCAGATGCATATGGACAACAAGTTGTCTGCAGCCTAAAGTGTGAGAATCAGCAGTATTTAATCAAGGAAAATATTAGAAGAAAGACTTAAAGCTGAAGTAGCTAACAGTTTTGCTCAGAACAAAACAGCAGATTGCTGACACGACAGGGTCTCTCTTGAGCATGCCGAATTGCAGCAAATGGAGCAGAAGACTGGCTAGTGGGTTGTTATATTCCAGATTCCATGAAAAAGGTGGTATACTGTAGACCTAAATATGCCGGGATGCTTGCCCTGATGACAAGCCAAACCCACCACTGAGTTACTGCTGCTAGGCTAGGCCAGACATTACACAAAGAAAGTTTATAAAACCTTGGCCAACCCACTGGTCTTCCCCAGTCTCAGTAGCACACAGGCCTTAACAGAGTTGCGTGAAATCATATATGGCAGTAGATACCCCAGCTGTAACCATAACAATTAACAACTATGAATCCACACAACATGAAAGCTGTGACTCTGACTTTACTAGCCTTAGGTAATGCTAAGGAAATCAAACATTTGCTGTTATTTCAGGGCACTGCCAACATCAAATTTATTTCTCTCACTTTTGCCAATCAGTAACTCCCAGCAATACAAAGATCAGCTTTGTGTGTGTGCTTAAATCCCTCATTCCCTACCCATTCCCCTGCATCTCAGAGTAGGTGCCAAATAGGGCAAGAATTATTCTTTCTTTCCACAGATGCACAAATAGCACCTACCATCACAAATTTACATAAATGTATATATTTTCACTACTGGAAATTATTGGAAGTTCCCAGATTGACCAAGTAAATCTATTAAGAAAATGATCAAGTTTGAAATATAAACTCTCGTAACACATTGTGGTTCCAGAGGTCTTTCACAAGGCATACCTTAAACATCACAATTCACAAGAAAACTCTTGGAGAGTGTCCAGTATCTATAGCACAAGCACGAGCAGTCCCTTGCTAATATTATGCAAGGGATGATGAAACTGAATGACCAACATGATGTTGGACAACTTAAAGGCGTGGAGAAATGACAAAAGGATGGACTCAGGGATAGATTTTTACAATGTCATTTCTCACTTTCCCACTCCCCAGTTGTTCAGTGTCTTGCCACAGATCAGTCTTCTCTGTTGCAGCAATAGATTTTTTTTTTTCACAAAATCATGATCTAAAACTGGATCAGTAAAACAAATTGGGTTAAAAAAAAAGTCATACATGTATATGTTGAGAGAGGATAAACAAAAAATCAAAACAATATAACTGCAATAAGGACTGGAGATGGGATTGGACACCTTAATGCAGCCTCATCACTGGTAAATGATGACTTTGGTATACAAGTATTACGTTAACCATGAAGTGAATGTCATTACTGAAACCACTACTCCTTAGTTTTAAAGGGTTCGATTGAGCCAATCTACATCACCAAAACCACAAAAGGTCTTCCTCACAAACAGATATTACCAGTACAAAATTCACTCTGTATGCTGAATAGCAGATCTGCTTGAAATCAGCTCTGCAGAGAAGGACCTGGGCATCCTGTAGGACCCCAAACCAAACAGGAGCTGGCAGCGCGCCCTTGCAACAGAGGCTGATAGACTCCTGGGATGCATTAGAAGGTTGACAGCAGGTAGAGTGAAGTGATCCTTTCCCTCTGCTTAGCAGAGGTGAGGCCACAGCTGGAGTGCTGGGAGACATGGACACACTGGAGCAAGGCCAGTGAAGGGCCACAGAGATGATTAAGGAACAGAAGTGTCTCTCGTATGAGAAGAGACACAGCTGGGACTGTTCAGCTGGAAGAAGGGAAGGTTCAGGGGTATCTTATCAATGTGTATAAATACATACACACAGAGAGGGGGAAAAAACCAAACAAAACCCAACAAAACACCTCCACACAAACAAACCGGGTCTGGAAATTTAAGTAGTTTTTGTGTTTGAAAGCTAGTTGGAAACCCACAAGTCTGCTGTTCATTTCTCTGCTGGCTACCTTCTCACAAGGACAGTGAGAGGCACCGCACAGACATAAGGAAAACCCAAGGCACTCCTGTGTAGTTACAGTGGCTCCAATAGAGATTAAATTTCCATATTATGATTTGCCTTCTGCTTCAAGAATGGAAAAATCGGTGATTTCACAAAAAATATTTGAATCACTATCTGACAGAATACACTTGATTGTTCATATGACACGATCAAAGCAAAACTAATTAAGATAATTATTAATTCATAAGCTTAATGCCTTCCTTCCAACACTTTCAGAGTTCATTTACTTCACAGGACATCAAGTGAGGCCACACCATCACTACTGCTCTACTCAGATGGACTTTTAAAGGTGGAAAAATGCTAGTAAAAGTAGCTATAAGTTTCAAGTATGGAGGTCACACTTTGCTGTGCAAAACAAGAACAGAATAAGATTTTGCTTGAGATAATAACTCCTGACATTTATCTCCATTATTGCTTCCTATTTTAATGGTGAATTTCAAATATTATCATAAAACTTGTTAAAATTAATACAGTTACTAACTCTAGTAAAAAATTACCACAAAACACATTTCCTATCCATTAACAGTCTTCCTCTAGAGCAAATGAAAAGCGATGTTCTACGGTACATTTATTTTATCAATCTAGGTGTCTTTAAAAATATTAACAGGCTCTGATATTATTTACGAACTTTTTTTTAACACTTTATGAAAAGACCTGTAGCTGGTCTAATTAGAGACTACAACAGTCCTTAAAAAATAAAGGAAAAAAAAAAGGCAGGGAGGGTCACAGGGTCTTAAAGCCATGACTGACTTTATGGGCTGAATTGTGACTATAATGTGAACAACCTCAAGCAGTAATATCTTACTCTCCATTTTGGATCTGCTGATTTCAAGTGAAACCACTTGTGAAATTAGGTACTAGCAAATATTGAAGTATTACAATTCAACCCTAATAATAATGCATTTTGGAATATTTCAAGAGGGAAAGACCTCCAAAAGGTGCAGATTAACTGTCTCTGAAAAAAATTAGCAAAATCTCGTTTACTCATCAGCACTTTTAGACAACTAAGTCACTATACTTAATACACTGGGGAATTTTATCTTTATATTTTTAGTTTCCAATGATTCCCTTGTGCCAAAAAAACAACCTTGAAATTACTACAGTTTTAAAAATCTGAATGTTTTTTAAATATAGAAAAATTAGGCCTTTCCTCTTTATAAAAGAACACGCTTTCATCAAATGAATAATTTAAAACCCTTAAGTCATCATATATTCCATTAATCTTTCTGTTCAATACACATATTAGCAATGAGACAATGTTGTGAAATCTTCAGTAGAGGTTTAATTCAAACAAACAAACATGTTTTTATGCTTATTTTTATGAAATGCTGCCTAGATGAAATAGATCAGTCTTTAAAATTAAACAGCAGGTTGTAAAAACTGCATTTACCATATTGTGAGTCTGTTTGGGATCATCACAAATACAGGTATATTAGATTTTTCATGTATAGCAGATCAAAGTGCATATCATTAGTTCAAAGACACTGCATTATTCCTCTTCGTATCTACAGTATACTATGTGAATTCTTGTCATTATATCAATTTAATCCACTGCCATTTTTTAGGCTACTGTTTGCCTAACCGAATCAAGAACAGAGTAGCTGGCATTTAATGTGACTGCATCACTTTTTCCAACCCGCCTACTTTAAAGAAGAAGTTTGTTGAGTGCACACAATTCACTTTACAGATCATTTGAAATGCATAAACAATTCCAAATGCAGAAATAACAAAAACAATAATTTGTCATTTTGAAATGCTGAAACGCTTGGAGGAAGACTTGAATATAGTACACTCTTTTGTTTGTAAGCATGGTGATTTGCCAAGCTACACCTCGCACTGCACTAACCCTAGGGCATTCCAGTCACAAACACACTTTGATCTGCTGTGCTTTTGGATTCTCTCTCAGAGGGCTCTACCTTTCTTGACAATCCCAGAGGGAAAACGCAGCCTTGCATTCTTTCCCTTCTACCACTCCAAAATGAACAGTCCATATGCTTGCTGCTAGTTCAGCCTCGCACTGTTTTTCCACAAGCTTGTTTGTATAATAACGACAGCTGCAGGATTCTTCAGATTGAAGTTGTGAATCGGATATATAAAAAAAATAAAATAAAAAACCCACAGATCACATCAGAAATGAGAACTACAGAAACAGTGTTATTTCTGCATGGTCTTAATACATACAGTGAAAATTAGGATGTTGCCACAACTTTGTATTGGTGTGTCTGGGCATCCTATTTTAAAGGGGACAAAATATAGTTAATATTTACTTTATGACACAAACAGTCAAGCAACAAATATCAGTGGGTCAGAAAGAAGGCAAAAGTCAGTGGATAGTAACTGTCAATCAAATCTGTGTTTCAACTCATCTGTACCCAGATGTGCTGAGAAAGAATAGATATTGCAAAGGTTTCAAAAGTGATATGAATCTGTTCCAGAATATATCTGCATGCATTAATAAAAATGATAGTTGTAGAAGTGTAAGGTGGTTTGGGTGTAAAGACCTACTTTAATCTTGTTAAAAATACACTGACAACATAAAGAATCAAGAAGCAGCTTGATCTGGCACTACATAATTTAGTATGAGTTCACATGTTTGAGAGAAAAAGAAAAAGGAAAACAAAAGCAACAGCCCGTAGTTCTTTTGTCCATACTTCTCTTCACAGTTGGTAACTGAATGTTCTTATCTTTGTGTTCTTAGTAACTTTAGACATTTCCAGACACTCTGTTGACATATTTCATTTAAGTCTACTACCACAATAAAAGTAATGAAAGTAAAATTTGAGGGGATTTAAAAGCATATGTTAAAGCAACACTATTTCAACTTCCTCACCCCCACACCACTCCCCCTTACTTATTTATCTGTTCCTCGGCAATGGGGAGTAACTGCACTACTGGGAAGGAGGAGAAAGCCAGCCCTGGAACTCATCCCTGGATGGTTCCAGGGATGTCTTGTGATTGATTTCGTGCTCCAGTCACATACCAGCCTTCAATTTCCTTCTTCCACAATGAATACTAGTGGAGAGTACAACAGTGATGAGGAAAGAAACACCATGCTGTTTTTCATATGCACTGGAAAAGCCCTGAATGAGATGCTTCAGAGTCCCAAAAGTATCACCAAAAATTCAGTTAGTAATGACAAAAAAAGTACAAACAACTCTCTTCCAGAGTAGAAAATTTGGCTATTGATATATAATATCCATTCCTCCTTCCACTAACAAACAATAAATAAAATATCAGATACATAAAGCTTTGCCATAGGTGCTTCACAAAATTCCTACATCTGCCAAAATACCTTAAAAAAAACCCAACAAACCAAACCAAAAAACCACAACTAGATATACCTAAATTCTAAGGCAGCTCATAATGTTTATCCATATAATTTGATACCATTTCTGAAAAAAAAAATCTCTATGTTTAAGATCTCAATGTACTGATACACTGAACATATCTTTGAATACACATATGTCTAGATTTTAAGCAAACCTGCATGTATGCAAGAGGAGCACCATTCCATATATGGCTGTTTCATATTCTCTCTCTGAAGATCTAACACTTCAGAGCAAACCAAAACATAACATCACACTAAATAAAAAAAGCATTTATGAACATTCATGACCAACAACTGGATGCACATTAAATGGTATCAGTTTCACTTTGCAAAACCCAAGAGCAGCCAACTTTGCTTCCTTGAGTCGGTGTGCAAACCACATAATTAGATTCTTTATTTAAAAGTAGTCATGTAAAATGTGCCAGTAGTCCCATCTATAATAGCATTAGCAGCATAACTTTACTAACATAGACATGAATTAATACGCTTAGTTTTTAATACTATCTAATGGAAGAGATGGAAAGCAGGAAAAAAAACCTCTCCAACAAAAATCGAACGCTTGAAAATTGAAAAACGCAAGATGCCAAAAGAGATTCTTCAATGTCTCAGCCATTTACTGAAGAGATCTTTTCTCATTTGCTGATGACTTTGGCAGAGCTGGTTTTGTCACCAGTCACTCTGTACTTTGTTTAATTATGCAGTACACCAACAGAAATTTTCTTTCTGATTGCATAAATCACAGTGCTTTGACATCAACCTCAATAGGGGCTGCTAGAACAATACAGTGAGCGCTATTGACTCCATCTCTCAAGTCCACAAGGTGTATCATTTAGCCAAGAGTGATAATTAGACACAGAATATACTGAAAACTGTCAATAGGCATGTCAATAGGAGGACTCTTAGCATCTAGCATCCAGTGAATCAATGGTGTTTTTTCAGCTATAAAATCAAGAAAATGATAGCTTTCAAATGAATGGTGGAAAGGAAACACGAGGCTCCTTAGGGAGGAATAAAACAGCTCAATTTTCCTTCACTGAGTGGCTCTCCAACTGCCTCCCTCAATGGAAAAGGTCACAGAACATTACAGCAAAATATCTCTGAAACAAGATGTACAACAATGCTGGGACATGACATGAAGTACAAGCACACTACAAAGGCCCGTATATCTCTGACCTGACAGAATTAAAGCATGGGTCAGCAGATGCCAGACAAGACAGGAATTGAAAGACAATGATTGATCTGTGTAGAAGAAAATATGACTGCCTGTCCATATCAAATATGTATGTATGCATGAACGGGATTATATGTACAGTATGCCCCCTCCCCTCACAACAGTTTTTAAAGCCATAGTCTTGCTTTCTTTTTAAAAATTATTTTATGTATATAATTTTCAGCTGAAGTCTAAGGAAGATATAAAGCTGATCCTTTTAATGCATAACGTTTTGTTGACATATTCCTACGAAAAAATGTACCAGACTTAAACTGATCCTGGAATACCACTTGCATATATCTTTCTGAGATATATGTACACTTCTGAATAGTGGAAGAGTAGGGATAGGAAGCCATTTTCATTCACTCTGAGCTCTTTCAACTAAATGTTTTAGTTGGCATAGAGAAACAAAGGATTCCCATGCAAAGCCTCCTCTGTGAATTAGCACATCTTTTACAAAGCCTGGTTTATAACTGCAGCTGTGAAGCAAACATAGCTTCTGTACCATGGTTAGTTGAAATGGTTAGAAATGAAACCAGAAACAAGAACTACAGTGCTGACAGGACAGAGGGGGGGGAATCGGAACAAAACCAAGCAGGTGAAGAATTTCAAAATGGACACAAACGGGTTTTTTTCTTTTCCTTTGTACCCTAAAGGAAACTGTCTTTTAAAAGGTGGCTACTTAGTAGTTGCAAAGCCAAGATATGATACCCACCTTTGGACAGTCAATGCATTTTTTACCCCAGGGAAGGTTTCTATGGAAGTATAAAGGTGCCTGAAAAGCAACTGCTAAGTGGTCCTATGGCATTCCACACTTCTTATCTCTTCACTAATTACCAGATCCGTTTCTTCAGTAATTGACAGCTAAACAAAGTTATCCCAGGATGTGAAAGTCAAGCTCAATTCAGCTCCCAGATCAGCTAAAGTATAAAATCAGTCATAATTTAGGTTAGAATCTAGCTCATGCTCTTCTGTCCTTCTGAACTCAGTGTAACTAGGGCTTGGGAGCAACCACATTATCTCCCCACTAAAGCCGTAAGAGGGGCATGTTCATGACTCAAAGAGGAGCAGATCTGTTGAATAAGAAGCTGCCATTTTGCCACAATATGAATCTTAAGTCTTTTTGACAGAACCAACAAAGTAGGTTTTCTTCTGCCTTTCTTGAGTTGGAAGTTCTTGCACTGAATAAAAGATAAACCATTTTTTTCCCGCTCCCCTCAAAAAAATTGCTACGTGAGAAACGTGAGTTCAATGTGAAATGAAGTGTCTCATCATGGAGGTGCTAGTAGAGAACAGAATGCCACCAACAGCACCAATAGCACTTCACAGCCAGGAAAAAAAATAGTTAGAATTGCTCTTTTACATGATCAGTATTCAAGAAATCCTGTCATAGACAAAATATGACCACCTCTCATCTGCTGAAAACACAGTTTTAAGCATAAACCCTTTGAACATCTTATATTACTTCATTCTAGCAAGTTTACAAGCCTTCCTTATAATATTAGACTAGTCATACAACTACCCTAGGAATCAAAAAGGGGCCCTTGTGCTTCAAATAGAATGTAATCTCAGGAAAATATCTGTTATGCAGTATAAAAATATAAAATATCTCCTTAATGTGTATGATTTATAAACTCTACCCTCATACACTTTTACAAACCTTGACTAAGACATAAAAGTAATTTCTGCAACACACAGCTACACACGTTACAGAAATGCAGCTAAGGAATCCCCTGTTTATTTAAACATTTCACAGCACCTTCTAAAACCAGAAGGACTGGACTAGAAGGACAAACTACCTGGAAATTTCAGATATTCTAACAATATTAGTAATCTTGTTCAAATCTTTGTGCAAGTGTTTCAAGAAAGGAGAGAAAATTCAAACCCAAACCAAGTAAATTTTAAAATATCCCACAACTGCATCATGTAGGAAGAATGATTTACGCTTTTTAAATACTCTCCCAGAACAGTGCATGTCATTTAATCCATTTTCATGGATTTTAAAACCACTGATATTTTTCTTCTCTCTAAATGGTTACATCTACAAGTCTTCAAGCAGTACTTTCACAATTATGAACACAGATATATTTTTAACAAAACGCATTTAATTGCCAAGGGTGTGGAAAAGCAGTAACCAATACTTAATACATTAGAAAATGAACAAAGGTGTAGATCAAAGAATTTCAAAGAGCACCTGCTGCAGAAGCTAGACTGTCAGGAAGGCACTAAACACTATGAGAATTTAGGGAACAGTTACAGAGGTGCAGTATTTCTGTTAGTAAATCTGCTTAAGAATTTCCCCCTCCTTTTCCCCAACCTTTTATTTCCAGTCTAACATTTCACTTCATCTTCTTTATAATTTTTTGCAGAACTTTAATTGGAGAAAATTCAGCATTTTGCAGTGGTAGGCCCACAATTTGGAAAACAATACATCTTCATCCCCACCCTCCAAAAATAAAATTGAATCAAATAAACCCAACTTTGTAGCTTGGGATCTATTACCTAGGGGTGGCATTTTTTTTTTCTCAAAATAACCTTCAGAGAGAAAGTTCTCCCATTTCTAGAGATTAACTAGAGTCCAGTACCAAGTCTTGGTACAACAAGCCTGTGAACCCAGAGTGTTCTTTATTATTGCTCCTGTTACTGTTTGTTTCTCATACCTTTTTATTTAGTAGAAATCAAAATTAAAGACCTAGTATAAACAAGCAGATGACTCAGCATTTTAACCATCCTGGAATCAAACAAAATAAATGTTCTCCAGCTTTATTTCATTTCTCAAAATTTCATAATTTTGTCTAAAACCTAAAGTCATGTCTACACAAAACAGAAATCTGCCTGTTCCTATGGTCTCCTCTGCTTCTCTGTGAGAGATCTGCTGAAAGACACTTTGTCAATGCAAAGGCATGCTTCATGACAGCTACCAAAAAAAGCAACAGCAGTTTCAAAAATCAAAGAATGTTCCTTTGGGAAAGCATTATTTGCATGTTCATAATGAATACTTAACTACACATCTGTGCAACCCTTTAGGTTGTGTGGTAGGAAGTGATCTTTTAAGAGGACTTTGCCAACTTCCAGCAAATACTCACTCAACCTTTGCTAGGCTGAATAATAGCAAGCTTATCAGTGAGCTTTCAACATGATTTTAAACAGTTTATAAGAAGCCACATGATGAATTACTGACTGAACTGGACAGAGTGTTAGGCCAAAACTGCCTTAAAATCAGAGGGTCTTTGCTGAACAGGAATTTTGACAAGGTGTTATAGTTTATTGCTTATAATTCACCTGCTAAAAAAGTAAGCATTCGAACTCAGCACTGCATGCACTACAATACTTAAATAACAGGTTGGCTTCTAAAAAAATCCAATAATTATATGCTTTTCAATTTATAAAGGAAATACTGGTTTGAGATCACGACACAAAGAAGCCCCAACAGATCCGAGGTTTTGCCTTACATACGGATGTCTATGCTCATGTGCAGTCATCATCTAAACCAGCAAGAAATAGGAATGTAAAGTTTCTAAGAAAGAATCTTGCACCGTGCTACACAAAGTTATCACTATTTAAAGTTAGCAGCTGTTTTTCTTGCTAAATGTATAAAACAAAATGCTATGAAGACACAGATAAGTTTCTTTTTTAAAAAACAAGCTATAGTAATACAAACACTTATATGAAGAAAGTATTAAAGGTACTAAAAAACCTTTATCAGACATTGCTACATTTCACATCCACCAAAAGCAGCCTATGCATTTACATTAGATGGGAAGCATCTTGGGTAGAACTTGTCTCTTAGGTAGTACAGTAACTTTAAAAGCTCTACTACAGACACAGATTTCACCAAAGGAGGAGCGCAATGAGCATTTCTATGTTAAGGAAACTTCCCTATCTGACCATTCAGGAGGCATGGATGGCTCAAATCAGCCAACAGGTCCCTGTTTGACTCATCCCACACTCAATCAGACCAGGTTTCCTCACCAGTTCAACCCCAGGTTTCCCTTTGTAGAATCTCAGAACTCTCATTCCATAAAGTAATTTAATTAGGGTGCAGTAACACAGAAATAGCTCCAACTGGTGCCTCCAAGAAGGGCCCTAAAGCTAAGGAACCACTGGGCTTTTATCCCCTCACAGTCCAAGAGCAGAAAAGTCTCTCTCTTCCTCCTGAATCCTCGGCTCCTGCCCTGTCCCCTCGTGACCAGTCCCCTGGCTCAGACACAGCTCCCTGAGCCCTTCATCATGCAAAATTTTGGCAGCTCACAGTCTCTTGATCGGGCTCCCACCCAGAGCTCAACCTGCAGCTCCCACGGCAGCTGCACCCCGAGCTACTGCCCTGAATGTGTTTCTCAAAACCTACACCTCCATTCGCCGTCTACTTACCTTATTCTTGCATACGGGCCAAGGTGCTGTGCAATACTCTCCTCCCAAACACCCTCACCATCTCCATTAATTTTTCTTTTTTTTTTTCTTTGAAGTTCTTTGGTTCTAAGAGAGAGGTTATTCAGCGATTTCACTGCTTTAAGTGGCTCATGAAATCTAATAGCTAATGGCAACATACCTACAAAGAATAACAGTAAACTTGTTGTAGGGAATACTGCATAAATTCCACAGCAACACTGAACAAAAAAGTTGAAGGGAGTAATGGAATCAAGATTTATTACTGCCTTTCTTTGTCAAATAAGTCAGAGAAAGACTTGCAGGAGCAAGACTGGAAAAAAGACGCTGTGGAAAAAATGGGATTAATAGCCGGAAGCCCTAAATTTCACCTTTTGTCATGGAGCTCATTGATTTTAGATAAAGGCATACAATCAAAGGTTCAACAAATAACTGATAAGAGAGGTGATAGGATTAAAAGCTTGAGCAAAACTTAGCGGGATGCTGGCAAGCTATTAGTTAAAGGGATAAACATGTGATAGAGTACAAACAAAGGCTATGGAATTTAAGGACTTTGGCAATCTAGTAAATCGCAAACTATTGCATTGTTTTCTGGAGATGGAAAAAAAAAATCTCAGATAAAGTTTGGTATATCAAAAGTCAGTCCACTGGGGGCTTGTAAACAAAGCTAAACCACAGAACAAGACCGTTGCTGTCATTTGGGTCAGCAGTTTATTCAACAGCAAGACCTGCAACCAAAGTGGGTGTTGCTGACTTGTAACACCACACACAGTAAGAGGACAGAAAACTTATGGATATGATCAACAAGATCAAGCTTTTGTCACATGTGCTAAGAGACCCCAAAAAATTAGATTAAGAACAACATGAAAAAATAAGTTTCATCAGTCATTTTGCAACTACTTATTTAGTACTCTTCAGTGACAATCACTCTGAACTGTATTTTAAATACATCAGTTTTGGGGGAAAACAAAACAACATACCAACAAAACTGTACAAATGAAGCAACATCACAGAATTGATTCTCCCTCTTGATTTGCAAGTTCACACTGGCAAGTCCTAAAATTGCTCACTCCTATCCACTCCAACACATCTAAACTCCATTCCTACCTAGAGAGATGTATATTTAGTTATCCAAGAATGCTAGCTGGGAATTACCTCAAAAAATATAAATGTTGCAATTTAAATAGGTTCTTTTACACTATTTGATATATCAGGTAGACAGGCAGTGCATGAAGACATATAAAGTACGTTTTCAAACACTTTGATAACTAATCAATAAAATTATGTTTTCAAATGGGGAGGGGAGGGGAGAAGGGGAAGGAGAGAACCTTCTTTTGTGTTTAGTGTATTTCTCAATCCTGCTGGCTCAGGTCCTGTATAATCATGTTGGGAGGGTGGCAGCAGCAATTCACATAATATATATATACATATATATATATATAAAAAGCTTTTTACAAATACAGATTAAAAAGCTGAAAAATCATCCATGAGCCCCATGAATGCAGTTTTCTCTGAAACAGGTCTTTTGCAGAGTGTCTATGTATATGTTGAACAAGTTTTCACACACAGGGATGTCATCCAACTGATCATTCTGGGCCTTGGGGGACAGGGTGGAGGTGGGGAGGTGTGCATGTGAGTGTTACTTCACAGGTTTTTGAACACCCACTCCAAAAATAAAACCTAATCTGAAGACAGGGGGAAAAGAGCAACTAAGCGATGTTTTGAACTGTGTCTAGATTAACAAATATTTCCTAGCCTCAAAGCCAACAATTTCTTACTAACTGGTATTCATGAAGAGATTTCTAAAGCACAAAAAATAGCCAGGTATGATTTGCATCTTTTAAGGTCCCCCTCACTCCATAGCTTTAGTTCAAATGAGTGGTAGCCACAGGCGCTGAACTTCTAGTACTATTAATAGGAGCAGCACATGCTGAGCAACATCACAATAGTCTAGTAATGTATGCCTCAGACACTCCTTGAAACAAAAGAAAACCAAAAATATTGCTACATCAAAACCAGTGAAATTAAGGCAGAGGAGCTGACAGAGAATGCACTTTACTGTGACAATAAAGCCTTCAATATATAAGATTTTCCACTATTTGAGAAATGACATCTATTGTTATTTTTGAAGCAGATAAGAAAATTAAGATCTCAAGCTTATACTTCTAAACCACACTGCTGATTTTTGCCTTTCAAATCAAAAGCTTCTGCAAATTTAACTAAACGATACAGCTTCCTCCTAATTCCTTTACTAACAGTATTTCTCTTGAAGCTCATAAAATCTGTTACATGTTCAACTTTTGAATTTAATTTGCATGGTAATTGCAATAACAATAATACTTCATCATTAGGATAATATAGGCTAAGATCCTATGTAATTTTCACTTCTTAATGGAAACTCTGAGACTAAGAACACAGCTAAAATATTATATATTAATGTCAATATAGCTAATACTCCCCAAAATCCCACCAATTTACTTTTCACTGACAAAATGTTAAAAGAAAATGATTTATGCAGATCAATCACCTAGCTCATCAAGTCATTCACTGACAGCCAGCCTTCATCATTGCTATTTAAAAGGCACTGCTGACAGAAAAGACCGACTCTTTGATTAAGGGCTCTGTCTGGCTAACCTTTTATTTGAAGAATGATTGCTGCTGAGTGACAAATACTTTCCCATTCATTTCAAGGAAAAGATATTGACATTCAAATTCTTGATGTCTACACTGAACAGATGCCACTGTTGGCAAGTGGCTTGATAGCAACAGCAGGTACACTACTACTCTGGGGGGTGAAAAACAGCACCGCTGGCTCAAGTTAAAGGCTCTCAACAAGTGAAAGCTACAGATCTCTCAGCCAAATCCTCTCTCTTCAACGGTTATCATCAAAGAACATCTGTTTGTTGTTTCTCCCTAGTCCTCTTCTTGAAAGTGTCCTAGCCTCACCTTGACCCCACTTTCAATTGTATTGGATGTTATTACTAAAAATAAAGAGAACTCAGCAGCAAAGTGACCCTTTGGTTGAGAAGGGCGTCCTCCCTTGCACAACATCCCCAAGCACCAGTCAGGGAAATCCCAAAGCAAGGGCTGCTGCTTCCGCACTAATGCGATTTCTGTTGACAGTAATGTGAAATGGAAGTTGCATTTGCAGTATCACATACAAAATCAAAGCCAATATGTTTGTTACTTTAAGCTGATCCCTCTGTCACTTTCTACTTTATTACTTTATAAAAAATAAAAAAGGAGTGAGAGAGGGAAAGAGGAGATGAAAGCTGGCCAAAAGAAGCTGCCTGATAATGGGCAGTAAGTAGTGAATGTCCAGATCCTGTTTTGGACAGAATTTACAAGCACAGGTGTCCTGAAAAATAGTCACTAATTTATTTTTCCAAATAAAAATTAGAAATCAAGACAAGTACACCACGTCACAGCTTACAATGCTAATTGTTTTCAAGAATAAATATATCACACGATGAAACATTTATTTCTTTGCTTGCACGTTTCACAGATCTTAATCAGATTCAGCGCACAGATGCATATCACTTAAAAAAAATCTTTTTGATACTACCTGATGAGAGTTCCCCAACTTCTCTACTACAAGCAGTAACACATATAGGGATGCTACAATTAAATATAGCTAATGAATAATATGAAAAATTCTCCCTGCCAGAGCAGCATTCCTCCCCAATTTCTTTTTGTCTAGGGTGGGGCACTGGGAATTAATATTCTGCTACATAATATATCTTAATATTTTCCTGATACTAAAACTCAATTTACTCTTCTGGAGTATCGCAGAACTTCTGTTTATCATTGTATTAGGCAGCCATATTAAGCCATCCAAAAAAAGATTCTCCACAGCAATAAACTCTCTCTGGAGTTTCCTAATGAGGTAGCTCTGCCACATAACTTCACACAAACACACCATTCAGTCAGCAAGGCCGGAGAGGGACACAGAGCCAACATTACTCCTGAAGAAAAGCATGGCTTGGGGTAGCAATCTTTGCTTTTCCTACTGGCCAAATAATTTGCCTCCCAGCTTCTTCCCATTTCTGAAACCCACAGCACAAGCTCAGTGGCACAGAAGCTATCCCTGCCAGGGGAAAAAATGAGGAAGCCTTGCAAATCCAGAGAGTGAACAGCATTACAGGGGTAAAAAAGACAAACTCATTTGACTCTGTACAAAAGAAAGAAAAGAAACAACAGGAGCAAGGACAGAAGTGCACCCCCTCCTGTTGTCTGTCAAAGGTGGAGGTAAGTATATATTTACAGCATATCTGTAACACCATCAAGACCATAACTGTCATCTAATATTTCATTTTTAATCATTTACTAAGTCAGCAAATTTCATGGTTGTAGAAAAGCTTCTGTGGTTATGGAAAAGAACAAAACCAGCACACTTACTAATTTCTAAATGGACTGTTAGTTGTTTTGTGAATTTTAAATAGTTTGTTCTAACTATTAGGAACAATCTAACATTAAAAACAAACAACCTAGAGAGGAAAAAAATCTAGCATTAACAACTTTTGGGGGTTTGATTGAAAATCTGATTCACTCTGCCTTCCTATCGCATACAAGAAAAAACTATGGAGTAAGAACAGCTTTACTGGGTCAGAGCAGAAGTCTCTTTAGTCCAGCACCTTTTGTTCAACAGTAGCCTGGAATGAGTACAGGAACAAGCTAAATCAGTCTGGAGTCAACTGTCCATAACAAAAACCAAAAATACAAACAAAACAAAACAAAACAAAAACAAGCCTTGTACTGTAGTTTCTTAAACTTCACGTGCACTTACTCATAAAAAAGAGAGCGTTTTGTTCATGTATCTAATCATGGTAAATAAACACAGATTTACAGGCTTGAACTTTATTTAATAAACTACTTGATCATACCCTTTCTCTGGCATTCTTCCATTTTAAATAAAGATTAATCTATGATAGAACTCTAAGGCTGCTGCTGTAATCAAAAGAAAAAATGCTTTCAGGTTTTCATAGGGTTCTTCACATGCTCTAGTAGTATCTTTTTTTTTCCTTAAGCATATTTGAATGAACTGTTTGAATATGTTTACTCTTTCATCTCTACAGCTTTGAAAACTTCATACTTCATATCTGATCTACAACAAAGCAATAAGGACTGCAGAGGTTGACAGCATGGACATAATTAAATACTACCATCAATGAACTGCCATGTTGAACAATACTGACTTATAATGCACTTCAAGATCAACCATTTACATTTAAAACTATTTCCCTGAGAGGTCTTAAAAGGAGCATCTTAGATTTTTTTCTTCATAAGAGATCCACAGAAAAAGAAAACAATTTCTATATAACTCAGTAATGAGTCCCGCTCTTTACCAGAAGGTTTGGTTTACATACTCAATACACATGGAAACATGTAAGCAATACTTTGTAGATGTCACCTCTAAAAAACGATCAAGAGAAGAAAATCAAATCTACAGTCCTTGCATTTACATAATCAGTGATGTGTCATCATATGTACCTTTTGCAGGATGTACCATACCAAGCAACATAATAAGTGATTGAAAGACAGAAAATTAACATGGAAATGAACTAGCAACAAACAGTAATTCATAAAGGAATTCTCAGTATCATAATAAAATACTAATTATCCTAAACTTTGTAGAAAATATTTTGACACAAAAAGCTTGCAATGTGTATCAAAAATAGCATTAACCTCTTTCATATTTGTAAGACTGTTAGGCCAAAATAGAAATATATATAACGTATATAAGTATAGAGAAGAGAGATTTTTAACCAAGCAGAATTACAGCTATCACAGCAGTTTGTGGATAAATTATTAGGTTTATTACTCCTAAAGTACTTTGAATAGAAGTGTTCCAGCTGTTACATCTGATCACCAGCACACTGCCAATTTTCTCTGCCAGATAGTCCTTTTATACATTGGGGAACTTGTTACAATTAAGGGATTTTCTCATTTCTTTATAATTCTGTGACTTAAAAGGGTGCCTTAAAAATTCAATTGCATCAACCATATTCAGTTCCTTTTTTTCAAATTTGCTGCCTATGAAACTGAATGAAACCACCAAATCTATTTCCAGTGAGAAACTCAGGTTAACATCGTTCTCATGATGCTGCATTAGGATGTTGCTGCTGGTACATCTGACAGCAAATAGCTACAGTAAACCTTACAGCATATTTGTGGAAAATCTTTTTAATGAGATGCTTTATGATACAGTAATCCCTCACTACCTTCAGAAACATATTTAAAATAGCAGGTTATTCTACCAAAAATAATATGTCATAGGGTTTTTTCTTAAAACTGTTCAATTTCTTAAAAAAAAAAAAAAAATAAGGCCACAAAACAGTACATCTTGACTAGTGAAGAAGCACTAATCTGCCAGTATTCTAAAAGTTCTCATCAGTAAGATAAACCTACTCAGTTGCAAAACTGTGTCTTCATTACATTTACTTCTTCACCTATAGTATCTCAAAATATATTACTTATTTCAAAAGGAATGGAAAAATTTCATCTACTACTAGAAGATGCAACAACACTACAGCAAGTAGAGTGTATGTAATAGTAGAGTAGCACACATGGGGGATGAAATGGGAGACTCAGGAAATTAAAACTGACTGTATGGAAAGTGCTTAAGTAGGTATGATTTATGTATTTGCTCAGGGTATTTAATCAAAACACCCATGGGTTTTTGATAGTTCTTTTGAAGAGTGACATATTCTAAAAGTGATTACTCAGAATATGGGTTAAAAGACAGTACACGAAAAAAGCTGTCCTCCAATGCCCACCAAAACAGACTTCTAAGAGAAGAGCTCACCTACCTAATCACTAGGGCAACTTCCTCCAGAGAACACTGGCTTTCCCTAAGGGTTTCCTTTCCCAGGGCTAATCAAGCCCAATCTTGTTTAGTTTGTACTATCTGACAAGATACTGCTATAGCACACAAGGTGGTCTAGCAGATAAGTTTAGAGCCCAACCTACAGCAACTCTGAGTTACATTCCCAGGTAGAAAATGAGGGAACATTCCTCGAACAAGAAGTGATTTGGCGTGCAGACATAAATACCATTTCACAGACCTCTCCTACCGCCTAATACACAACCGTCACAAGAGTGTGCATATTCCTCATAGTCTTATAGCTCTGGACACTCAGATTTTTTTAAGTGATCACAGAATTTGGAAAATACCTCATACATATACCCACAAATGTACTTAATCACTGAATCAATTCAGTGCCAGACCTATCTTCTTTTCTCCACATTCACCCATCCCCCAACTCCCTGACATAAAAATGGCATCGGCACTGCAGCCCTTCTGCACCTCTTTAACATCGCAAGAGGGATCATCTGACCACCAATCAGCTGCCCTAGTATGCATACAACCACTGCTATGCTACACTGCACATATATAAACCCACAAATAAGGTGAGCCCAGTCAAAGCAACGTTTCTCTCCTTCAGTTTATCAAGCTAAAAAGGATTCTTTAATTTGTTATAGCCACTAGTGAGTTATCATGAGTAATCAAAAATTGCTGTATTGCAAACATTCTTCTATCAACCTTCATTCACTAAACAAATTTCAGCTTAAATTGATTAAATAATTATTTTCTCATTTCTCTCAGTGCACCTTTAAGAAAAAAACATGCACCAGCCTGGGCTTCCAGCAAATGAGCTAATCCGCACATAAAAACGGTGCTGAAATCCATGTGCTCTGTTCAGAAGCCTCAGGCTTGAAAAGAAAATTCTAAATTTGAGCTACTATTGAACTTTGATTGATCCACAAGTAAGAAATTAAAGCAGGTAATATTTCAAATACATCCACATCCTCAAATGGCCATACAACACGAAAGACGATGAGAAAACTAACCAGGGAATTAAGTCCACAAACTGAGTGGAGCTCCCCCTGGCACTCAGTTTCTCTCCAACAAGAAGGCCTCAGAAAATCTAGCATGGTTTTTAAAACAGCTGCCTTGCCATTATGATACACCAGACTGCTAATAACTCAAAACAGTGAAGTAAAATAATAGGTACATCATGAAGGGTCAGCAAATTCTTATAGCTTTAGTCTCAGGAGAGGCTTCCTGTAACTAAAGTAAAAAAAAAGTTGAGTGTAATTGGTAGCAGTAGGCAACTCAGAGTCTGTAGAAAGAAGCCAATGCTGGGTACCCTGATAAAGTTTTTAACATAGTTTGATGAAGCATCTTTCAAAGACCATAAGGAAGATATTAAAGTCTCTTAACTGATAATAAATTTCACTGACCAACTCAGACCCTCAAGCTGGTGAATTATTTATGCTCAAGTCTCTGGAGATATTATTGACTATTAAGAATCCAAGCTCCCCATTCCATAGATTTCAGGACACAAAGAGCTGAAGTGCTTTGGAGAAGGGTTGGAGAGAAACAAGGAGAATCTCAAGTACATGACTGCCAGTCATCTACTGTTTACTTTGAAAGTGCCTTGGCTCTCATTCACTCTATTTCTGTACTTCAGCTTCGTTCATATGCAGTTCTTGCTCTGAGCTGTTCAGGAACAGTTGCTCTAAATAATTTTCCCTTGCTTTACACATATCTTATACAGAATCTCCAACATATCATGAAGTTGCAATAGATATTCAGTTTTTGACTTCTGGCACAACAACAAAAGAGAGGAAAGATGAAAAAAAAGCAGTAAAGTGTTTCCTTTAAAAGAAACCGGAAATACGTGCATTTACTTATTCCCAAGTTGTACTGTGACAAAACAAAAGGGATAACAAGAAAGATGGATGGAGTTGGATAGAGACTAGGATCCACCTCCTTTCCCACAATGCTGTGAAAGAGGAAATACTCCCTCACCTCACCACCCAAATGAAGTGACGTGATTTAAGAAAGGACAAACTTAAAGGGTTTTTTCTTCATTTTGAAAAAGAGAGGGGGAAAAAAGCCCAAAACACAGAAGAGCTTTTTGTTAGAACTGACTACCATGTCTATCATGACTGTGGGACCAGACCAGGACAAAAAACTGACTCAAGAAGCTGAAGGGAAACCGTTAACAAAATTCCAGTTTTCCAGCGTTCACTGTTCTGAGCCCAAGTTAGCATTTATGAGATTGAAGCACATGAATGTGTGTTGACTATATAATTTTGTCTAGCAAACACACCTCCAACATCACTAATTAGGGAGCAATCATGTTTTACAGTACTGTGCAAAGTTTGTCTGCTTGTTTCTATTAACATCTACCTCTGAGGAGCTAAACTATTGACCCAGAGCATCAAGAACAGCTGCAGTTCTGGGAAGGCTGTGTTCAAACTGCAGGAGAGCAGAAAGGGTTGGCAGTGGTCCCAGAGGTCAGTTGCTAGACCAGAGAAAGTGCTGCAAAAGCCTGTCCATTGTAAGGCTTCAAACTCAGCTCAGCTCCCACCCACTGGGTGAGGGCAGGCAGACAGAAAAGGCTGTGGACACCCCAAGGAGCATCCAGTGCAGTGGGAAAGGCAGGGGGTGAGCTCTACCATAGCAAACAGCTTCTGTAGGGGTCCACAGCACCCACCAAACCGTGGGAAGTTGATAAATAGCTGAAACAATGCAAGTTACTTCAAACTGAAATCTGAGCTACATGAATAATGACAAGAACAATAATAGTTACTCAGAAATGACAAATTCATCAGAAATGGGGGAAAAAAAAAAAACCAACACAGAAGCATAGAAAAGTCATTAGGAAAAAGTGAAATATTCCAAAAATACTGCTTAATTGAAAGCTGAATTCAAATGAATACCTGCATTTTAAAATCTGCATATGCAAAGTGTTGGCTTGTCAGTTCAATCTCACTCCACCTTTGCTCCTCTGCAAAAATAGTTCAGCTGATTTACTCAGGCCTGTGTAATGCATAGGATCAGTACTTAGGAAGGAGTTTGCAATCAAGTTTTAACAAGATTGTATTTTTAGCTATCAAGTCCTGATAACAAATGATTCTGATTGCCAAGTATTAAATATCACATTGGCATCCTTTGTTGTGAAATAATAAAATAGAGTTTTCCATCCATGCTGGTTTTCTCATTTTCTTTTTTAGAATATATTAATTATTAACAAAACACCACACATCAATACTGAGCCTTACATGAAAGCATTAGATGACTTTCCAACTTCCTCAGTATAAAAAAGATTTTCCTCCTATTACCTATAACTACTTTTGGATATATTTTTGCACACTGGGAAATCCCCATAATGTATGGTTCTGTGAAATAAGTTACCTCAAAGTCTGAGGCCAAAACAAAGCATGAGCCCATAGCAGATCATTGGGTTACTATTATTTTGGTTGACATTAGTAAAGCTAACAACTAAAAACATTTAAACACACAAGTAGCATTCTTTTACTTAAAAATTACTTGTCTCAGAAAAGGAAAAAATACAACTACTACAGCATAAAGAAAAAGCTGACTGTGCAATCAAAAGCCCAAAGGACCCAATTTCTTCTTAAAGTACCTGATGGACATCGTGACAGTCTGATTACCTTCTACCACCAATTTTTGGAACATGTGAAAAATACTGTATGCTTCTGGCTGGTATGTGGTCCAAGATGACTCATAAATCTTCCTTTATCTCCTCCGTGGTGTTAGCAGAAAAGGATGAGTTGCTTTTTTCCATCTCATTCACATGTCTTTCTGTCTGTTACCCGTGCCCTTGAGCAAAGATTACTGATGCCCTGCCTTTGATATATGACACATCACATACAGCAGCTTTTCATCAAGTGAATTAACCTGAAAAAATGCAAACCTACCTGCCAGTTGCTTCCCAACTTTCCACTATTCCTTTGTGTACCTCCTCCCTAACATGCCACACAAGGCATGAAAAAACAAGGTTACCAGTCAGAGCAAATTAAATTGTCGTTCAGTGGACACTGACATAATTTACTGAAATATACTAACTTAATATTTACCTTCATAACTGATTCAAATTGTAAAATATACTTTACATCATATTCCTAGCCTGAAAAAAGTATCTATTTAAAAACTAGAGGATGAACTATCTGCTCAGATCACCCTAAATTATTGCTCTGAGTCATATATAATTACTGCAATTCATGTGATGCATTACTGATACAACTCTACAAACAATTCTGCCATGCTAATCCATACAGTAGGATTAGTCAGTATGCTGCTATGCTGTTTTGTTCTCACAATTTAAAATACATTTTTTAAATAGAAAAAGCAATAATATCTTAAAATATTAACTCTTTACAATGGTTGAACTGTTGACAAAAAGCATTTCTATTTTCTATAATACGAAATAAAAAAATACGTTGCACTTTTTCCTTAGTAGGATTCTTTTAAGAAATGCATCTGTGGGGCGCCCTCTTTTCTGTATATGCCTTCAATCTTACATTTTAAAGATGTCATTAAGATAAATACTGTGCCAACAATTAGCAAGGTTCACACACTAACATATCTCTGAGACTTTATTTATGCTCAGGAATTTTTTCTACCATAGATTACATTTGTAAGCAGTTACTGACAGGATCTCAAAGAAATTTAGCCACAGGAGTTCCTAGATATTCCAGTGTTTTTAAAGACAGGATAGTAACCTCCCAACATAACAACGCACTTGAAAATATACATGCTGCACCTCTTATAAAACTCTTATCAAAATTGTATTATATCTTCTAATGAAGGTGGTGAGTGAAAAATATAAACATTGATATATATTTTCCAATGAATTGGCTTAAGAGTAACATGTTAAAACAGGATTAATGGCACAAAGCATGTACTATATAAAAATAGCCTGTAGAAAAAAGCATTAAGCAATTACAACTCTAGCACTGAAGGCTCCAATATTATAGGGTAATATTTCCTTAATGTTAGACTTCATTAACCCTAAGATAATCTCTCATAAATTTTGCTGATTTTTAAGGAGAAAAAATAAATTATGTTTATTAAACTACTGAATATGTTTATGAAAACAAGACATAATCTAGTGCTATAAACTTCTTGTCTTTATCTGAATAATCAGGAAGCTCATAAATAAAATATCATATAACAAAGTGAGTGTTAAAATTCATTACCGTAATAGCTATGCTCATGATCTATTTCATTAACACTCCTCCTTTCTTTGAATAAATGGGTTCTTGGGTCTACCAGAGCAAGGCCATTTACAAGACAAAATACTAAGCTGCTTTTTCTCATTTTCCCTTATCTGTTCTATTCCCAACTTTCTAAATTAATTCTTTCTTTAAATCTTATTGTTCCTTCCAGTGTAACTCACAGCACATTAGAGAAACTTGAAAGAAATATAAGCAAAGAAATGGGTCTGCGGAGTATAAGTTAATTAGGAATCTAAGTGACTAGTGATGAGACTTGATGGCATTTGGCTTTGGAATTAATTTAAGAAGCTTAAATTCATTTAAAAATAAAATATAAATACATTGAAAGTTCAAAAGAAGCCATACCTCATAAAAGCCATGCTGACATTTCAGCCCCAACACCAGCTAAAGTTAACAATATACAATGGCGCACCGATTTTATCTCAAATATTTCTTCAAATCAACATGGATCAAAAGAGGCAGTAATATCAAGGCATAAAACTAAGCATTAACAACTGCAAAAGTCACCATCTGCAATCAAGTACATAAGTATGGGATCCAACTTAACATGTTACTCCTTAATAACTCAGTGCAGAACCTACTTTTCAGTCCTCACAGCAACAGAACATCTTTATATCCATCAACCTCAACTTTGTTTCTTTTATCCATTTCTGCTCATTTCCTATATAACAATATTGGATACAATCTGGAAAAATCCTCTACCATAACACTGGGGTTGCAAGAACAGGTCTTTGGGAAAGATGCAAGAGAATAGCTATGAACCGTGGTGCTGGGACATTTCCAGCTGCTGTAGCTGCATGATCATGAGGGGGCTGAAGTGGACACGGGCAAACAGCAGGACTGATGGCTTTGGATTGCCATATGTGTAAGAATATGTAAGTGCTGTATTCTGTAAGAATGGGGCAGCAGTCTTCAAAGTTCATCCTCAGGTCAATGCATCATATCATATCTAGAATGATAGAATTACAAGGCTTTAAAAAGATGCAAAATCTGTACCTCCCCTGATTTTAGAGGCACTTCCTAAGGCACGAAAAGGCAAGAAAAGAGGATCAGACTCTAGGAGAACTAAAAACAAAAAAAAAATATTGTTAAACAAAGCAGCTA
Source organism: Dryoscopus gambensis (assembly GCA_013389985.1). NCBI lineage: Eukaryota > Metazoa > Chordata > Aves > Passeriformes > Malaconotidae > Dryoscopus > Dryoscopus gambensis. Next base: position 37,210 of record WEIT01028419.1, on the reverse strand, counting down.
CCAAAGATGGAAGGCATACACCTAAGCAGGATACTGCTTTAAATGGATTTCTTACAAAACAGTTTTATTTTCCACACACAGAAAAGGCGCTGTGAGCCCTCCTGAAGCAACCACAACAAACTGCAAAGGGGTACAGTCTCACATCTTACGTAGCAACACAGTATTGGTAGTCAGAACACCACTATCCATGAGGAAAAGCAGCAGCATCTATGAGGAAAAATTAAAAGTGCCATTAACCCAGCGAGTACTTAAGTTGCATTGCTCACTTCCTTCCCAGAACTTTGAAGAGAGGGCAAGGGATAATAAAGTACCTTACACATGCATTCTAGGCCTGTATATTAATTCATACAGCTTTCCCCTACACTTTCAATAGGTAAATTTGCCACAAGAGGACACTGGTTTATCAAAGGAAGTCACATACAAATAAATGCAAAGTGTATTTTATACCTTTTATCAGGCCAGCAGATAAAACTGCAGAAAATAAAAAAGGAAGCTTTGCAGGCTCTCCTAACTTGGTTTTCAACTTCACCAACTAGATAAACAATACATTGCAAATTGTAATAGTTTTCACGCTAATATTTAACCTCAACAAACTACAATTGATTATCACTATAAAAATCTTAATGCAGATCAGCAGGTTGCCATAGCAAGCCATAACATACAACACGAGAGCCCATCTGAGGAATCCTTTGATCACATTGTTTTCTGTATCACCTTTATCAGCCCTGTCTGAGCAGTCTTGTAAAGCACATGCTTTCCCCTGAATCCCATATCAGATCTACCTGCATTCAAAACCAATGTGCGTGGCAGGGGGTTGCATTCCTTTATCAAGGGAGAGCCCAAATGCTAGAGCAGAGATTAGAAATAAGCAAACACAGTTTAAGTATCAACAATAGTGTGGATGGTTAGGTAGAGACATATTTTGAGAATGTTCATTTCACAAAGAGACAAAAACCAAAATCCCCCCAAAAGCTGTTAAGAGTCATATTTCAATTAGTGTAAAGCAACACTCTCAATTATGGGAACTCCTGAAACCCAGGACTACAGAGCAAGATGCAAAATCATCAGTATCATTCGTTTTATTAGCGTACAAAGATAAAATACTGGATATATTAGATAAAGCATTAATAAATTATTAGAAGCTGTTAAAAGATATTATAGATAAGCAGTATGTGCATTATTGATCATGTAATTTACTGGACTGCACAATCAGTTGGTATAATGGATCATTATCCATTCAATTTCTAATGCTCTGAACTAGGGACATATCCTGACACAGACGGTAACACATTTTCTTTGCTTTTATTAATGACATTAAAGAGCTGAAAAACAGCAACAATGTTTTCAGGAAATGCCAGTGTTTCTCTTATTGATGTACATGGCGGTTTTTCCTGCTGGTTTGGTTTGTTCTTTTGGAGGGATTTTTTGCCAATTGCATCTCCAGGAACAACATTCTGCCTGTGGAACGGCTCAGAGCTAAGCACCAGAGCCTCCACCCGAATGCAAACCCAGCATGGACAGTGCTGGTCTGCATGTTTTGAAACAGGAGGTGGCTAATCACTGTGCTGAGATCTCACCAAGGACCATGGCATTCGATTGTTTCTTTGCTGAGAACCATTCAGGAAGGGCCAGCGTCACTTGCAACACAAGGAGCAATGATTTTAATAATGCATCTTTGCATGTAACTAGTATTCATCACAGGTGGAGGTGGGCTTGCATTCAAGTTGGTCAAGAGTTCTACAGGGAAAGAAAAAAAAGAGAACTGAGCTGTCAGTGTCAAATCACAGCTGAGGAATGAGTTAACCTACAAGACTTTGCTATACATCTCATTGGACACACCAAGCAAACAGAAAAGAACAAATATCAAAGGGAAGGCTTGCATTAAAAATATGACTCTCAAAATGATTTTTCATCGCTCATGATGTACAATAAGTCATCTGTCTGTCTTAATAAAGAGAAGTCATTATTTACTAGTGAACTGATACCAGTAGCTGTGACAAGCAAAACCAACAAAGCTCATAAAAATATAAAATAGCTGTTCTATGCAGTTAGGCTAAAAGAGAACACATTCAAGGTTTTAGACGAAAAAGCACTTAGGCTTACTATCTGTTCAAAGACAACCTCCATTACATGCTTGGAACTGAAACAAATATCAATAACTTTTCCTCATAACCCAACTTTTACAGGAAAAATAAAAAACGTTCTTTTTAGAGTATGAAGTCATAGGAACTTGTTTAATGCTTTGGATTGGGTATTATAATTAATGTGGCCTTTCAGACAAATGTACTAATGTTCCAATACTACATCATGCTTGGATACTGTAGCCTAAAGTCTCATCTCCTAAATATAAGGCACCCCAATTCAGGTTTCCTGCATCCATTATCCATGTCTGCTGTTTTCTCACAATTTCTAACATTCACGCAGGTGATGCAGTGAAGTGTCATGAAACCAAGGAGGAGGATACCGTTAAACTGCTTTACTGCATTATTCTTCCATGTCAATAATGCTCCGATTTTATCAGTATAAGAACAATCCTTATAAAAATAAAGCGTCAAACATACACCATAACTTTAGGCAATGCTACTGAAACTACATTTGCAATGTTTTAAACAACACAGGAGTTATTTATTAATATTTTTGGAGTATTAGTCTCACTCGGACCCAAAAAATAAAAAAAATCTTCATTTAATTAAGGTATTTAAAACCTTATTTGTGTTTTGTTTTCTTGACTTCTGTGAAATAAACTTAGATACTAGTGATTACCATATCTAATAACTCCTCAAACCTAGTAGGATATAGAATGTTTTTCAAATTATGATATTTATCTAACATGAATAAACACTGAGATTAGAGGGTTTTTTTCTTGAAAAACAAACTATGACAAAATGCAAAGTAGTTTAATAAAAATGTTGTTTCAGCTTTTAAATCAATGACTAATAGTAGAATGTTCAACTGCCTCTATTAACTTGCAGTTAAAGTAAGAAAAATAATCACAAATCAACTATGATTTATTTTTGGATAATTTTACTTGACATGTGTTTGAGCCTATTCCTGTTATTTATTTTCCATACAAGGTTATCAGCAAATTTTATTATACTTTTTCTGATAAAATTCATGCTTTATATGTTTAGGAATATTACAATACTCTGATTTTCAGAATGAGCAAGGTCAGATTGCCTCCTAGTCACAAAGCAAAAGCTTAAAAGAAGCCTATGAGAGTGAAGGTGGTCTGATAATAGTATAAAATAACATATAAAGCAGATATTTAATCAAGCCACTAGATTGCTCTAGATTTATATATTAAATCTTAAAAATTATTAACTCTGAAAGAATAAGCAAACGAGTGTCTTATCTGGTGAAAAATTCTACTGAACAGTTACAGAATGTACTACTTGATCTCGCACATGAAAAATTTTTCTAAGAAATAGATATTTTCATGGAATTCTGAAGGTTGTTAAGCTTTGGGAAAAACAGAGGAGCTTCCTTTAAGTATTAAAAATGGAGCCAATACCACAATTAAATCCATCTTACAAAACCAGAAAACTTACTCTAATTAACTAAAATTTTCATCTTAATAGTGATTTTAGCCTCTTAATTGAATTTTTTTTCTGAAGTCTGAATTAGTTTTATTGCTAATAAATGGAAAACATGAAAAACTAAATTGCATAATAAAGCATGAAGGGCATGCAGTTATGAGCTACTGTGCCCCTGAGAGAAGCAAGCAGTATTTTATGTTCAGTGAAAAAATTAAGAGCAACACACAAAAAAAGGAAAAAAGAAAAATATAATATTCTTCAAACAATTAATAACCACATTTCAGAAGTGAATTTTTAAAATACTACTGTTTCTCAAGAAATGAGAAAAGCTGCAAATCAGTAGCACTAGCAAGCACTACCATCTTTTCCTTAGTGATTTATAAAACAATTAAAATAATTATTGGAAATAGATCTTATCTGTCATTTAGGCCCTTCAACATCTGACAATTACATAACTAAAAAAACCCCAATTGATTCTGGCAGCTACGAATGCCCCAAATGATTTTTTTGTCAACATTGTTTAACAACTCACTAAGACCTACCAAAAGTAACTTTTACTTTTAATTAAGAAAAAAAAAAAAATCACTTGAGAAATTTCATGGAAAATATATAAACCACCCATTTTTCACTTGTGTTGAAGTGCAAAAGTAACTATTTCCTTACGAGCCTAAATTGCATCTCATTTCATGAACATGTGTTTATGTTAGACTTGTTAATGCTCCCAGGCACGTGGGGACTCTTTGGGTGTCCTGGGCAGGACCAGGAGTTGGGCTCCATGATCCTGGTGGGTGCCTCCCAACTCAGCACATTCTATGATTCTATGAAATAAGCGCAGCAAGCTTGAGCTGAGAACACAAACTTGTTTATCACATGCATTAGATCTGAGCTGAACTCCAAAGGAGCAACCACACAGTGAGGATGTTTTTCCCTCACAAACGTGAGGCACGGCTGCCATTCCCTTTCAAGCAACATTTAGGGCACATGCATCCCATGCAATGGGACAAGCAAGGCAAGGAACAGGCAGCACAAGGCTCACAGCACTAACTTGTCTCATCTCAAACTGCCAGAAAAAATAAAATTAAGAAAAAACTCAAACATATTTAGAAGCAGCTGAAGAAACATGATTATTCTCTACAGCCTATACAGCTAGATAAACTCAGTCTGGCATTTTGAAGCAACTCTGTTTTATCAAGGGGTTTTTTAGGTTCCTTATCATGGGCCACATCTCTTTTCTGACTGTCCTCTCCCATGTGTCTTTTAAAAAGGCTTCTAAAGATGAAAGTCTTTAAGAGCAGCATTATTTCTGTCCAGCTGGAGCTTATAAGTAAAATGGGCAGCAGGGCACAGGAGCAAGTGTGTAAGGGAGCAAACATGGAGGAGAGAAAAGTAAATTTGTGTTGTAGTTTAACCCCAGCCAGCAGCCAAGCCCCACACAGCCACTCACTCACTTCCCCACCAGCAGAACTCGGGAGAGAACTGGAAAGGGAAAAGCCACAAAACAAGATAGGACAGATTAGGAGGGAAAGCAAAGCTCATGCACCTATTTGCCTCAAGGTTAAAGAAGGCATAGTAATTTCCACTTTTCAGCCCAAGCACTACTCCAGGACTCACATACACTGTTAAACAGTTCCCATGTTTTGCACCAAGTGTGTTGGTGTTTCTGTGATGTTGGGTTTTGTTCCTGACTCTTTCTCTGCCATAGACGCCCCCATGATATGTGCATGTGCAGATGACAGTTTAAGGAATGTAGGAACCTTTCCTGATGGGATGAATAGATTTAACTGCAGCAAAAACATTACTGCAAGTAAAATTCTTCATTTTTATACACTACTGTGTATTTTTTATGATTCGTGTCTAAGATCCTGTTAAATATTTAAACAACAATGCAATATCAGTGAGTAAACTCTTTAAATCAGGCATCCACTATACTGTATAGTGGGAACAGATGTGCTCTTATTAAGGCTATATTGTAACTCAACAATAATTTGTCATATTTGACATATTGTTAGATTATGTGCACCTGCCAGAACTGTAGTAGCAATTACAAATGATATATATACCACTTTTATTTTAAATACCTAAACAACTTATGTAGACGTGAATACGATGTATGGAAAAATTGTAATTTCCTAAATGTCATCACCAAACAACACCTAATGTCTCACAATTTCTTTTTATGTATATTTTATTATAGCGCCCAACTGTTTCAACACTCTAGTGGCTGGACTTTAATGTGGTTCAAGCAGCCCCAAGTAACATCACCAAATGTTTAACATCTGTGAAAATTGGACCAACAAATGCTCATATTTTCAGGAGGTCATGCTGGCCAGCTTTCATTAACAATTACTTTAAACTTCAGTTTTCTTTATAGCTTTTTAATTCAGGAAGGACACATAAAGTTCACCTTAGTTAAACTGTTAAGTTTATTCCAAACTCATATAATAATAATCTTTAGAATATTTATAAATTTTTGGAAGTTTCTTTTCCTTCCCCCAATATTTCGATCTTGTTTAGTTCACCCATTACTTTAACACAGGGAAACAAAACTTCTAATTAGGTCTTAAGAGTTCGGCATACTTTCAGAACAGAGTCAGAATCTCCCAGCTCTTATTTCTTTTTATTTTGTTTTCCTTCTTCCCCTCAATCCATCTACAATTTTCACACCATGTTTAGAATTTATTTGCAAAATTCCTTATTGCCATGGATATATAGTAATTCTACAACCATGAACTATTGTATCTTGAAAACTCTATTCAGAGTTTTGAATTTTTCTACCAACTTCATACCTTTAGCATATGGCAAGGCTTTAAATTTGCCATAGTGTTCTACACCAAAGATTTTCAGCATGGAGTTAGACTCCTGAGTGGAAACCTGGAGGGCAGAACCCCATAGGACCCCAGGCTGTAGGAATTCTAGAGACTGAATTTTGGTGCAGGTTTGGCACTGTAGAGTGTACAACTACCTAATCTTTAAATGAGCATAGCAAATTCTTAAATGTACATAGCTCATGGGAAAAAGGAAAGAAAGGATCTTAGAGTAATAGTATAAATATAGGAGAGAGTGGTTAAAAGGTAAAGATACAAAATCTTTTCTGAAGATCAAAAAACCTCAGTAATTTGAAAATAGATGAGAGGAGACACCACTGATAATCTCAGCATTGCACACATTATCCCTACAAGATTAATTAATTTATTATCAATTAACCCTACAAAAATCCAAATCTTTTTTCCCTCATCACATAAACTCCACATCTCCTGCTGTAGCCTTTTTGAAGGAAATACAGGAAATAATCTGTAGGAGACCTGCTCTTAATGATTTTTTTACAGCTTTTAGCAATATTGTCATATTATTCCTTTCTCCAGCAGGAATCCTTGGTTTTCACTGTATTATAAGTCTCCATATTCCACTAAGTGCCATTTTAATAGCAAGTTGCTATACACTTCTCTTTCAGAGGACCAGAGCGGAAGCTTTGATAGGGATAGGTGGGAGCTAATCTCTCTTTCCCATGCCTACAAGTTGTACAGAGATGCCATTCTATAGATTCTCCAGTGCTACAGCCACACTTTCTGACCCAATAATAGCTTTGATCTTTGAGGAGAATTCAAAGCAGGCAGCTCCCAACCCATTAAGTGATGCCAGGGAGCCTCAGCCTCCAAAAGTTAATTACAATAACAGGCTGCTGTGAGACTCAGCTTTGCTTTAGGACCTCAGAGCCCCACATCCAAATTGGGCTAACACATAACACACAGTTTGTTATAGTGGCTTCTTTAGTGTCTCCCCCTTCAACTATTTATAAAGGGCCCTAGTGCAGATACATTGGAAAGAAAGGTGAATACAAAACTCATTCTAAAGAGGATGAAGTTATTTCATTTTATTTTGGAAATGTTTGCATTATGTACAAGTTTACATGGAGAGCATTACAGACTGAAATGATTTACCATTAAGATGCCTATTGATTATAATCTCCAGTTATTTAAAAGGACACCTGTTTACCCCATAGCACTTAATAAACTGTGACATGTTTCAGCTTAACAGTGACACTGGTAAACAAAAGTTACTGATCTACCCAGCGAGTTATGAAACTTGTAACACGCTGTAAACAGCTCTGTCATTTTATTTAGCATATTGCATTGCATGAGCTGCTTTATTTACCTAGTGGTAAATCTTTATGTATCAAAAATGCTACAGAAGGCACAACAAATAAATTACAAACAGACACTAACATCTGACTAGTTAATCAAACAAATAGGACATATAACAAAGAAAAAAGCTATAAATATTGACAACAAGCTGCTTCAGTCACAAAAACATTCAATACTTCAGTTCTCAAGTGTGAGTTTTATATCAGTCCCCTGGAAACAGTTTGTATCCTCCAATAAATTTTTACAGTTGATTCACCTGCCTGATACCCTTCAGCCATTTCCTTCAGAAGCTGTCAAACCCGCCAACAATAATATATGGCCCGACCAACAAGAACAGCTGTAGCCATTCTCTCTGCTGGTTCCCGCACCCTGTTCTGCATAAAATAATACATCAAGATTAATTGATTTCCCGTCAGTCTCACAGAACAGAAAATTAATTTTCATGTAGCTATTTTCCCCAGCATATGAATTTTGAACATGGCAAGTAATTTAAGTTTTTAATTATTCATAAGCAGAAGGAAAAAAAAAAGAAAGGGGGGGGAAATCACAACACATGATAAAGTGAGCCCCTGAAAGCCCCAAGGCCACGGCCTGGACCTTGATTTGTGCTGAGACAACAATAGCATTCAATAATGCCTATATAAATAATATATGTATTAACATACATCTTTGTACAACACCAATTTCACTCACTCTGACCCAAGACTACCAGGTCATACAGCAGCAGTTTGTCACAGACTGTACATGCGACATGCTACAAGGCAAACATATAATGTGTCAGCCACACTGGATTGACCCCGGTTGCCTCCGGAGCATGAACACACCTATAACATAATGGGAAGGTAACGGTCAGCATCTGAGGGGAGTAAAACTTGCTAATCAGCAGGGTGTCATATCTCAGCAAACCTTCTCTTTGCAGGTGACATTGACTTGTGCAAAGAAAAACGCTAATGGAAAATTAAACAGATTAATCTGTCTTGCTCAAGTTAAATCTTTTCCAGATGACTGCTAAAGCCTTAAAGAAAAACACAGGCCACTCAAAAGATAGTAAGATGTCATAAAGAAAGCACATTTAAGAAAAACTCATTTTTTAAGGTTCAAGTTTCTATAAACAGATATTGTCACAAGTTGAAGAACAGAATTTGTAACCTTGAACAGAGGCCAGAACTGTACACTAAATATCCATAACTCAAAGCATTCATTATAATAATTTGTGATGAAGTACGAGCCACTCATTAATTATTTAATGCAATGAATGATCAGTAAGTCTCAAAATAAAAAGCACACAACTGAACTTGCACTGTGCAATGCTCACACATGGCTTGGGGTTAAGGGAAAGTTGCAGCATGAAAAGGTACTCATAAATTCAAAAGGAATGTGCAAATACCAAAGGCCTGTCACTGAAAATACTAAACAACAGGTTTGCTTTTAAGTGTTCTTTCCATCCTTGAAAAGTTCTGGGAAGCTTCATTTTATTAGTTACATCTTGTTAAAAAACCCAAACTTTGAAAAGGTGTGCTATAAAGTTACTGCAGAGGAAAAATGCCTACCACTGCCAGTGGCACCAGATAAATTCACAAGGGTGGAAGTCTCAGAGACATCGGTTAAATAAGAGCAGGCTGTAACTATTTTTGTGCATATATTTTGATGAAATGTTAAACAATGAACATAAGGAAGCGTAACAACTGCCACAAATGTGGCAAAAATGCTCAATCTAATTAGAGGCCTTGTACTGGATAACAACCTGCTTACAGTGTGGCTGAGTCACACCAGCAGCTCTGTATACAAGATTCTTCCAGTATTTTGATGTTAAAACCATTGTCAGTGTTTTTGCAAAGGCTGCTTATTTTCCTATTCAGGAAAGGCTGAAAAACAACTAAAATTCAGCGTATCTACATTAGTCCTTTAAAAGCAAGTTTTGAACAAGAATCTTAAGTTCTGTTTTCATTACTACAAAAGAGTTTCTCAAAACAGGAACCCAGGTCAGTATCTTTTCAACATATCCACAATAAACCTGTGGTTTAGATGGAAAATAAACTTTTGTCTTTAAGCAGCGATACAGGTTAAAGGCCTTTATCTTCTGTATATTACCCTTGCAAATATATGAATATCTAGTAACAACAAAATTATCAGCAAGCAGGATCAAAATGTGATGCCATGCACTTTCCCTGGCAATTGAATTTGTTAACATTCTGACACACTACTGTTTCCAACAAAATACCTGCTGAAAATAAAAGAAAAATTACATTTACCTCCAAAATGTAAAGAAAGTTTACATTGCAAAGTAGTACATTATTCAGAATTATTGCTCATCTTTATTGTCACATTCGAAAATAGTTGCACACAGCTTTAAAGTCTTACTGAGAAAAAAAAAAAAGGTATCAGACTTTAGGGGTGAGGCTTAAAAAAGTAGCTTTCGATGGATTTGGGTTTTGTTACTTACTTTTCAAATTGCAAAATGGTTAAAAGAAATAGTACATATACTTGGTAATACCAGCTTCTAAAACTCTGTCTTCTCAGTTTTTCATGTCAAATTTATCTGCAGTTGTCCTTCTAATATTTACTTGTTTTTTCAATCCTTTCATTAAGAAAACAACCTTATTGAGAACATAATGAGATCATAATGTTCACCATTAAAATATGTTTGCAATCCTGTAAATGAAATATATAAACTAGGGGAAGGAAAAAAAAAATCCACCTAAAAACCCACACACAAACAAAAACCCCCACAACTTTACAAAGTTGGTACTGCTGCCACAGATACTGTTCCTGGCATAGCTTAAAGGTCTTTGTTTCTGTAAATTCAATTGAGTGTTCCTATTTCTAAGTCTAGCAAGAGGTTCTAATTATTGTTAGAAGCCTAATTAGCATTTAGTATTACATTACAACAACTGCAGCAAAATTGTACCCGTTCTCCAATAAACAGTATTCACAGTGTGCAATCAAGCTGCTGTACGATGCAATGAGAATTAATAGCACTGCACGACAATGGTAAATCCTACAACTCCCGCTGTGTGTGTTTAATAATTTTTCACTCCTTCCAGATTGTTCCCATCAAGTGCAATTCCCAAGATCCTAATCAGCTTTCCTCCCCATCAATACTACATAGGGATCTGAGCACTGAAAATTATCTGCAATTTCAAAAAGTGCTTTGTTGCATTATTAGGCCACTGACCTAAGAGGTAATGGGTAAATAGTTTCTGAAAAATGTCCAAAGCACAACATAAATTAAAGCTTATAGTCTTGCCTGCTGTTCTTACCAGAGCTGTAACTGCAAACTCTAACAGTTTTTACATAAAATCCTTAACTACAGTGTTATTTTTTACACAAAAATTAGTACAAAGATGAAAAGGTTTATATTTAAAGAAGTTCCTTTGCCATATTTTACACAAATAGTACAAAGTTGGAGAGCCACAAGCACCTTGTAAATGTACTGCACATGTATGCACACAGAGAGCAATCAGAGAACAACTACCATAGTTTCGTCTGAGTTCATACATGCAGAATATGAGTCACTTCTGGAAAGAGGCGCACACAAAGTGGTACATCTAGAAATGTAATCAGTCTTCTTCGGTCTTCTGTTTTAGCCAAAGCAAGAAATATAAATCCTTGTCAGAATACCATATTGTGATGGTCAGATAAATTCAAAGTTCACCACGTTTCCATAGAGTGTATATATTTCATACATTTCTCTGACAATTAAGATTAAATTAATAGAAAAACAGAGGCATTAGAGGGGCAACTTACTTGTGTTCTATAGGGAAAACACAAAATGCCCCACTGATACATTTCCAAGGTACATCCTCCAAATACCCAGATAACCGGACTCCTTCCTGGGTAGAACTGTATCTGTGTCAGTGGCGGGGCGCTAAGGGAGCCAGACACCTCACTCGCAGGTCCATATGCTGGGAACTGCGCACCAACAGACATTTGAATATCATGGAAGGAGTTGTAAGTTTGGCAAAGCGCTCCCTCTGGCTTTGTCACAGTAATTTGTTTCAGTTAATGGAGTTTCAGCCTTTCCCCATAATCACTACCCCTTATTATGGAAATCTTATCTGTATAATAAACTCATCTTCTCACAAGGGAGTTCTCCCTTCCTCTCACAGTTTGTCAGTGCCAGTACCACTTAAGTTTTACCTTGTAGTCAGAAAGTAATTTTATTTTACCTAGTTATCACGACATATAAAATGCTGTGGTATTAATTACCAATCACCACTACCTCTGACAAAATGTGGCATTAATATTTGTCTTCAAACAAAAAGAGGATTTGCTCATTAATTCCACACCCCCCAAAAAAATTGCTAAATTATTCTGCAGTAATTTGCATCTGTTTCTGATGAGCTGATTATGGATCGCACTTAAAAAAAACACGTTATGACATAGCTGGACACAGTTGCAAGCATATGGCAGAGAAGGGACAGAAGAGCTTGAGAAAGACAGACAGAAATAGGGCGTAAGGAAAAAGGTAAGAAAGAGCTCAACTCTGGGCTGAGATGCTGATAGTTTTTAAAGGCAAAGAGCACACAAACTCCAATTTATGCCAGTTGAATGGGAGATACACATAGCACAACAAGGAATTCCATATTTTTTGGTTAGGCAGAGCTAAATATGAACTGCAACAAAGAGCTAGCACCAAGCCCTTTTTCCCAGTCAGCAGTGTTAATAAACACACTGTGAAGGCAGTTTCTCCTTCTCAATAGACATACTTGAAAAATGTGGACTTTTCAGTCCAGTTTGTAGACTACAGATTTCCTGAACATTTCTGAAGCAGCCTACTTTGCTAAAATTAATTACGTGTATCCACAGAATAGAACATCATATTTCCATACTCTTAAGTTGAAGGCACAAGAGCAGCTTGATCTTAAGAGGTAGAGGAAAAGGAGGTTCCAAATATGAATTCCTCATGAGGCATATGACACTTGGTGGCTCTCACTTTGGCTGTCACTAAGGATGTCACACTGTCAAGTGCAACTATTGCAAATAAATTGGTGAGATGAGTTTATCTAATGTAACACAACTGTTGTCTTCCCTACACAGCTAAGGATTATTTGCTCTTCGACACTTCCTCTCTGGTTTTCCCTCTTCAGGAAGCCCATAAATCAAACAAATTTACACCTCACAACACCAAAAGCAACAGAACTAATTTTAGTATTAGCTCTGGATTCGAAAGCTGCAACAGTCAGATGAGAATGCTAGCACAATTTTTATTCTACACTGACACTTGTCTCCATGGGAGCCATAACACACATTTGTGTTGGTGACTTTGAACTCACTTCTTGGCCGTCAATTTGCATGACTGTAGATGAGCTCCTGAGGCAGCTTTGTCCATTACTTCTGAGTTTGTTTTCACTGAATGTTCAAAATTGGCCTGTCATTCAGTATTAACTCTTTTCTGCATATTCTCTTCCTTCTTTTTTGGCTTTTAAGTTGGCATATCATCCCCAACTTTGAAGCTTTGATATACAAGCAGGGGTGCCTGATCCATTTCACTTAAAAATATGAACCCAATAGACATAATCCAGAATCTCTGGCTCTGAACTGGGTTAGCATATGTTATATTTGATTTGTATTTCTATCAGTATCAACCCAAGCATCCTTATACACACCAGCTATGAACATGATTTATAGCAAGTCATTCAAGGAAAAGCATATAGCTTCCCTTCACAATCTGACGTTATCAAGATTACTTCAGAAGCTGGCAGCAGCTACCACAAGCAACAAGCTGTCACTGTAAATAAATCACTCCCTCAGAAATAAAAGTTAAAAATATAGATTAACGTGACCAGAGGTCAGTATTTTAGGCTTAGTTTTTGTTTCACCTCTCAGCCAAGCCACAAATCAACCCTGTATCTGACCAAAAAGCAAAAAATTAGCACAAAACTTTTCATTTTTAAGACAGAAATCAGAACCAGAAATTAAAAACAAAACAAACAAACAAAGGTAGATACCATGCCTTTGTGTAGCCCAGTTTATCAGATTAATGACATGCATTTAGTCTTTAAAAAAGCATTGGCCAACAACTTGAATAAGTGTGGTCACTGGGGCTTACCTTACCAGTTTTCAAGTATTCTAAATAAAACCACTAACAACACTCAATATGTGTTTTGGGAATGACTGTCCTCATACTTACAATTTCTATACAGATACCGCTACTCGAATAGCATTCTTATTCCCAAGGCTACTGCATCCTGCTCAAGGAAATCTACAAAGAGATACTTGGAAAGGCCATCAACAGAAGTACCAATGTACTCTGTGGTAAGAATGTTAGCTTGTAATGTGCAAATCCCATCAGAGTAGACTGAAAATTAGTACAGAAACACAACTTGGCCTACTCACCCTCAACAATAGCAAAACAAAATGAGAGTTCTTAATCTGCATTGCTTTTCTTTCTTAATGAACAATGTTTAAAATATAAAGAAATTCAAATTACTGCCTTAATAATCTAAGGTCTTGATTTACCTAAGTCTAAAATTTAAACAACTCATTTGTTACTCAATCCTTTAAGTAAAACAAGTCAAGTGGAGAAGGCCACCTGGAAGTAAAACTTGCTAGAAAGTCAAAACAGCTTTTGATAGGTATTACACAATGACAAAAATATTTTCTTGGGACTTGGCTCCCACCTGGAATGTTTTTATCACTGCTTATGATATCCTAGTTTCTTCTTGGCAAAAAAGCATCTAAAAATTCTACTGGATGATAACGTTAATTTCAGAGCTGTAGTTCTGAGCACTTGCTGATTAAATTATCCCAAAACATTGGGGTCTTAACAGGACTCTCACTTAGTGGTCTTTCCACAACTTTATCCAATAAGGTTGTTATTACAATAAGGTTGTTAAGGTTACAGTTGTGGTCATCTTCCACTATCAGCAATTCTACAGCTGTTGAGATGTCCTCTGTGTTGCTTGTCCGTCATTTTATGTCTGACCAACCCACTTAATTTGCATTCTGACACGTGAAAAACCATACAGTTACATTTCATTGTTAGAGGACTCTAAGCATAGAGTATGCCAAGCATTAGGACTCTAAGCATATTTTCTCGCCATAGAAAAAACAAGAATCTGAAATTCCAGAAAACAAATTTGTTCATTAAAATATTCACAATGTTTTTGATAATGTGACACTAGCTGCTAGAAAATGTAAGAGTTTTGAAAAAAATCTCATTAAATTATGCTGCTTTACACTACTCATCCAAGTATCTTTTTCAAAGCCAATACAGCATAAACATGAAAGAAACTAACTGTGAAAAGTATATCTCCTACAGTTTACCACTCTTTGATATGTAAATAATTCACTCCAATCCTTTTTAATACTTTGCCTCCACTGTTATGCTGATAAAGCAGTTTTTGCTATGAAAGAATATACTACATTTATTAGCACACATATGTACAGGTGTATGCAAAAAATACTGTGCGTGAACAGAGCTGAAGAGAAGGAAAGATGAATTTTTCATGCTTTCAAATTTAATAAACACAAAACCTTTAAGATATGTTTAAGTTTACTCTGTGTGTGTGCTGTGTTTATTTATGGGTAATACATGAGCAAACATGAAGATCCGAAAAGTAGAAAACAATCAAGGTGAAAAAAGCTATAATTAATGACCAACATTAACTGAAGGCTTCTGGACAGAAAGATGAATTCCCATGCGCAATATACAGGACTACAGGTGGACAGCTGCATTTGGATGTTCTAGACTTCAACGGGGGGCTCTGTCCTTAAGTAAACAAAGCATCTCAGTTCTTTCCCGCTCTGATAAGAGGAACATCAGAATCGAGATAGCTACACGAATACTAGCACTGATGTCTGCGCTACAACCCAAGGGCCCAAACCAAATTAAGCAAATTTATTCATTATGCATTCTAGTCTATGACTTTTACTGTGAACTTTAGAAGGTAAAAGTTGTCAATTGGCACACAAGGGAGTACATGTACCTGCACGGAGACAAGTAATAGGGGAAAAAACAGGAGCAAAGCAGAAAACAACTAGTCTTCAAATACTTTGCTACAAAATTTTAAAAAGCCAGAGTAATTCTGTGTTTCATGATCAAGTAAAAAAATATTTGTGTCAGTACAGGCAAGAACAGATATCGCATAAGGCTCTAGTGAATAGCTGCAAAGCATGCAGCAGCCAGAAGGTGAATGCTCCGTTCTCCCAATATACAATTAGCACATTTGCTTATGGAGTCAACAACTTCACTGCAAATGCTATCATATGTTTGGCAAACGATGATTAAATTATTTGATTTTGCACTTGTACTGTACTCCTGAAATCTTGTAGCCACCCCTCCTCCTCCTCCTTTTTAAACCTGTTATCCCCACCACATGCCACCTCCCCCCTCAGCAGGGGCCTTGGTCATGAGAAATTACTGTGCTACCTCGTGCCCATAAGAAATTGTAGGGCCTGGTGTTCGAGCTATCCAGGCATAACAAGTTATTTCCCAGCATGCTCACTGATTAGGTACCTTCCATAACCATAAAGTCAACAATAATCTACCTACATGCCCTTTCTGCAGGTGGCTGACCTATAAATGTTAAGTAAGTCAGTGGCAGTTCAGTCTAAATTACTTGCAAAGCATTATGCGTAAACATTAATGCTGCAGCATGTCCTTAACTATACAACTGGGACTCTATAGTCTGCAAAATAATGTTACTTGATATTTTGCCCTATGTAAAAGCCTTTTCCCATTATAAAATTATGCAATGCCCCTCTTACCTGATGTTCCGTTCTTTCCCTCAAGTCTTTCCCATAAAAATTAAAAGCAACTTCCTTTAGTTTGGGGCCAATGCCTCCTCTTTTAAATGTGTCTTTTCTAAACATCTACAGACTCAACATACTAACACAGATTTCTATCAAGCCCCACTCTTCTGTGAAAAACTTTCCAATAGAATATATTTTTAAAATTCACCTGACTTCTTGCACTGCCCGAACAAAAGATTTAGAGCTTAGTACTTAAAAAAATCAAAAACCTCACATACCATGGGAACCAGCAGTATCAAATAAAATGTTATAACATGTACCATAAAAGCAGTGTAGGAGTAACAGTGGCTGCTATGTTCGAGTGGTAGTACTGAAGAGCACAGAGCCTGTGATTTCATGCAGTGCCCTGTGACTGGAATGATAACAATCCACATTCCCTGCGCAGTCACTCAAACACTTCCCTTTGGGTATTGTGGTGCTGAATGCTCTTTGCTATTAATTACAAGCAAGAGGAAAAGAGTATGTCACCTTCTTGGAAACTCCGAAACGCACACTTGTCTGACACTGTTTCAAAATCAAAATCAAAGACTTGTCAATTCTTTCGGTTGCCTTCCTGGATTAATTCCTTCACAGAAAATGCTAAGGAGAAAAGCACCCAGCAGATTTAGTAAGCCATGTAAGACACATGATTTTGTCAGCACTGAGTTCAACAGCTAAACTTGTCCAGTAGCTTAATTATGAGCAGTCCTAAAACCAGTCTGCAATTATAAATGTAGTCAAATTAGTTCCCAGAATTATCTCCAGGTGGTGGAGGCAGACATATGGTTGTATTTTACTATGAGGATGACAAAGGGTGAAAATCAGTTTTTAGACTTGAGTCAATATTTCTCCAGGACAACTTGTGCAGACAGTTGGTATTTAACAATAAACTCCAATGATATAAAGTACCAACACATCTCTTCTCTCTTTTCTCAGTTTAAACATCACTTAGGTACTTTTCTGCCAAAACAACTTTTTTCCATCCTCATTTTGCCACTAAAATAAAAAAGCCAGCAAACAAACAATGAAAACAATCCAGCTCCTTTCACCTATAAAATGATTAAAATATTTGGAACACCTCAAGGACATTGCAATAGTTACTCTTAAGAGGGTAAATAGGAGATACCATGAGAGCAACACCACAGTGTTTAACCAACAGCAGATTCATCTCAGCTTCTTTAAATAGTTTTTAAGATAGCTCTGCTGAGCCTATTTCTTAAATTATGTTTGAGGGAAATGGACAAAAAAGACTGCACTGTATTCATATTGTCTTTGAGTTACAGAGTGACTGGTGACCGCTTTGCTCACCAGTAAAGCAGCCAAATAGGTCCGTGTTCCACTACCTCTGACTGCAGTCATCAACACACCTATATAGCTCATGTTTGGGAATCCTTCCTACTGCAAGACATGGACGACAAACTAAGCAACTAAAATACTACCCAATATAAACGCTGAGGCATGCACATTTTCCATCATTTCTACCTTGAAAGAGATAATCCAGTTTTGCAGTGGTATAAAATCCTGATGAGGAGCATAAAATTCTGAACCTTTAACTGCCACAAGAGCACTGAACTCCACTCTTTGGTAGTACAGTAGCACTCAACCTGAGATCAGCTTCAAAGAGAAGTTAGGAAATACAATGACTCAAAAGGAAGCAAAACTTCCAAACAAAAGATACCCTTCTACAGCTGCTCAGAAATTCAGGATGGCAGAGATGGATGATGTGCACATAAGATAGTCAAGGCCGTGCCATTTTCTCACAGCCACAGCTCCCATTTGATCAAGAGAGAAAAATCACAACACGCTCCAAGTCTCTCTAAGCTACAACATGGCAGTATTTCCAAGTTATTCACTACTGCTTACTCTTTATAGCAAAAATATGCCATGCTTTTTTACCTTCATTTGGATACCATGTTATTCTTTCAAAAGAAGGTACAACATTGCTGTTCAAATGTAAAAGAAATACAAATATTTCTGGAACAGTACTCTTCAAAAATTAATCTATACTGTAATGCCCCTTGTAGGTTTAAAAACCAGCACCAAATAGCAAAACATATGCTATTATTACCTAGTACACATTTATTGTATGCCAGAGCCCAAAAACAGTTAAGAAAATGGAAAAGTTGCTTTTTTCCCTCTACACAAATTTGTTAATGGGAAACATAATGGTAAGCCATGTTTGCTGGCATTCTGTGAAACATCTACAAATTGCCTCTGCAAAGCATTATAGGTTGTCAGACTAATGCAGTTGAAGATAATTTGGCCTTTCAGTGAATTGAACCTCACAGCACGATTATACTCCAGCACCAAGTAGAGTGTCACAATTATTCTTTCATGCTGAATTACCATATAATGTCATAAGCCTACCTGTCATAAGTCCTGCAGCCGAGCTTGAATTTTTTCTAAATCTATGGTTCATGGGAAAAAAATGAATTTTTTTCTTCTAATGGAAATCTGATTGTTTTTATCAACAATAAATTTCATAGCAAATCAAAGGATATGCTTGGACAAACAATCTGATACTCAAGGTTAAAAAACACACAAATAATAAATTGCTGGTGTGTCATGTTCAATTTTTACTACTGCATTACACTGCAATAACCATAACAGGATCTAAATTGTTGTCAGAACATTAAACAAACCCCCTTACTTCACAAAGGCATCCTGCCTGAGTAATTCACACAACGGAAACAACTATCACATTTTCCACTGTCCCACCACCATACCATACATCAATGCAGTTTATGCATTTGGACAATTTTTTGAATAAATTACTTCCATCCTGGCTGATGTTGCCACTTTGGTAAGAGACAGATCAGTTTTAATTGTCTTTTTGTCTATACTGAGCCACTGTTTTTCTGGCTTCTTCCTGCCCTTACATCCTGAGCACCAACATAAACTATGACCATATCAAATTGCTTAATTCTAGGCAAATCAGTGCTCTTAAAAGAAAAAAATCCATGAGTTTATTTGTCATTTCCACTGTTACTAGTCTTCTTCCTTGCATTCAGCTAAACAAAGTTGGGGAAGTGGGGGTGGGGTGTGCGTCTGTGTCTTTCTCTGTGTGTGCTTTAAAGCAACAAACTAGCTCTGACCCAGCCCGAACAAAACATTATCTAAATTCAACCCACTGCATTGGCTGGATCAGTATTACCATACAAAACACTAACGTCAAAACCTTTACTTCAGCCAAAATCCCATTCCTGGCAAATAAGCCTCAAACTAAAGAATTACAGAAAAAAAAGTACAAACAAAAATAATCATCAGACCTTAATGAGGCTGAAGAGGCTTCCCTCAGTACTTAAAACAAATGCATGTTTCTTCAGTCATTCTTATCTCACATGAAGATACAGTGTTAACTGCATGCACACATACAAGAAACTAACTGTACTGCGTGAAATGAGATGCTGGGATCTGAACAGATCAGCATTGACAAACTATATTCAGCTCATTAAGTGCTTATTTATAAATACTAGTTTTACCTGCAACTGAAAACTAGTTGACTAGCCATCAGGCTCACCACCTGATGGATAGTCATTGATGTTATACTACATAAACTCAGCATATTTGTGATAATTAATATATTTGTAGTTAAACAACTGTACATTGAGTTTTACTTTCATTACTTAAAAACGAGCAAATAAACAGTATTAATGCTTGGAATAGAAAGATCATAATTTCTTGTCTCAACACATAGCTAGAGGAGAAGTAGAGATAAGGGCAGCCTTGCCCCCTTGGCACAGAAATGCTCACACTCACTGTTGTATGTGGGTTACCCACCCGCCCAAGCTCAGCCCAGTGCACGGCTGAAGAACAAGAGGCAACAATCAGCACGACCAAGCTGTGTCTGTACGACACAGAGTTAATGACTGAACAACACATTTTACGTTATCTTTAATAGCAAACCAAACTGACATACATTAACATAAATTGGATCAGTTAGATCCAACTCCATTTTCTAAATAAGACCCCCTTGTGATTGCCAACAGTTCAGCACAGCCATTTGTACCAGTGACGGTGTGCTGGTGTCCTCCAGACACAGAGTCAGATCACTGATGTATGACTGGCCAGAGCAGAAAAAAAATCACCTTCCTATTGGATGACAGTTCAAAGATACAAACATTTCTTAGCTCCTATTCTCACATTTTAAAAATGAAAATAATAAAGCTAACCCCCATCTCGCTCACCTTATGGAGAGAAAATGTAATGTATGCCCAAAACATCAATACCAGACTTATTTTTCCTTCTTAACTAAACCTTTACCAGTTGGTACTATTTATTTATAACCTCTGAAGCAATAATAAACACAGAACTATGATTTACTTCAAGCCTTTCTATTATTAAAACACTTTGTCTTATTGTTTTATTGATTTACAATCTGTCCTACTTACATTTTTAGCATCTGAAAACAATCAAGGCACAAAGCTGCAAAATGTTTAGACATTAATTGTTAAGAGACAGCATTTTATTCCAGGCTAGGGGTTTGAGTCCTCAACTGCTAAGCATTCTGGTACGGAAATGATTTATGGCCTTGTAGCAATAACGATGCGGCAGAGCCATTAACATATTGGCAGACCCTAGGATGGATTATCGACATTGATTATTTCATGGACCACTGATATCCATTTGTTAAGAGAAGCTCGAAGATGGCCTCTCTCTGACTGAAATCTTTTACGAGCAGACAGCATTTTAAGTATTAGGAACCTGGGATTTGGGCAATTTTTTTCTTCCTGCTCCCCTCTGCCCTCCCCCCCAATCTACCTCTGTCTCCTCTTAGACTATAGCAAAAAAGTGTCAAAAATTAAAGTTCATTCTTCACTATGGTCTTAATTTCTCAACTCATCATAACCATGTCTTCTTTAAAAATTAATGATTGCTAGCATTTAGCCACTGGTTGTTGCTATGAAGATCTATGCAAAAAGCAAGGATCCCTATAGAGTGTATGATATATGGAATTCTCTTTATTACTACAATAAAACTTACTGACATTTCAATACTTCTGCAAATAGCATTATAGTATCAATCTTCTGAATTAGGTTGAAAATTAAGTTGTAAATTAAAAGAAAGTGTACTTTGGAATACAACATGATATGTCACCTAGAAAAAGACCTTTGTGCATAACAGAGCTGAGCAGAAAAACTGAAAGATAAGCCCAGGTGCCTCTAAAGTGCCTATTTCATCATAAAGGATCTAGGTTATATTTTACAAGGAGAATACAGTCTGAAAGCCCTTATATTTCACCTCAGGAGAACAGATTCTGAATCTCTTAAAAAAAAAAAAAAAAAGATGAATTTGACAGCATCAGCTCATTAGCAGAGATGCCAAAAAAGCCCTCGCAAGGGACAGGTGAGATTTTAGGTGGAAGAGGGCTGTGAGGGTGGGGAGAAAGATAGAAAGATGAGAAGGGAAGGAAAAGGGTTTTATTTTTAATATAGGACCTCAGTGAAAATACCCTACCTTCTTCCAATATACTTGAGTTACCAGAAAATAACAAATTATATCCACTACTACACTTGAGTAGTGCCAGAAGAGTAAAAAGTGTTATAAATTATACTTTGATTGAAATATAAATACCTTCGCTTATGGACCTGTTTGAGACTGCTAATAATGCAGGTTAATGGCTGAAAAATTAATTTCTGTGCCCCCCAAGACAGGTCTTTCAATATTTTCTAAAACAGGAGCTGCTAATGAGGTGATACATCAGGCTGAAATTCAAGCTAATATAAAAAACATATTTGTGCTCACTGTGCATAAACACAAACTAAAAAAAAGTTGTTTTGCAATAGGAAAAAGCACATACATTAATACCCAAACAAGGAAGATGTTATAAAGAGGAACAGCTACCAGCATAAAAGAAATCTCAGCTCTCCAGATCGTTCCTCTGTATTCAGCAACCTTAATGGTTCCATTACCAACTCCTCCATTTTTAGGAAATTCAAGAGATACAGTGCTTCCTGGATATAACTACATCTCTTTCAGTGCAATCAAACTAACAAGACTGCATGATTTCTTTTCTGAAGTTATACAATTCTGGTAAAAAGATATCAGGAAGCTAAAATATTCCTATTCACTAAATGGATTCAACAGTCACTACATGTTATAAAATCAAGTCAGTTATCATTTACAGCTTATAATGCCCTTCATAAAATGCCCATCTCCTTTATGGTTTGTCACAGTGCTTTTGTACAAAGGGCATTACATCTTAGAGTAAAACCAGATTTTGTTTAGGTATGGATCACCATCTTTCAAAATGGTAATCGGAAAGAACACAGTGCTCTTAGCTTCACCACACCTGAAAGTCCAAAATCCACCTCACATTGTCAGAAGTACTTTTGATAGTTTAATGTGCAACCAGCTCCTTAAAGGGGATAACATAGACCTGAATGACACTGGCACCTTCCCCAGAGCTATCACCAGGTGAGGATGAACATTCGTGCAGCCTGGTAAATATGCCAGTGTTTGTAACTACACAGAATCCAAGAGAGAGATGGGTTCAGAGGATGCAAAACTGGCATTCATTTTTAAGTAATAAATTTCAGTAATAAAATTCATGTGTACCGTGAAATGCCTGGAAGGAAAAATAATCCCACGCGCACACATACAACATTTGGAGCAGCAGGTACATTTGTTTTCAAATGCTTGTGGATCAAAGCCCTTCTACCACATCTCCAGAGGGAAGCAACTGAGACTCCTGAGACCCCTCAGGAATCCCAACCCCAAGCTGGCAGAGTCAGGCAGAGGAAAGCACCTTTAAGCAAGCATTTGCTCAGGGAGTCTCCAATACCTGCTCCAGGACTGTCAAAGACAAGCATGGTGGTCCTCTCACCTGGAGCAGCCGTGAACACAATCTACAGCTGTGTGCTTGAGAGAGAATCCTTAGGGCGGAGGTAGAGCTGTCAGTCCTCACAAAAAGGAACTACCACAGCACCAGCTAAGCAGTCAAACTGATCTTGTCATGTTAATCCAAAAGGTACAAAAGTGAACTAAATCCAATGGCAAACCTGAAGAAAAAGCACTAATTTTCCAAGTTTCATACAAAACCAAAATCATATGAGAATTCATCTCCATATACAAAACCTTTTCACATGGCTTTACACAAGGAAAAATTCATAAGTATCTCACATTATTGTTTAGTTATGGTATCAGTTTGAAACTGCTGCAATATCAGTGCAGTAACAGAGACTGTACAGTATTCATCAACATAGGCAAGCTTTGTAAGCCCTCTTTGAAGATTTACAATTTCTGCATGGCTAAGATGACCCCCAAATTTAAATTCATCTTTGTTCTAGTTTAGAAAACTAATAATGACCACTCACACAGCTGGATTTTAAACACACCACCTAGAAAAAACAACATGAAAAGAAAAAGCCAAAAATGCATTCTAGTAAGTCAAAGACATGCATAGCCTATATGCATACCTCAAATGAGATTTCTTTAATTGTAATGTACTTGCGTTTTTATAGTATTTGACATGGCCAAATAAGATCTCAATGATGAGTCACTGAATCTACAGTTATAACTGCAGATCTACAGTACCAGGTTGAAATCAGTGTCACATTCACCTCCCTAAACGAGATGCAATGACTACTACTACTACTACTGTTTAGCAACAGATCTATACAAATTTAAATGGACCGTGATTTTTCTATAGCCAATCCTCAGACCTGCTACACTTCCCATTGTCCTCATCACCTAAAACCACTAACCCACAACTAGTATTAAAACAGAGCCTCTGTTCTGTTAGTTAATTTCTAAATGACTAATACACACAGAAAAGAAACACTTTTAAGAGAAACAGGCAAGGAAGAAAGAAGAAAAGTGACTCAGAGTCATGTTTGTGAGATTTTCACAGCTAATCACACACAAGACTGATTCACTGCTCACCTCGCTCTGTTCACTCATTTTTCATATCATACTTTTCACTGCCCCATCAGCCTGCTCCACCAAGGTCAAATGAAGGAAATGATAGCACACATACCACACTAAGATTTATTATAAACACTTCTGCTTTCTTCATACGTGGAGGAAATACGTTACTGACATTACTGTTTATAAAAATTAAGGTAAGCAGTAGAGGCCATCAGACTGGATAAATAATAAATGTAAAAATTTCAATAAGAAGGGAGTC
>WEIT01028419.1:0-12639 GCA_013389985.1 Dryoscopus gambensis | reverse complement strand
TTGCAATGCCTGAAGATTTTTTTTTTTTTTTGGTATCGACAAGAGGATACAAATTTCCAACACATAACATGAAAATTATCACTGCTACACAAGCCAAGTACTAGCACGCCTCTTTTCTCCCCCTCTTCCTTTCTTATACTTTAATTGAAATATCAAACCTGGGGCATAAATGCCACTTCAGCCACAGTAACAAGGCAAAGTCTCTGTGAATTCATATACATAACAGTTATGAACAAGTGCACACCCACAAGCTCAGGCCTGAAAGTAACCCAACAAGGGATGATTTGCAGCATGTTAACAAAGCCAAGTGATTTGGCCATGTGTAAAATTCCTCCTTAGAAACAAGAGTGGTATTTCATCATTGTAAATCAGGAACTAACAGTGAAGAAATAATTTATACCTACAAAATAGCTACAGATTTGTCAAAAAGGCAGTCAAACACCAAAAATCTTGCACTTTCCATCCAAAAGCCTATTTTGAAGATGTCCAAATCACCTGTGTACTTTAGTGCCTGGCATGGAAATTCTATGAGACAGTACGGAAGAGAATAAAGTTGTCTTTTCACATTGCCCCAGCACATCACTACAGCAATTTTCCAGAACTATAATGATTTTACTAAAGAAAAGTTTATTAAGATGTACTTAATATCTTTCTATAATATGAATAAAGCATTTCATCACTTCTTCTCAAGCTGTCAAATTATCTATTTTTATAAAAGAAATGGACATTTTCCTTGGTATCTCTTTAGTTAATTAGTTTAGCTTTAGCAGTTAATGCTAATGACTACAAAAAAAGGTGACTGAAGATTTGAGTGAATGCAGGGCCAACAAAACTCTATGTAGTACTTCTCACCAGTAGCTCTGACTAAAAAAAAAAGTCATATCCCTGTATTTGCAGAAATACAGACGTACAGAAAAATAATGCAAAATGTGAAAGATGCAAAAAATTTGCTGCAAACATCAGATGTGGTATATGCATCCATGTTCAACATAGAAATTATTGACTCTGCAATCTACATTAAAGAGACATCATAACAAAATTCATCTCACTGAAGTAACTCAAGTAGACCGTCAAAAACACAGTTACACTGAGAAGGCCAGGTCTCTAATCATACTTATCCATGTAAATGAACAACAGCACTTTTTATTTACACACTTATCAGAAACGTAAACTAGGAAATTAATTAATGTTATCATATATAGACCCCAGGGACTATTCCTGACAAGGCACAAGGGGCTTATATCAGGGCTGAATATAGTTGTATGTACAGTAATATTTGACATAACACTCCCAAAAGAACTTACTCAGAGTAGTAAGAACTCTACCATTTTAGTTTATAGCTAAAAAATATTTCTATTAAAAAACTACATATCTAAACAGCCAGGGCATGCGACATGGAACTACAGGATCTTAATTTTCACTTTTATTCTCTATTTTTAAAAATTAGGAAAATGAAAGACTACAAGTGGAGAAATTGCAGATCAGCAGTTTTGGTTTTTCTCCCATAGAACTCCATTTAACTCCAAAAGAAGATTAAATCCCCCTTCCCAGGGTACCTTTCCAAGCACTGCCTCTTTGCAAGCACACAGAGGATGCAGCAAATCACCACCTGATGTTAGCTAAGTTACTTTTAAAAACAAAGGAAATGCAACATGTGTAATCTAAATTAAAATCTCTTATGCCCTAAGAAATCAGTTACTACTTACACTAAGAACAGCACCCACATTTGTCATATTTCATAATCATACCATTCCTAACCAAAAAGCTGTAAAGACAGATTATTCCTTTCCTTCAAGAAAGGAATTTGTAAGTATACACTGCATAAGGGCTATATAAGATCTTCTTCCATCAATGTGACCGGAATTACTCTACCCGATTGTCCCCAATCCTCAAAGTGAGACCACAGAGTAGAGTAGTAGATGATAGAAATAACTCACATCAGTAACTCCCATACCTTCCCAAAGACTCTCTGAATGCATTCAGTGTCCAAATCTTGAAATAAATGTACATGACCAGGCTTAAAAAATAGATTAGCAAATACATTGTACAGTGTTAACAAGATCAGTTTTTCCCACATAATTTCTATGCATCTTTCTGAGCCCAAAATAATTCCCTGGAGATGTGTAGAGACTCTATCAATCAAGACAAGTTCTCCAGTTTAAAGAAGGTTATGTGTTTCATGGACACTCTGGAAAGCTCATCAGTAAAAACACTATACTGTAATTATCTTCAGAGCAATTTATTCATTGACATGCATAAGACTAAATTGCCTTTCTTAAAATTCAATTAAACACGTTATATTACTATGTAAATAGCTGTTTCCCACATACTACTGAAGCCAGCAACTGAGGAACAGTTTCTCTACACTGCTATGAATTGCATTTTTCTCCAGTTGAAAACACATCAGGGCACTACATAGAAATGTCTTGTTAGCACAGTGCATTCTGGTTTTTCATAATCTGCTGAGTGGAAGGAGAAGTAATAGTTTGGGCCAAACCATGTTCTTCAAAGTGTCTGCGTGAATCCCAGGGATTCCAACACAACTACCCAATGCTGCCAGAGGGTATTTTGCCCAGTACGCTATATATGATCCTTCATTTCTATTTGCATTCTGTGCTGCAATGATATTTGATTTCTAAAACTAAAGCAGTGGATAAAATTAAGAAACACTGATTTGCTCCAGTAGAGTAATTCCTATTTTTCTGTTTCCATATAAGCAGATAAATAACAAAAAAAAAAATCTTGTGATCCTCTCACGTAAATAAAATCTGGTAGTAGTCGAAAGCTACAGGTCTGTTTCCCTTAAAAAACAGACAATAATATTGTGGTATCAAGAAGCTGCATGAATGGGAAAGCATCTGATTTTTCTTCAGTAAAATAAAATGCACATAATGGGCTTATTATTATCATGCATCTGAATGCAGTATCCAGACGCCTGCCTCTAGCAGGAGCACAGTTTGTAAGAGAAATAAATATTTTTATTCACGATAGCAAAAGCAACAATAACTGATTAAAGTAAATTTAGTGGAAACATTAAAATAACAGCTGTGGAAAGAAAATTTATTTTTCTCTAGCATACTGTGTGAACTTATTGAAAATAATCAAGTACTCAGTTTGAATTAACTGAGTGTGAGTGAATCTTGAGAAAAGGAGAAAGAGATGGCAGTAAAAGGCACTAACAGGAATTTGTTAGCTCCTTCTCTGCTTGGTTTCTTCATATATTTTAAGAAAATCTGCAAAGATGCAAAGAATCCTCCTGTGTTCGGTTAGCAGTAAGTAAATTGCTGTGGGCTCTGAGTGCTGGAATACTTTAGCAGGCAATTCCTCTCTGTCTTTCATTCTGTTTGTCTGTGTTAAATTCCCCCTCTGCCCTCATCCATTCTCACATCCAGTTCCCAGCTTTGTCCATCCATCAATCCACACACTTTGTCAGTGCTGACTTCATCCTGGCTCTCACAATCACATCCAAGCAAGGCTGCTGCCACGAGGGAGCTTTTCGCCTCCCATCTGCGTCTCCCTGATCTGCTGACTGAGGCCCTGCCGCTTGTCGTTTTCTATTGCACAGGCAAGCAAAACCACTAATACTGAACCTGATTTCTATCGTGCAGCTTTTCACCTTTCCTATCGGGAGGAACAGAGAAAGAGACAGACAGACAGAGCAGGGGAGAGAGAGAGATGTTTGCTGAATTTTCTAAAACAATTCTTACTTTAGTCAGGTTGAGGCTCAATTCATCTTCAGCTCTACAAAACATCAATAGAAATCACAAGGAGAAAATGTATCACTAATTAAGGGTTGATAAGCTCTACGTCAAGAGCAGTTTAGGAGGAAAAAAAAAACACCTCACCAGCATATAGAGATTCTTTACCAGCTGAAATCCATGCAGCAGCTTCATGGCAACTTTAAGTTAAAATCTCATATAATTTTCTTGCATAAAATATGCTGTCTTAGCAGCAACATTCTGGGAAAATAACACACCAAACCCAGATGTGGCTTCATTCAAAAGGTAATTTACAAAGATTTAAATTTCAACTGGAAAAACATACAAGATGTCTAAAGAAACAAATTGTTACCTAGCAATGAAATTATATTAAATCACTGTGTTTTTCCCGTTTGTTTTCCTCAGTTCAGCAGTGCAATATTCTAAGCACAAAATAACTACTATTAATATTTTTCTTTTAATTAGAATCTAGGTACTTGCAAAAACATGATGCTGGTTCTTAAAATAAAAAGGTAATATAATCACCTCAACATTAGCTACAAACGACAAAAGTTCTTCAGACATTCCATTCGTGCACTGCAAAGTAGAAGCAGGGTGGAAGGGTATATGTTATCACTAAATCAGCAGTTACATGAGCAAAAACAATTTATGAAATAGAAATTAACTCATTCTCATCATTATCATAAACTTGATTCTACCTGTAAAAACAAAATGGAACAAGAATGTTCTGACAGGTCATTTCAGGAACAGAAATCACTTACTAAGGAACTAAAACCTTCCCACAAACAACTTCTATGTCCTGGTATAAATCTTTTTGCCTAATTGTTTCAGTTTACAAACTGCTCACTCACAACAACCTTTGTAAATGCACTATTTAACTCACCACTACAAAAATATTTTGATATGTTTGGATGAAAGATCCCATCAGCAAAAACACAGGATTGTTCTATAAGCTGTACAAAGTACTTCAAATATTCTGGGACTTGCTGGGCTACAAAAGTCTCTGCTTTCAGCCCTGGTTATACTACTAACTATCCACTTTCTGCTGAGTTCAGTAAATCCTGCTGATTCCTCACTCCTCAAAGACATGGAAGGAAAAAAAAAAAGAAATCTAATGATCAGGCCCAGGCTTTTTTCTCTCATCAAACCCCTTCCCTGAGGGATCAAACTGTTCTTTCCTCAAAGATATACTGACACACCCAAGAATCATATTCTGTCTACATGTGTACGTTTAATTACGATATCACAGATATCTTTTACTTCATTAGTTATTTTTAGCTACAACTTGAACATTAAGCCAATAAAAGAAAACACACAAAAGATCTAAAAACAGAGACTTGAGAGTGATCTTAGCTAATGAAAATAAAGACCTTCCCTCAACATGCAGGTATATGTGCCTTGGGCCTTCCTGCCATACAACCTGTATTTCATTGCACTTACTAGGAGAGACAGAGCCCCAGAAGAACACCCTACTTTTATTCCCTGAACCACTGGTCTCACATATGTTTCAGGTATGATACAGTAGAACTGAAAAGCAGCAGAAGAAAGTCTTCTTTGCCGTGCTACTATACACATCAGACATCTCTAATTAGACAGCAACAAAATTTTATTAATAGGCTGGACATTATGGAATGAGCTTGTTATAAATGGGCCCTGTCAAAGCCTTATTCAGCTACCAAATGAGTATTCTCAGTTCACTGCTCGCATCTGAAGCATCACCGCTGGTGCCGGATAACAAATGATTGCTATTAACCGTATTGTTAGTAATGATGGCTGAAAACAAACAAAAACCCATAAATAACAGTCTACAGAAAAATTAACCCATAAACTTGATAGATATCCAGCTGAGAAATAATAAATGACACTTTGGATCCTGCTGGGAGAAGCTAGTGGTTTTTGTTTTCTTCTCTGTCATTAACACATTTTCTGTGCTAAAAATTAGATTCTGATATATAATTATCAACGCTTCCAGATATTAATTCTGCTATCGCTCCCTCTGCTTCTCTGCTGGTTGGGTGTAATGTTATTCACAGATTACTCTGAGAAAACACATCAAACACTTAACAGAGCAGGTCAAAGTGACAAGCAGCTTTTGCTGACAACACCAACCTGCACAGCCTTTTTTACCCTGGACACAAAACAAATTTCTCATATTAATAAATCTGGTTTCTTTGCAGCTAGAACAAATCTTTGCTATGTAACATGAGCTATGCATATTTTCCCAGCTGTCCTAATGTAGGCTGCACTGAGGAGGAAGAACTGACAATTATTATCATCCTTTTATACAGTGAAAGTCACATTTGTTAACATCCTAGAGAAATATGCCTTTTTTCACAGCCAATTAAAACAACTTTCTTTTTACCAGATATAGTTTCAGTGGCAAAGCCATGCTTTCTCTCTCCTTTTAGGGGAAAAATAAATAAACTGACTATGGAAAACACTCAGATGTTTTCACTGAAGCAGCCCTACTTTATGCAATAGAGGAAACTTTAAGAGTGATTATTCACCTGCCTCTTGAACACAAAAACTTTGCAACCTTTGCACTCAAATCCAGCAATGAACAAGTCTTCCCCAGACCTTAATATGTCTTGATGAGAAAACACAGGGTAATAGCACAAAATAATTATGCATCACTGCCTTGAAAATGTTTGCATACATGAGTAACTTGAAGGAACGTTACTGATCACGGTCAGTCATTTGTGGCATCTGAAACCCCAGTCAGCAGCAGACCCCTCCTCTGTTGCACACTGCACAGAACAGGTTAGATGGACCTTCCTCCCCCTCACGCCCTTCCTAAAGACTTTACTGTCCACTGCTGCACCCATGGAGTGAAAGGCTGCTCACACAACCAAAGTTATGTATGCATGTTACATTGGTAGGAACACTTTACATTTTCTGGTTCATGCTCTGCACAGTTTGCAATAATTTTTTTAATACTACTCATAAGCCTTTTTTATAACACATTTTTAACTATTTTGACATATATTCGTATTTGACTTGCTGTATTTATAGTGACATTTAAGTTCACTCATTCGAGCAATGACTTTCAGTTCCTTAGAGTTCGATGAATAATATGCTTCAGAATATTAAAGAAAAAAAAAACCCTTAGATAAACAAAATTAGAGGATATAAACAGATGGGGATCACTGTAAAGTATGAAGAATGCATAGTACGAATCAGACAAATTTCTGGACGTTATTTCCTCCCCTTCCCTCACCTACAAAAAAGTATAGGAGAAAAATCAGAGCAATGTTTCTGCCAACAAGTTCGAAATTCCCTTAATTGCAATTATTCAAGGGAAATGGCTTGCTCACTATTCACATGTTCTTTTCCAATTAAGCAGGTTTCCATTACATTTGTAACGGCATCTAAGGAAAAATATTTGGGAAAAGTATTTCAATAAATTAAAAATGAAGGTTGGAGGGAGTATTTCCTGCTCTGCATGCCTAGTTTTTAATTTCCACATTGTGTCCCCATGGCCATGTTTTGCTGATGACAGAGTCTGACTGCAAATCCCATACCTGCTATACACTACGTTTTCTCAGTATCTGGCACTGTGATATTAAATAACTATAAAACTAGAAAGCCAAAATAACTAAATCACCTGGCAGCCAATTTCTGAGAGTTAAACCACAAACCCGGAAAATGGTGGAGTGTGTTGAAATAATGTAAAGGAAACCCATAAATTCAAACTTTATGTTCTGTAAAGAACAAATATGAAAAAGGCATCAAAATAATGAAAGATTGTTTATGTATTCTGGCATGAAATGGGAATGTGTTATGAGAGAGAGCGCAATGGCAGAGACAGATCGACGGAGCTGACAGTGTGGTATTCATCCTGCATGGTACAGCAGACGTCCTGCTAGTGGCAGTCGACAGCGCAATAAATCAAGGGCTCTCGATGCTGTACCTACAGCTTATTACATCCAAGATGACAAATAAATAATAATCCCTGTCACAGCGGCCCTTTGCTCAAGGATTGAGCCTGAAACCTTTTGCTCATCACTCCTGGTCTTAAGTGAAAATACTAGAACAAGGGAATTGAAGGCCACGGTTTACTGAGCTCATGAAACACAAAGCAAGCTGGCCACAGGAACTAAAACCAAGCAGGAAAGGTCAAGTAGCAAGAAAGGATAAATATTTAAATAATCCCAGCAAAAGGATGGCAACATTTCACAGCTGTGAAACTGCAAGAGACCTGTAAAAACCCCAAGCCTCTCAAGTCAAGGCCCCAAACAGTTGAGACTGGTAGCATTAAGTTCCAGAGTTTCTGTTTTCCAGTTACACACTGGGGCACTTCCCCCTGTGTTTGCGTGGCCCTCCATTATCCCCAACCAGAACAGCTGTACAATCAAGGTGGGCATCAGGCAGCAAAACCACTGCCCCATCCCCTCCACACCGTCCCCTAAAGAAAAACACCCAATCTTGAAAAAAGAATCCCTAGTTCTTCCTTTTTAATATTTCTTTCCCGGTATTTACTTTCTTAGAATGCTTTGAGCATTTAGGAGAAGATAGTACAAAAAAAAGAGAAAAAAGTCAGTATCAGAACTAATACTGCAGAGGGGTCTCATTTACCTCAGCTGGCCCACCAATTATAAACACCAATGCATACAAGGTGTCTTGAGTCCATCATCAAATGTCACACAAGTTTTCTTCAAATTAAACATGGATTTTCTGTAGAGTCTGGTCAAATGTTGAAGTTAGGATAAACATGTTTCTTTTTTAAATACTCATAACAATAGAGTATACTGTGTCCACTTCATGTGTCTTTTCTTTATCATTTAAACTTGCAGTTATTTTTCAAGCAATATAGACAGCACTGAATTAATCCAATGCCAGTTCTCAAGGTCATTATTGCCACCTGTAAATGCTTTTGTCTCTTCAGGTAAATCCCTTGCTCACTCTTTACTCCATTTTTAAAGTAACATCCCTCAACAAAATCTCAATACAGCAAGTAGTATTCTACAAGGTATATTAGAGCAGTACAACATCATCAAAAACACATCAAAAAATATGAACTTACATTGGCTATCAGGTGCTGAATGAGGCACCCTCCTTGATAATGATGACCAAGAGCTATTTTGTACCTTTTCTCTGATCAGTGCCAACACTTTTGTACATTTTCAGATACGTTCCTATTTAATGGAGTAGCCAAGGATAATGAAAAATAGTTTGTCCATATCTTATTTGTGCAATGCCCACCCAGTGGTTATTGTATTCCTTGGAACACAAATTTTAGGATTTTTTTGCCTTCCTTTCTTTCTAACTTTACCAATTATATTTGTTTAGTAGCTCTTACTAAACACTGCATATACAAAATTAAGTCTTACACCTTTAAAATGCATTTCTTAAAAAGCTATGCCAAGACAACCCTTGCTGTATCTTCGTATTAGTACAAAAACGCCTTGTAACATTTATATGAAATATCTGTTTGGCTTACTGTCCATCTTACCTAAACATACTGAGGTTAGGAAAGAATGATCATGATTGAGATAGGCAAACCAGGCCTAAACATCAGCATATTTCATAATTACATCTATAAGTTAATGCAACTTCAACAGGTTCTAAAGTAAAGGGACCAAGCAAAAGGTTGTTAACTGAGAAACAGCTACATAGCTTCTAACTGCAAAGCACATAAAAACCCAAACATTCATGGCTTGAATAACTTGATTCTAGAGTTTGAATGCATGCTTGAGAGATAAGGCTTCTTATTAGAGATAATGTCTGTTCCTAGATCAATAGATTCCATGGACAAAAGAGTTAAGTTTTCGGGTTCATGAGTCCTTCTTCTATGATCAAACACTTTCTCCAAGCAATATATTTCAGTGAGAAAAGGTCTGCATTCAAAATTGTGATCATTATTGTCCTGTGTCTTTCAGATCTCTGATATTTCTAAGAAGGCCTTTCCTTTCATTTTTTAAAAAATATAAACCATAACATACAAAAAAACACAACCAATATAATAGGTAGCAGATAAAGCAGATAACTTTGGCCAGTACATAACTCCTACA
This sequence comes from Dryoscopus gambensis, assembly GCA_013389985.1. Classification (NCBI taxonomy): domain Eukaryota; kingdom Metazoa; phylum Chordata; class Aves; order Passeriformes; family Malaconotidae; genus Dryoscopus; species Dryoscopus gambensis. Next base: position 2,909 of record WEIT01028419.1, on the reverse strand, counting down.
AACAGAGCAGCAGGTGAAATCTTGATCTCCCAAATACAATAAACCTTATTAACACCGAAAAACAGGAAGTTACCTTCCTTGTTACCAACCTGCAGCTGTGATACAAAATTACAAATAACCTCTTAGGCACAGCTCCAGTCACCTGGGTCAGTATTTTACTACATAGCAGCAGGCAGCTGAAGTAAAACTCTGCTGGGCTTAACACTGCAAACCCAAGCAACATTATTGCAACGATTTAATTACGGTTTAAATACAGTTCAGGACTAGGTCAAAAGTTCCCAGTATCCCCAGGAGGACAAAGCACTGCCCTTCCAACATAAGAAGCCCCTTCCAGCTTGATAATTCTAAAATTATTCCATTACCAATTGGAAAAATTTTAATTCATACTTCAAATACTGTAGATATCAAGAATTAAATATTATGTCACGTTTTGATAAATACTAACTTATAACCTATACACAAACTGCATACATGTGTTTGAACAAAAATACTTGGTTAGAAGGATTTGTATTTTCTCTGCAGTGCACTCAGGCAGGGACAATACTTCTTCCTGGTGATAGAAAGTGATGATTGTCATCAGACAAAGCATAGGACAACTGCTATGGAAGCTGGAGAGCCCCAGAATAATTTAACAAAAATAATAAAACATTTTGCATATTTCATAGACACAGGTACACAAGTGACAACTTATTTTAGGATATACTTTATACTTAATTACTTCTATGAATATACTGGTATATTTTGTCATAAACTCACCGAGTCCACTGTACAGAAGCAGTATTCTGAAAAGTGAACCCCACTGCTAATGCTTTTATTTGAATAAATTATTACCCAACACAGCAACCATCAACATTTTACAGAATGAGAACACAGATTTCTGTAATTTTTCCAGCCCTAATGCCAGTCACTATTGGGAGCATTTAGTTATAAATTGTCTTTCAATAAAAGTAAAAGCTCCCAAAACAACAAAATGAAAAGACACAGCAGCTTAAATCAAGGAAGTCAATTTCCACATGCCGATCCTAAATATTTCATAGCCCTATTTTATTCTGACATTTGTAGATGACTAAAGTGTTACAAAGGAAATAAAATGCTGATTAAAGAGTTCACTGTCATAAAGGTTACTGAATTGTAAATGGCCCTTTCCATCTTCCTGTTAATAGGTACCCAGCTGTAAACATCATGAAGGATGTGACGGGAGGCCTGTGCTGCTCCTTTAGGAGTCGTATATACATTAATCACTGAATCACCAAGCCATGCTTAATTGCAAGTTGTATATCACACAAATCCATGGTAAGTAGAAGGAAACTCATTATTGCTGCTTCATAACTACTGGGTACTTCTCATTTTAACCTTCTCACACCTGGGACACTGTTGTTTTACAATGTGAATGCANTTTACAATGTGAATGCAGAAAAGGCATTAAGTCACTAATTATAGCAACACTGTATGTTACCCTGCTGTTTGAACATTTTTCAAAATAAAACAAAGTACTATCAACAACAGAGAAAAATGGCATTTTTTAAAACTAGTTAGGTGAATTTTACAGGTTTTTTCCATAGAGTATAACACATGGAAATCCATTATTCCTTGATAGTTTAAAGAACTGGTTAAATGACAAAGGAAAAAACCCAACACTGTATTTTGTTTTGACAAAATTATTGATTTAAATCCCATCCAATAGCACAATACTATTTAAAGGTCACCTAAAGAAAAATGAGTTTACACTCCAACAGAGCAAGCTTATCTGCCATGAAAGTGTAATGATGTGTTTATACTCTCACTAGTGTGTATATATTTTTCAGAAAGATAAGAGATTTTGTGTAGGTGAAGTCTGACAAAAAAGAAAAGGGAAAAAATTTGAGATATTTGTGCAGTTGCTATACCACCAGTATTCATTTCAATAATCATTTCAATAGGCTCCCCCTCCATGTGTTTTTATTAACTACTGAGCACCATAGCAGTAGCAATTCTTTTATGCCATTCATCAGATGTTTTATCAGAACTCTTTGAAGATTTGCAAAGTTTATTGCACAGCTTATGTATCTAGACACTAACAAGTGTCTTAATAGATATAAAACATGTTTCAGTTTCAACATCCTTATGTTTAAGTGTTTTAATGCAAAATGGTTTGAAATTTTGTTTCACAGTGGAACACCATACATCCTGGCATACTGCTCAGTTAGAAGTATGTTTATTAATGAAAATCATTCAAAATTACTTCATTGCAAAGATAAACTCTATGCAACTGGTATCTGTTCCTAATGTCATGCTACGTTCTTACGTTCCATTTTCAATTCCAAGAGTAAAACGATTCGGTGTTTTCTCGCACCCAGGAAGTGTTAACATGTTCTTTAAAGCAGCTCTGCCCCAGGATATCCATTACGTGCCATCCCAGCCCTCTTGTTGCTGTTCTCCACTCTGTAAGAAGCCTAACAGACTCTTCCATTACATCCTCACTGTGCTCACATGATCCCTTTGCAAATATATTTGAAGGACCTGCAAACCAACTAATTACAGCCCTTCCCTCTTCTTAAAAGAGAATGTGCACAAAGAACAGTAGTTATGGCTTTTGAATCCCTCTGCTCATCTAGACCAGCTGCAATTGATAGGCTTCATGCTTCTCACGGATTTAGTTGCCAAGAATACACTGCAGCAAACTCACATGCACTTCACAAGACCCACCCACCTTTAAAATACCTGAGCCTTTTGCTTCATCTCCCAAAAAAAAGCAACCTTTCAATCAAAGTAGAAAATTTTCATCTTATTTAGCAATTCCATATTCACAGAGAGTTTTCTCAGCTTTCCTGTTGTCTTCAGTTGTTGACATGTGCAAAATAAAAAGGGAAATCACATCATAACATCAGAAAGAGACTCAACATCTTTGATTAAAAATGCAGTAAATGTTT
>WEIT01028415.1:225478-256463 GCA_013389985.1 Dryoscopus gambensis | reverse complement strand
CCATGTGACGGAGAAGGTGTTAACATCACCTTCCAATCATCTGTAGTTATAAGAAATGTATAAATACTGTAAAGTAAAAATAAAGATACTTCTTTGGCTTCTTCTGCTTCAACTGCTTCTTCTACTTCTTCTACTACTTCTTACCCTTCTGACATCTCTCCTGTCCATGTGTCATTATCGTGGCTCCTAGAGCCACATCAGCAGCCCCGACACAATTTCCATTATAAGCCACCATGTAGCAAAATACAGTTTTGTCCTCTGCCTCAACTATGAACACTATCCAGACATGACTGAACTACAGCTTTAAATCTCCTTTGTGTACTGATGCTTCTATCAGTTGTAAAATCCACTCTGAGTAGGTCTGCGTTTTTTTTAAATGTTCTATCTTTGTCTGGTGTTTTACTCTGCTCTAACATGATCTGCTTTTGTTTGCCAGGAATATTCCACTAAGCAATTGACCAATCTGGTGAATATTTGTCTGGGCACCTACATCAACAAAAAGGCAAGACAGAAGCTGTTAGCTACCATTGATGACATAGACAGGCCTAAGAGATAACTGGAGAAAGCTGCTTTCTTTCTGACTTGTACCTTTTTCTTTTCATGAGAAGCATGCAGACATTTCTCTCATGGACTAATGACAGCATTAGAAATGTTGTGCATGACTTTTCTTACCAACATTGGAGGCACTCTGAAGTGACATAATGTTCTAAAATATGAGTTTTCTAATCTGTAGATTTCTTTTCTGCTGTATTTCTTTTATTTTGTTGTTTTGTTTTGTTTTGTTTTGTTTTGTTTTTTCCAGTTACTTGCCCTTAGTAAAGGGCCACTGTTTGTGTATCATTGATGAGCTGTATATTTTGCAAAAGTGTATACTGTAAGTAAAATCAAAATCAGAGAGAAACACATTGGCTTAATATATCATTGATGCCCTTTTTAAATAAAAGGGCTACTTGAAAATAAGATTTCTTTCCTCCCTGCTTTCACCTTCAGAAATTGTGCTGTATTATGGACAAGTGTAAAATGAAAGGATATGTATAACATTTTGATCGATGTATCCTGCATGTGGATTAAGAGTGCAGATCAACCAAGTACTCTCATGTTAAAGCCCATCATCTTCATATGTATTTAAAAATCTCTGTTTATTTCAGAATTAATTTAGTCATATCAAAATTATTGACTTTAGATTAATAAAAGGTAATAAACACTGTATGCTAATACGATTTCTTTGTGAGACTTTATTTTTCCAATTCAACAATGCAAAATGTTGGCAATAATGCCAGGGAACTGGAATAATGTTTTTCTGACTGAAGTTTTGGATTGATACTGAGATAATCTTCCTGTTTCCTGCTCTGCTGTAGACATCCTGAATGATCCTGAGCAAAGTCTTGAGTGCATGTGTGTCCTAGAAATCAATTTGTCAGAGCATCACCAACTTCACTGGAGTTTTCAGGTTTACATTCGATTTGCAGTATGTAAAGTTTCAGGAATTTTATTTTTTATTACACAATAAACTTTTTGCAGTGCTCTCATACCTTTTTAAAGGAAACATTGAGCTAATAGGTAATATAAATTACATAGGCTGCAATCCATTAATGTGTACAACACGCTAAATTCTCAGTTTGGGATTCATACGTGCCATTGTACTTTAATTCAGACATGAAGGAACCAGGACTTAGTGAATGTCAGCAGTAATGTAGTGACAGAAAATTGCCCCATGGAGTCATCATAATTGTTCTTTTCTGTGGCCTCATTTCCTCCTCAGAAGTGTACTGAGCATCATTTTGTGGGTTTAGAGAAAGCCTGTGTACAGTTTTAGAAGAATGATAGAATTTACATTTTAAATATTGACTGTGTGATACTCAGCTTCCTTGTTTATCTGTATATTAAAGGAAATAAGATTTAAAACAAAATTTAACACTGTTCTTTATAGACCATGCTGTCTTGCCTAGTTCTGTTTAAAACTTGTGTAGTGGTTTGTCACCATATATGTTGAAGCTGAATCACTTTTACCCTCATTAAAAAGGTGGTTCAAATGAAAGTGTGGACTTTTGCGTCAGCGTCAACACGTATCTGCCCTGGAGCGAGAGCTCTTGGAAGAAACAGAAACATGTTGGAGACTATTAGTGTAAAATATCTTTCAATTTTCTTCTCTTGGATGAAATAAGAAATTCAAATATCTTTACCAGAGCTTTGGTGAGCTGAACACATTTAATTTCTCCTGAACTGCTTAGGTCACTGTAATTTTATCGCTTACCAAAGGCTAGAGGGATAGCTATTGGAATACAGGGTCAGGGTGAGCAATTGCATGAACCACAATCAGGAGTGATTTTTTTGTAGTATATCTATAGTTTGACTTGTTATTTTTAAGTAAGCCCCCAAATAAAAGAACGTGCAAGAAGCAGTGTTAAACCTATGCAACAACTGTTTGATCTTCATTCATACATGCCTCAGAAATCATTATATTTTCCACAAGAACCTTCCCTTGCTGCCCAGGACTGATGCCAGGGAGGAAGCCACACAGCTAAAGGGCCTACATACACTCTTAGAAACATGTTTTTAGGTTGCCCTGTGTGAAATCAGGTGTTGGACTCGGTGATCCTTGCGGGTCCATTCTAACTCAGAATTTTTTATAGTACTTGGTTCTGACTGACTAATGAAGCTAAGTTTTCACTGAGTGCTGAATTGTTACCTTATTAAGGATATGTTTGGTAGTTTCTATCCTCTGATACAAGATTTTTTTATAAACCACTGATTTTTGAGCATCTCTGTGCATCTTTGTTGTCCTGTGCAATAAGAGAGCTCCTATCCTGCTTTTTCTGCAGTAGAGAATATGGCTTAAATATCCTTCATGTTTTAGAGGAATCTTTTGCAATACTTTAATAATAGAAGAAAATTACCTCTAGTCTCCAAGAAAACTGACCAGCAGTGCAGAAGTGGGCATCTGTCAATTCTTCTTTAGTCTGGTGAAGACTTTAAATCCTGGTGCCCAGACAATAAGTACTCTGATAATTGTCAAACTCATCTGGAGCACAGATGAGCAGTTTTCAAGTCTCTGGTTAGGCAAAGCCTATCCCTACACTGATCAGCACACAACTGGCTTTTCTACAGTCAGCTTCTCTCAGTTATATCTCGCGGTGACACTGTTCTTCAAAAAAACAGCTACTGGGACAGGAATAGGGGGAAGCCAACTGATTGTTTGCATGGCCCTGGTGTAAGATTGAGGTCCTTGCTTCGGTATAGTTTTAATTATTCAAAGCAGAATGGCATTGATGGGAAAGACCATTCTGGATCAGCAGTGCTTCAGCAGATGGGATAGTACACAGAGCAGCCCCTGGAGGTGTTAATTCAAATGCCTGATCTAGGTAAGGACATGGATGTTCCATAATTTCCGGCAAGAAGCTACATTTTCAGGTAACTGACTGTTCTGAATTCCATTGACTCGCTTCTGATCTTCAATGGGAAAAAGTAGACCCTGTCCACATCTGCTTAGCAAGCCCTGGATGTGGTGTGTAGATTATAGCTTGTGTTCACTTGAAGAGCAGCCTCCCTTCTTTGCCCTTATCCCCTTAGGGGAGAAAAGGGTGAGTGATCAATGGCTGCCTCAAAGCTTCTGTCAAAGGTGTGCATTCCCTCTTAATTTTTTTCAGGTCTGAATGATAAAGGTATGTCTTGTGATAGATACCAAATGCAAAGCTGTGGATGTGGGTTGTCCTCTTCACTTGACACAATGTCACAGACTGCACAAAACTGTAAGGATCTCCTCTTGTTCCTGTGAAAGTGATCTATTTGGTGTCTTTTCCTGTGTAAGGCCTGCTATACTGTAAATGACACAAATGGAGATGGATAAAAAATTCAGATTTATTGTGTTTTTGATAGTATCTATTTTATTTATACTCACTGCTTGAAGCAGCATAGCGTAAAGGCTAAACATTGTACTGACAGTGGGATTATGGTGCAAATATGGAAATAATGCAATTTTCAAGCAGCAAGGTTTCTGTGCTTGCTGCCTATTTAAGGATATTTGTGAGTGTATTGTTTTTGCACTGCCAGAGCTGGTTTTCATCACAGCAGAGGCTTGGTTTTTAAGGATCTTCTGCTCATCCATGAGATTATGGAGTGTTATGTGGAACAGCATCTTTAAGTAATACTCGGGACTTCACAAACACGTGTTAGTTTTTTCAAAGTAGGCATAAATCAGTACCATGCCATACGATAAAATACATGCTTGAGAAACAAATGATGACATGAGTAACCTTGGTTTTTGTGTTGTGGTGCCACTGCTTAATTTTGTGGAGTATTCTGTCCAGTCCCAGAGTTTACATCTATAAGCTAAATTAAAAATGGTTGTATGTGAACTAAACTTGAGTCTACTTGGCCATTCTGCTGAACAAAATCTCTACAGTATCCCTCAGCTGTGCTAGTTTGGTCTGAAACTCTGGATGTGAATACATATGTGAAAAAAACCCCTACTTTCAGAGCAGAGATGTATACATGTGTGTTACATTTGTAGATTATCTTGCACAGATTTCAATATTGCCAGATTTAAAGTTGTCAAATAACTGTCTAAATGTGTTGATTTTTGAAAAACAAAGTATATGAGCAAGGTGAAGATCTAGGGGAAGAGATGCAGTGAGGTACCTCTTGTCACTAAGCACAAAATGAATGATCAGATGTGCAAAATGACTGCAGGTATTACTGAAGATCTTTTTTACAAATAAATCCAGGGTTTCTATCTCTATGTATTTCCTACCCTATATCACTAGTAATTTTTATTCATACATAAAAAGTCATCCTATTCACTGCATTTCAGTAAACAATAAAAAAGAAATGTCACTTGAGACTTAAAATAAAAAGGATCCTTGTACAGGGTAATCATCCTGGGGCTGCTGTCTGAGAACTGCAGGAATGGCATGTGAAATATGCACCATAAAATTGTGTTCCTTGAAATTCATCCATATATTATTGTAAATATATACACACGCAGAGCTTTGTGTGCAATGTAAGGGACTACAAAAAAAAGAGTGGCAAAATTGAACAGGCCACGTGCTATTGATTTCTCTGCTGTCATTGACACTGACATGGAAGCCTGGGTAGGTAGAGCAGAGGTGTTTCCTTGTGGGAGTAACGGGTGTCCACTGAGGATAAGGTAATAATCAGGGTCTGAATTCTGAGCTTTGAGTACTCCTGAGTTACCATTCTGCTGCCACTGCCTGTGTGTGCTGCTGATGTGTGCTCTGCAGAAAGCATCATGCATGAGCCTGCTGAAAAGGAGCTCCAGCACAGCCCAAAACATTGACAGCAGCAGGCTGGACACTTGATGGTGGAGCATGTTGCTCCTGCCCTGAAGGAAGGCTCGTGGATAATCATGCTTGCTGTTCTGGCTGCTTGCAGAGGATACCTGTTTCAGATGCAGAGCACTCCTGGGTCAGGGCATGGGTGGATCGAGCTGAAATGCAGTGGAAGGGCAGTGGAAGGGGAAAATGTAACTTGCTCTGGAACAGCTTACTGTCCTCTTGAAACCTCAGACACCAATAAATGCAGGAATTTAGATGCCTGATGCAGTTATTAGCGCAGTACTAAGCATCTGTGAATTTTCAGGACCATTTATTTCTAGAAGTGTAGGAAAATGTCATTTATGTAAATGAGTTTGACCTGGGGCTGATTCCTGGCCCTAAGCAGCTAGTTCAGCTGTCTCCTCCAGCACAATTAGAATATTTGAGCAGCCAAATGTTCCAACCAGCTGAGTGGTCATGGATGGTTTATAATGTGCTATATTTCACTAGAGAAAATTTTTGCCATGAATAGTAGTGGTGCATCATGACTGTAATGCCGTTAGCCCTTCCTTCCCCTCTTGCAGACGCAGCCCAGTGCTGGGCTGGTGTCTCTGCTGTTTGAAAAGGCATTTCCTTCTCAGACTTTTATGCTGAGTTCTGTTTATTTTTAGTGAGGTGTTTACTTCTGCCTTCAATTGCTCAAAATATCTGTGGTGAGATACAGGGCTCTGGGTGATGCAGAAGTGCTTTTGCCTTGTGCGCTAAGAGAGCTCTTGATGTTCGTGGCTATCCTGGCCGGGAGGAAGGATGGCCCCGTGGGTGGCACAGCGGGGAACATGTTAGAACTGCCGCACACCACAGCAGCCAGATCACAGACTCGTCCTGAGCTTCGATTCAGGTTCTGCTCTGTCTCAGTGCCTGATGTAGGGAAGTTTATGTTTTCCTGTTCTTTACTCCCGTAGGTATAAAAGAATGACATTATCTGTCACGTTTTGTGAGGTGCTGCCAGGCTCTGGTTCCACAGGCACGAGCTGTACTTTTAGCAGCCATTGGTGACTTAACCCCAGGAAGATGAAACATGAACTGTTTCTTTTCACAGGGTAACTACAGGCGAGCAGCCAATGTGGATCCCCTTTTTATTTTCCTTGAAGTGCAAGTTATTTTTCTTAAGATACTGAGTTAAGACCTAAGTACCAGAATTAATATGCAAAAAAGCTGGACTGGGAGGTACAAGGAGAATGCAGATGAGTTTTAAGATCTTGTTTGCTCACAAGAAAACTAGGACATAAAATCCTTGGGCATTTATTTTTTCTTAAAAATAATATTTTTTTGTAAAGCCCAAATCTGAGATTCTTACAAATAAAATAATCAGGTAAAGAGATTGGGAAAAATTCTTTTCAATGCCTATCCATGCTTTTTAAGATCTATGTCTTCAATAATGAGAAATGATGGGATAATATCTCTAGAGACTTTTTTTTTGAGGCAATAAATTGATTAGCTTTGGTTGCCTGGGTGAGTGTGCAGACTCTAAGCTGGTAGGCTCTGTTTGATATTCTGTATGGTTAGTTCCCATGAACTTGGGTGCTTTTCTCTCATGTCTTTAGGTTGAGACTCACTTCTGTATTAAATTTCAGTTTTCTGCATTTGAAAGGAGGGAATTTTATAAATAATTAAAACACATTTATAAACCTCTAATGAATGGTCAGTAAAGCTGAGAATTGGACTGAATGACATGCATGCCCGACATTTTGAACTGTGCTCTTTGTAGGAATGAGAAAAAAAAAATCTTGAAGTACATTAATAATTTTCTGGAGGTCAGTATGTGCCTGCATTACAACCTGAAAAATAGAAGTATTCTCTGGGGTTATCTGGTACTTCATGATGAACCTTTCTGCTCTCACTATTTCATGAGGTCAGTGAAGGATTTTCAGACTAGGCTGTTCTACTCTGTACTCTCACATGTTTTCCTGAAGATGGGGTAGTGTCCATATTTGCTCTTGGAAAACTACAAAAAATGCAGAACACTGGGCTTCTTTAAATATTTTATTAATATGTTTACCTTGCTTTACTTATACAGTATGGAGGAGAATAGAGATTATAGCACTACCTTCTTTTGCACACAATTGACAGGTGAATTTTTGGCATTTTTTTTCTTTTGCATTCTACTGCACACTGCAAGACCAAAAATAACATACTAAAGGTCAGTGGCAGCCTGAGGGGAAGCCCTTTCCATGGGCATTACTTCCAACTTGTAGAAGTCTTGCCAACAGCACTCGGGAGCTCTGTTCCTGGACCCCATCATCACCCTGCTGGAGTTTCAGCTAAAATATGGAGTTAATGATTTCTGTTGTCTCAGTAGGGCTTGAATCTAAGAATAACAAAGGTTTCAGCCAAGTTTGGCTAATCTCCGTTAGCTTGTGTATACCCACAGCACAGAATCCCCCTCATTTCTCCTTCCAAAGGGATGCCAAGTCACCCAGTGCAGACGCCTCTCTCCCCCCTCCCCAGAGACTAACCCTGAGAACACCTTCTGTAGAGATAGCCAGGTTAGCACTGGTGTCAGTGAGGCTGGACACATCAGCCCTTGGAGTGGAAAGCAGAATCCAGCCCTGCAATTGTCAAGGTGTTGAGCCATGCCTTCATGGGACCTCTTTGACCTGCACTGTGCCACCCATCCTTGCTGTGTGGATCTTCTGAGGAGAGGGCTGGAAGTGGTGGGGGGCAGCCAGCCAAAGAAATGCTGGGAGAAACTGGGCAAAACCCCCAGGCTGGATGACAAGGACCCAGGGGCTGGTGACCAGAGGAGACCTGACTGCCAGGAGAAAGTAATGTGGTTTGTTTTACTGCCTTCCCCATGCTGTTGAAGCACAGGAGCGGCCTGGGGGACCATACAGAGGGCCCCCTCTCTCTCATGGGGTCACAAGCTCTCTGTCGCAGTGCCCAGGGAGGACATTCCTCCTAATGAAATCAGCAGCCAGTCTCTGCTGCCTGCCCTTTGTATTAGTAGAGCTTGAATTAGGCCATCACTCTGAAACATCAACCTTTCTTTGGTAGTGACAGATGAGGAGATGCAAGTACAATCACAGGCGGAAATGAATCTGATCTAATTAATCTAATCTTGATTTTAATGGAATGCTCCAAGGAGGCAATAGGGACCTACCTTTCAGCACATGCTGGAGCTTGGGCTCTGGCTACAGAAGCATTTCCATGCCAGCCCTGGAGCGAGGCTGACCGAAGATAGCGGCAGGGTCTAGGATGAAGACTGAGAACAGTAGGCAGGCTGCAGGCTGAACAGAGTCACCACTTTGCAGAGACCCTATTTCCAGTATGTTCCTGGGCTGAAGAGAGGAACAAATGGTAAAAATCCCACTACAAAATGGGTGACTTTGTGGTGATCAGATTCAGGACTAAAGCAATGAGGGACCAGAGAAATGCAAAATGCTCTGCACTTTTGATGAATCTCTCATTATCTACCCCAATATATGGAGAGGAGTAGGAGGACAACTGAGCAAAGTGGCCTCTCTGTCACCTGCCACAGAGAGGGAGCAATAACCCTTCTAGTTCCTCCCCTCTGATCTGTTAAGTCAGCCTAATACCTAGTTTTTGATATTCATCTCAAATCATTATTTTGTATTCAAACCGATTGAATGAAAATGAAGAATAAGTTGAACAGTTTCTTCTAGAAGGTATGGAAAACATTGTGTTTCTATAAGCAGTCATTCTTCACTGTGCATTAAATACCTGTCTGGGTATCAGTGAAAAGTCATTTGCAGAATTGGTATATGTGTATTGTCTGTTGCTTAGAAGGCCTATTTTGTGAAAATTAGGCTGGTCCAAATAATTGGGTGTAATGAAGAGGAAGCACATTAGTGCTACAAAAAGGCTGAATGCGCTTTGGAAGAAAAGTTAGAATTTCATTACTCCTGTTGCAGCCCCTAAGAGCAAGATAGTCTGAAAAGGAAAGGGACTACTCTGGCAAATCACTTTTAATTTTGCTTCTCAAAATAGCTGACAGACAAAAGACAGACTGGTTTTCTTTATGCATTGTGCCAGATCATTCTCTCTTCTGACTCAGCCACCCTCCTCCAACCTTCATTTTACCCAAGTGTCAGTTTGGTTGTACGTGTATACATCCCACCATCTTCCTACATGTGGTCTCAAGGTTTACCTGAAGCACCATGGCCTGTATTTTTCTTGTGAAATTTAAAGCTCCCAAACAGTTCTATGTGTACAGGAGGAGAGGTGGGATCAAGTGGGTGGTGTTGCCCTTGCAGCCAGGAGGAACCAGGCCATTGCCAGTGTCCCCTCATGGTTCAATCATGTGCCCTTAACTGGAAGAGCTGAGGAAGAAACCTGAGCAAGGTATAAAGTGTCTGAAAATGGGACATTTTTAGAACATTGGGACATTTAGTACAATATAGAAATGCACAATACCAGACAGAAGCTAAATAATTCTGTCAGCCAGCTTGGAAGAAAAATTCCCACTGTAAGGGATAGGATGACCCACAAATGTGGAGACCAGAGGAAATGGTGAGGGTCTCTGTTTCCTGCAATCTTGCAAACAAGGTCATCAGGTTTTCTTCACAGAGATTTCCTGTGAAGTTAACCATCTGCTGTGATACAATATAGCCTCAGTGTTACTGTGCTAGTTTAGGTGTCATGGTTTGACACTGGCCCAATGCCAGGCACCCATGAGAGTCGCTTGCTCATCCTCCCCTGCCACAGCTGGGCAAAAGGAGGGAAAAGAGGAAGAAGGTTAACAAGGGCTTCATGGGTGAGATAAGGAGAGCAGGAGAAATATTTCAAGGGCAAAACAGGCTTAACCTTGGTTGCTAAGTGAAATTTATTACTAAGAGAATCAGAGGAGAGTAATGAGAAGTTAAATAAGCACTTAAAACACCTTTCCCCCCACCAGGCTCTCCCTCCTTCCCACCGACAACACAAGGAGGCAGGGCAGGGGGGTTTTGGTCAGTCCATCACCAGGATTTTCTTCTGCTGGTCTGAGAGAAGAGTCCTTCCCTGTGAGGCCGTGGGGTCCTTCCCACAGGAGACAGTTCTCCGTGAACTTCCCGGTGTGGGTCCACTCTGACGAGCAGCAGCCAAACCGCACCTGCTGCGGCGTGGGTCCCTCCCCTGGGCACACAGTCCTCCCAAAACTGCTGCACCATGGGTCTCTCCCCACGGGGTGCAGTCCTCCAAGGACAGGCTGCTCCAGCCTGGAAGCAGGGCCCTCTCTGTCCACCGGGTCTCCCACTGGATCACAGCCTCCTCCAGGCATCCACCCGCTCCATCACAGGCACCGCCCCCACAGGCTGCGGGTGGATCTCTGCATTCCCCGTGGACCCGTGGGCTGCAGCGGGACAGCTGCTTCACCATGGTCTTCACCACGGCCTACAGAGGAATCTTGGCTCCAGTGCCTGGAGCACCTCCTCCCCCTCCTCCTCCACTGACCTTGGTGTTGCCATGTGGACATGTTCTTACTCCCTCCTCTTTGACTAGCAGCAAAAACCCGTGACTTCGTTTTGATTTTCTTCTTAAATATCTAATCACAGAGGCATTACCAACCTCTCTCACTGGCCCAGTTCTGGCCAGCAGCATGTCCATCTTCAGAGCCATCAGCCATTGGCTCTGCCGGACATGGTAGGAAGCTCCCAGCAGCTTCTCACAGGAGCCATCTTTGCAGCTCCCCTGCTACTCAAAACCAGGCCGTGCCAAACCAATACATTTAGGCTAGAAAGGAATATGACTGAAGATTTCACAGTGTCTCAAAGGTAGGAAGGATTAAATCCCAAAATACAGAGGACACTGTCATGATTGAGATAAAGGGAAGAGCACTGAAGCAATGGAAGTTCAGAATTCTTCATAACACCAATGGAAAACAGAAGGAGTAGAAAGGTGGCAGAGCCTGGCTTCAGCCACCAAAAAGGCAGTGAGGGAAAAACTGACAGTGCAAGAAAGGACTGGCAAGAAACATCCTGAATAAAATGTTGAGATCCAACCATCCATAAAAATATGCTTTGAAATAGTAAATCCAACACTGAATTCCAATTAGATATAAAAAACTTTTAAATAAGCTTTTGAGATGAAACCCGTTAGTAAAGTGAGAAGGATATTGTTTCTTCCATAGAAAGTGAAATGTACTTTTTATTCCATAGAGCCACATATGTGCTCAGGGCCACTGCTAAATGTGAACTCTGTCAGAAAGACACTTTTCTCCATCATAATCCATTTGCAAATTGAGTCAGTGAAGTACCAATTAACCTTAGGTCATTAATTTTAAATACACTATCAATTTTCTTTCTTTTTTTCCTTGCTTTTTCCTTTTTTAACTTATGTAATGGTCTGTGGGTGATATGCGGAAAAGACTTTATCACTGACTAAAGTGGTAAAGTAGGTATACTTTTATTTGGCCAAGACGACAATTGGGATCTCTCCACAAAGGCTTGCACGCCTCTCACAACTTTCTCCTCTAATTTTATTTCCCAAACCGTTACACATGCATCAAGTTTCATAATACATCTATACATATTCATTGCCTAGCCCCACCTGGTCCTGCTTTGTATTATAATGAGCCCAAAAGTCATTTCCATATGCTTTGCGCCTGCGCAGTGCTTCCTAGTGGTCGTGGGCCGGGGTCTTTGAGATGAAGTAAGGTCTTCCCCAGTACTCTTCCTTGGTTTGAACCTTTTACGTTTCTTCCTTGCACATGCTTTCTAGGTCCCTGGCCATAGTCCAAGCTCTAGAGCTGGTTTAAACTGGCTTTAGGGTCTGAAAACAGGATCTCTTAGTCACATATGTTTCCCTCTTATCAATGGTCTTGCATTCCCACCTTCCTTCCTCTTGCTTGGCAAAACAAAATCTGTTAGTCAAGCTAAATGCATTGTTAAGCAAGCGGCCCCCCTTAATTCATGGGGAGTCTCAGGTCCTTCAATAAATCTTTTTTAATGCACCAGTATCAGGGCTTAGATTACCATTATCCTTGGCCTTAGAGCTGCTGAAGACATTTCTGTACCTTTAGTTTTAGTCTCCATCCTCTACCCTTCTAGGTGAGGTCTTGTGTGAAGAGCAGGAGTTAGTTTCAGCCCTTTTCTTGGTTGAGAATGTGAGGCTACTTTGGGTTTTTTTGGAAGACACAGAAGGAGCAAGAGTTCAGGATTTATTTCAAAAAAATCCCTGGTTTTGTTTCTTTAGTTATATGACTTTATTTTATTTGATTTTTATTTTTATTACTTTAAAGTTATTTCCAAATTGTTAGGTTTCATACTTCACTTTCACTTTTAGATTTTTGAAAAATTTAATTAAAAGCTCAAAAGAATAGGGTGTGTGTTGTCTTTTATAATTTGCTGTGAGCTTCTCAGGCAGATTTGGAACATTTGGCCATGGCTAGGTTTGTTCTAGGAGGGGCTTCATGAGATTGACCTGACTGTTCTGCCTATGTTAAGCCACACTTAACAGTACTTTTTGTAGTGCTGGTAGAGGAATTGCTGAGTATTATGGGAAAGTACACACTCCTTTGATTAGGCAGGAGCTCTATTTATTACCTTTAGGACACCATCCAGTGGGTATCTAACTGCTCAGCTCAGTTGCATGCATGTCTAACACCATGAGGAGCTTCATTATGCAGCTCCTGAGCACAGTCAAACGTAGACCCTGTGACGGAAGACCTGCCCTGGAGTGGATCCTTCTGCTTGTGAAAGAAGAATGATGCCACCTGATTTTACTTATTTTCAAATCAGCCATTTAAAAAGCCCAGGTGCTTAATCTTAAAAAATGACTACACCAAAAATTGGAAAAATACTGAAACCCCAAAGCCCCTACAGAATAGATAAAATCCATAAATTTATTCTGAAATTTTACCTGCATTTAATTTAGTAGAATAAATCGTTTGCGCACTAATGTCATAGGAATTGAAACATATTATGTCTAGAAAGGAGGGGTTAAAATGATTAAATTGATTACACTAAGCGGGAGTTGGGAGTCCCAAGCTTTTGGAAGGTGCTGGACTTAGCATGCACTAGATTTCTAATATATACCTGTCTGCATGGGGGCTTTGGCAACCCTATGCAAATCAAAATGACTCCCTGTGAGCTAAACTACATGTTAACCTTCAATGACTCTTCCACGGCTGTGAAAGAGAGCTAGCTCAGACCTGCCAGCCTTGCATACACATTTCCTGAAACTATCAGCAAAACTCCTGGATGATCACGAATGTGTAGTTTTTTCTAAATGAATTTATGTTAGTGGAAAGAACATATGGAATGGATCTACCATTTGATTTGGAACTTGCAAGATTGTTCCTCAGAAATGTGTCTTTCTTAGAGCTGCTAGTGTCTTTCTACCTGGTGTAGGAAGAATTTCTACTTGCAATACTTCATGGAATTACTGCTTGTATAATTCCAGACTTATATTAGGAGCTGTATCATGTTGTCTCAGTCAAAAATTGTTAAAAGAACTCTGAATATAAATAGTCCATCAATACTTTGAAATAAACAGTACTTTTAAAAAAGCCCAAACCATTTATGCATATTTTTCTGCTTCCTGTTTACAGTTCAAACCCCTAAATTTTATGGTAGAGTTTTTGCATTTTTATTAATCTAATTCATATTACAGTTTCCAGTTGCTTGGTAACTGGCGACAGGCTTATACTTGTCATATTCATGAAGAATGTAGGAGAATACATAATACAAACATGAGTCAATTGTACTGCCATCTACTCAAGACATGCTGTCCAGGGCAATTCTTCAAACTGCTCTACAGTTTATTTCTCTAGCGTCTTGATCCTACCCCCTTTTCTGGATTCTACTTGCATGCTCCTGCGCCTCCTACTCTGCTCTTTTTCTCTCCACTTCTTTCTTTACCAGGAATAAAACTCCTGAAATGGCCGATTGCACTCAGGTCCTGTGTGCATAGTGAGTAATTCTTAACTCTGACTTTGATTGCAGGGTGACAAAAGCTTCACTTGCCCAGTGGCTGCCAACAAGCACCTTTGGCTTTTTCAGGCAGATTTGCTATGCAGTGCAAATGAGTCATTCTCTGCAATACAGTGGCATTTGAGAGTCTGAGAGAACACAAAATTGATCCAATAACAGATTACTATTCGTACGACATGCTGTACGAATCAGCTGGGAGATTCAGCTGATAAGCAACTCGGGTAAGGTCAGCTGGGTAAGCAACTCGGTGGCCAAGAGGGAAGCATTTAGGATGATTTTACTCTTACACTCAAATTCCTCTTATAAGCAAATAGGAGAACATACCTATATGAGAAAACAAGAATTTGTTGTTGAAAAGTTTTAGCATCTAATAATAATGACAAGTTTAGTTACAATATTATATATTCATATTCCATATATCTAATTCAAATTAATATTTAAATCCTTGATAATAAAGTTAAAATGTGATAAAATCTCCTTCCTAGTACATATCTTATATTTACCCTTGCAGTGCTTCTGCAGTTGACAGGCCGTGAGTTTCAGTGTGTGTACCTGTGGGTTGGTTATGAAGAGCTACCAGTACCCTGCAGCATTCACCAGGGAAGAGAAAGGTGTCCTGTCTCTCTCCTCTTTGCCAGGACAAACATAGTGGTAGGTTTTCATACACCATTCTCTTGCATTCCACTTGGGTTTATTTTATTTGCTTTTTGTAGCAGTTTGTTTCTGTGCCCTGTTCACTGCTTTCCATTAACTTAGTTTTTCTATTCTTTTTCTTACTGCTAGAACTGTTTTTACCAGAGCAATGCAAGGTTGCACTCCTGTAGGGATTGCTGGCTTTATCAGCATGATTTGTTCTATAACCTGTGACCTCCAGTATGATCCTGCACCTGCCATCTTCCACACCAATTTCATTCCAGGCAGTTCAGAGGCACTTTGGTCCACACAACATAGGTATTCATTAAACAATAAACTATAAGTCAACCAAAATAAGCTTAGGCAACAAGTGCCAGACACTGGACTGTTGTCACAGTTAAACAGCTAAATTCAGGCCTGTCCAAGTCAGGGCCTCAGATTATGCAATTTCAAGCCAATATAGAGCCTGTAAGTTGTAATGGCAAAAATTGCATTTACTGCCCAGTGTTATCTGGATTCTTGTTCAGTCTTAGCAGAATACCTTGACTTTGTTAGAAGCTACACTAGAAGGCTTAGACAGATCCAACTGTGGCTTTCAGGCAGGCCACAATAAATAGGCTGACTAGTTTTTATTGGTGTTTGAGGGGCTTTTTAGTTGTGCATGATATATTGTGCAGGATAATTAGTTGTCAGATGGATAAGAATGGCATGCTCTGGAGTCCTGTGCAACGTCTCCATACTCACACAACAGACACGGCAAGCATTCTCTTTTACCAGAGAAGCAGTGTGGACAGTGACAGCTTGGGCAGAGAGGAATTTTCCAGCTTCCAGCCAGTGTTTGTGGAAAAGTAAAACTTTCTCATACACTAAGCTGGGAACTGTGAGAAGTTTTAGTAAAAGAATGCTAAACTATCTTGCAACTGGTGTTTTCGTGTTATTGACTTGTAAAATGTTTTGAAATGGGTGTCAGTTGTAGTTAACCAGTGGTGTCGAGGGGTGTTGATCAAAGAACCAATAATCACGCGCCCCTCGTGCGGACCTGTCTATAAAAAGAGTGTTTATCATAATAAAACGTGTTTTGCCTTCCAAACTTGGAGTCTTTATGTCGCGTTCCTGACCTGTCCCTAATACAACAGCGACAAAACACAATTTTTTTTTTGTATTTCAGGCATTCTTCTCACAACAACAGCAAGTTTTAATAGAGTATGGGCTCTGAATGTTCTAGTGACTAGGGCCGAGTGAAGAAAGGAGCCTTGAAATATCCTGTTTCTCACATCTTAGTTGCTTCCTCAGCATTGCTGGGAATCACAAAATCAGTTAGGTTGGAAAAGAGCTCTGAGATCGTTGTGTCAAACCTGAGGTTGAACACCACCATGTCAGTTAGACCACAGCACTCAGTGCTACGTCCAGGCTTTGCTTAAACACCTCCAGGGACTGTGACTCCACCACCTTCCTGGGCAGGCCAATCTGAAGCCCAGTCACCCTTTCTGTGAATAAATTTTTCTTGACGTCTAATTTAAACCTCCCCTGGCACAGGTTAAGAATGTGTCCTCTTTCCTCTCACTGGTTGTCTGGGAGGAGGCCAACCCTCACCTGCCTACACCCTCCTTTAATGCAATTGTAGAGAGTGATAAGGTCTCCCCTGAGCCTCCTCTTCTCCAGGTTAAACACCCCCAGCTCCTGCAGCTGCTCCTTACAAGACTTGTGCTCCAGATCCTTCATCATCTTCACTCCCCTTCTCCAGACATGCTCCAGCACCTCAGTGTCCTTCATGAAGTGAGGGGTCCAGAACTGAAAACAGGACTCAAAGTGTTCACCAGTGCTGAGTACAGAGACAATCACCTCCCTGGTCCTGCTGGCCACAATATTGCTGATCCAGGCCAGGATGCCACTGGCTTTCTTGGCCACCTGGGCACATGCTGGCTTGTGTTCAGCTGCTGTTGACCAGCACCCCCTGGTTCTTTTCTGCTGGAACACTTTCCAGCCACTCTTCCCCCAGCCTGTAGCACTACATGGGGTTGTTGTGACCCAGGGGCAGGACATGGCACTTGACCCTTGTTGCATCTGACACAATTGGCCTTGGCCCATTGATCCGGCCTGTCCAGGTCCCTCTGCAGAGCCTTCCTACCCTCCAGCAGATCAACACTTCCACCTAACGTGATGCCCACCACAAGTTTGCTAAGAGTAAACTCGATCCCCTCATCCAGATCACTGTTAAAAATACTGGATACTACTGGGCCCAACACTGATCCCTGGGGAACACCACTAGTGACCACATGCCAACAGGATGTAGCACCATTCACCACCACTCTCTGGGCCTGAACATGCAGCCAAGGGTGGAATTAAGGAAATTCAGAAAAGGAGAAAATTGTTGCAAAAATTTGGTGCCAGTGCTGGTAGAAACTGGAACATTGTTATGTTGAATTCATTAGGGGTCCATTTTGCTTCTGGCAGCAGGGGCCATTCAGGTCTGGAGAAGGTTGGTATGAAGTAATTTTCTAGGAGTGATCTTCAGTATAATGTGATTTTGCACTGGGTTGATATCTGCCTGTTTCATGTATGGATATTTTATCTCTTTCAGGCACAGGTTGACAGTTTCCATCCTCTTGGGTCAGTCCAAGTCAGTCTGAAATTTGAAGGTAAATTTGTATGTGCTTAGTGGATTGCATAATTTTATGGGCTACTGTTGCATTTCTTCCAAAGATGGTTATTTATGTGTGCAAGCTGCATGGTAGCTATTGAAACAGACCCAGTCCCTTGAGTACATAATACCATTAATTCTTTGTGTTGGTGGTGTTTTAGATAATCACTGCTGAGGTTGATCCAAAATGCATGGAGTCAGTGGGCATCAAATCTTAAATCCTTAAATCCTCAAAGTGTTTGCATTTGCCTGTAGAAGTCAGGTTCTGTGCACTGTTTCACTTAGGGGAGTAAAACAGAGAGTTCATATGAAGGAAGAGCAGTACACCCAGACCAAGCTCTTGTGAACAGGGCTCTCTGCAGCTGATTCCTATTTCCCTCTCTGCAATCCAAGTTGCTTCTGCTGAAACAGATAGATTGATTCATTTTCTTCATGTAAAGGGATGCTTACTCTTCCGGGTCCATTTCCCTGACAAGTTGTTTGAGTGTTTTGTGTGTGTTTACTGAGAGTAAGTATGTTGGGAGCAGACAGACCATAAGATGTTTTATGTTTCTGCTAGCAATGCAACTCATGTTGGGTTTCAGACTGGAACCTCCTGTGGAGCCCCAGAGAGAGAAACTAACCCTGGGAGCTCAGGCATGGCAAAGGCATCAAGCAAAAAAACCAAACCCCAAAGCAGCAGATTTGTGGGAAAAAGCCTTCCCAGAAACCTTCCTTATAATAAAGTCAACATAGCTTCATATTGCTTATTTCTCAAATAAAAAATGGTTCCTTTTAAGACAAACATTCAAAAGTATAAATTAGTTCCAAATTGTTTTTTGATGCTTTGTGCAAAAGTGCTTCAAGTACATACATTTGTATAAAATTTGAATGTTTCATATCATACTATTTTCCTCATTATAGGAGTACATTCTTCTCTGTTTCCAGTGTATGGAAAGAAGGAGTAACTCCAATGGACACCAGCAGAGAAGCGGCTTTTGTTATTCCTTTGCACTTAGCCACGAATTATTGCAGTGTATGTTTCAAAATCTTTTGACTTTGTGCTGAAAGAAATGGGATCATTCAAGCAATTAAATATTTCTTTAGGTACTTTGCTGAATTCAAATTTCTCAGTTTGAATGAGAAAATATTATATAGTGATTGATCTGCGCTGCAAAATATGTAGGCAATATAAAACACTGCTATATTAAACACAGGTAACCAGTGACCTTGGGTGAGTCAGGAGGCAAAACTGAGTGAGGGCAGTGGCAGCAGCCCAGGTCTTAGACACTGCTGGGCAAAGCAGCTTCCCTAGTCCTCTACTATGAGTTTTATCTCTATAATGCTACATGCACACAGGATGCCTTAGCCCCACAGGGCTAAGCCAGCTGGGAGTAAAATGTCCTGGAAGAGGGCTGGACTCAGATGGTAAGCCCTGGGGCCAGTCTGTGCTGTCCTCTTTTTCTTATTGCCGTGCTCTTCTCCTGGTGTTATGCACCTAATCCAAATCTTTCCCTTTATGAAGGACAAATGCAGAGTGTATTGCACTAAAGGACTCAAATACCAATATGCATTGTATACAAAAGCCTACAGTAATTTATCAAAGAGCACCCCTGCAGAACAGACAGCAGCTCCCCATTCACATGAGAGCAGGTCCCTATTCAACCTGCTTCAACCCAGGGTCTCGAAGGTGCTGCTGCCAGCACCTGCTGTCAGGCAGGGATTCTGATGCTGTGGTAGCAGGTAACGTAGAGGGACAGGCCTGGCTGAAGTAATTGTGGGTAAAAATTTGGTGTAGATATATCCTGTGAATCACAATTAGAGCAAGTAGCGTCAGAGTCCTCTAATAGGAGCTTCCATTGGAATGCTTACCATGGGGGATGGACTTACATACTGTGTTTTGATGACAATTTTCTAAAGTCATCTCTCAAATATAGAAATGCAACCTTTTTTCAATTTTGCTAGGAGTAAGAAAGATAATTTCTGCAAAACATGGCCATTTTTCAACTCATCCTGCATATCCAGAGTGTCGTTCCTCTAATGTTGTTTGTTGTCATTCACAGATGCTGTTAAAATGTTTTCATTTCATGACTGGAAGTTGTGGGTATCTTAAAACTATCCTCATCTATTTTACCAGTCAACAGCAGGAATGAGGCCTTGGGGTCTTGGAGTGTAGTTATGGGTGAAATTAGCCCGGCAAATGAAAAACCTGCACATGGCTTCTGTAAACAGGCACTGCTTTTCTGTGGCAGAAACTTGGATCCTAATTTCAATAATGAACCTCCTTTCATCTAAGCAGAGTTCGGTTTGCTGCATGGTGCATTTCATCTCTTTATTTTCAAGGAGATTTAAAAATGCTGATTTGTTGGTGTATTTGAGACCAACAGGTTGCAGATTTTTCATTCAGTTTTGCTCAATAGCAGCTGCTAAGTACCAAAATAAAGGGACTTTAACTACATTTAACATAAAACTTTTAACTTATAACATTTAACATATAACATATGACAGGAAATGGTATCTGAAATAAATGACTCTGAACAATCTAAATAATAGTATAATCCATCAGCATAGAAGTAAACTGAACTTTTCCAAAAGAGTCAGACGCAGTTAGCCCACAGCCATGCTCAGAAATGAGTGAAAGTGAATGAATGAGGACTGAGTCCAAATCTTTTGAGTAAGTCAACAGCAGTTTTTCCTTGATGTTTTTCGAGGCCAGAATTCTTGATTTTTTCTGGCCCTACTAAAATCTGCAGGAGAAACCTTTCTGAGTCAGTGACTCAGAAACTGGTGGCAGAGGTCCTGTTCAAAAATTAAACACAAACTCTTGCCATTTAATTTGGAGGAAAATATCCAGAACTAGATGGACAGTGAGGATGTAAGATCATGACCACAGCCTTTAGCTTTTAGCAGTTCTTCTGCTCTGTTTAATTCATGGCCCTGAAGTGTTGGAAAGGTTTGCTGTTCTGGCTCCTGGGTTACTGTGCACACAACTATTTGAAGAAATTTAAGCTTTTAAAGTCATTTACTGCCAACAATTCTGTGCATAGTCACGACAAATATTCAGGACAAGATGGATTTCCAGGTTCTGCACTTTGAACTTAGGTGCTTAAAGTGGAGCTTAAAGAACTGTAGCAAGTTTTGATGCTTTCTTTTCTTACTAATAGTGATAATAATATATTCCTTAGTTATTTCAAATTTTATTATGCCTGAAAAAATGCTAATGTATTGTCACTCAAAGAATTACATGATGTGTTTATGTAGAGCACTACATTGCACCATTTTGCACATCCTGAGATTCATATTGCAAATATAAATGTTTCTGTCATTGTGTCAAACCCATTAAATTTTAAACCTACTGCAATAAAAATAATCAACAACTTTTATGAGTCATAGCATTCACAGTTGCTACAAATGTTAATGAAAATATCGAATGAACAAACGGCATGAGTGATAAAACTCATAACTTTTACTGGATTTAATTTGTGCATTCACTATAAACTCAGCCTTTTATGGATCCACCAGTTCTGTCTGCTCTGTTCTGAAAAACTTCTTCAAATGTTGGCAATATTGCTGTACTGCTGCTCCAAACACTGCTACTGCCATTGTGGGGCCATTCTCTGTGGACATAAACTAGTTTGGCTCAGACCTGAAGCCGTTAGCAACTGATTAACAGAATTAGAAATCTAAGGGTTTATGCTATTGGAACTGAGACTTCCCTTGGGATAAAAGCTGCCCAGAGCTTTGGGTTGTGTTTGCAGATTTGTGTGTTTTTGAAGACTGTCTTGTGCTATGATTCTGAAACTTGAACTAGTGAGGGCTGGAAGAAACATCTTGACACTTTAGCCAAATTTTGAATCAAATGACTGGTAAAAGCTCTTTGAGAACACCATCAGGCTCAGATTTTTCTTGTCATGGAGCTGAGAATGAAGGAGATGACTAATGAGGCTTCTGGGTGAACTTACCAAAGGTGTGTCTGCTGTTTTCTGGAACACTTCCAGAGGAACTTTAGAGGTGCTTTACATGTCCAGAAGTTTTTAAAAGGAAAAATGTTCCCAGATCAAGAAGAAATGTCACAGTGTCTGAAGTGAAACGGAACTATAGGCAATGTTTTCATGATGTGGAATAAAGGGTATTCATCCAGACTCATATAGTAAAATTCATACATACCTTGTTTCTGAGAGGTGTGAGGGACACATCTTCACGTGGAGAAAGAGTAGTTTCCCTACATAAATGTGAAGTAACATTCACAGATTTTTTTTCTTTGAAGAGGACTTAACACCAAAACTCTGATATTTTACATTGACCATCATTTTTTGGATGCGCAGGGAGTCCACTGGTGGATTAGAAGTACCAGCTCAAAGAGAGTATGGAGGACTTCTCTTTGCTACCTTGCCAGTCAAATGAAAATTTCATGCCAGACTTATAACTTCAGTGGAAGGACTAATATTTTTGATCTCAATATTTTATGATGTTCTCTCTATTTACAGGACTGTGTGCTGAAAAGTAAGGTGGTGAGGGACAGTCTGGGTTGAAAGCAGATCTCTCCCAGCTCAAAAATGGAGCATTTTCTAGTTCAAATACATTTGTATGTTTTATTGCTATAAACAGGTGAAAACAAGTGTGACTAAACATTAACAAAGTTTACTAAGTTGTTTTTCCATGAGCTAAAACGTATCTGGACTCTGGCGTATTAAGCTTATTAACAGCTTAAGAGCTACCAATTACTCCTGACTCTAACAAAATTGCCCTTGAGGTACTATATTTGAAAGTCTGATAGGTAAGTATTTAGCTACTCTAAGTGAAAATAACCAAAAAGGGGAAGTGCTGTTTCCAGGAGTTTTGAATCCTTTTGAAACCTTGGGGCTACTTTATGATTAAATATTGGGGAAAAATACTTCTAGAAAACTCTCCGTAAACCACTGTGGTATGAGAGCTGGCAAGGACTGCTGGCTTGCAGGCACTGAGTTATTTCATGGCTCCCCAGCTTACCACCACAGTGCTGAGTTCACCCTGGTTTCACGTGGTGTTTGCATAGATCACTGCTCTGTTTCTCTGGCTGTAAAGTATCTCAGCAGTGAGCACCAGCCTTGAGTGAGAACTGGTGCATGCAGAAATGTCCAGGAGAGTACTTATCACCACATGCAGCCTGCCACTGGGCTGCCAGTGCAGTTTTCAGCTGTGCTAACCTGTATCAAAACACATCAGCAGTGGCTTTCCTTTCATGAAATCCCTTTATCCTTTCAGCAGAGCTCTCTCTCTGCCTTGTTTTTTCTGTGAGCTGTATCCTCACTTCAGAGTTCAGTCAGTGTAGCTGTGTGAGTCCGAACAGGGTAGGTGCAAAATGACACCCCCACAGCTCTGTCCTAGACCTTACCTCTGCTGCCAGCATTTACATGTGCAAAGGGCTGCATGGAGGACCTGCAGTGAGCGGGCAAATTCTCAGTCCATCCTTTGCTGTCCTCCAGTCCTCTAAAACATCAAATCTGAATTGTCTGTCTTCTCTTTGAGCCCAAGAAATTCACCCTGGCCTATATCCTGCTCAAAATGCCAGCTGTCCTACTCATATTGACTGAATTTCAAATGGCAGTCGTTGTGCTTTCTCCTATTCTGGGCCTCATGTCTGGGGAAAAATGACTTATCAATAAGACCCTCCTGCTGACCATGCTGCGCTTCTGCAAATCACTCCTTAAAATTCTTTCCTTTGCTTTGACATTTTCAAACCATACGAAACTTAAGAAGTTCTTTGTATGCCAAGACTAGTGCCTGTCATGGTGACCAGGAGTTTCCTGAACTCCTTTTCTGTCTGTATTTGCCTTTCTATAGTGTTGAGAACAGTGAATTCTTGTGACACCTACAAAACACAACAACACAGAAACACTAACAATTGTAAAAACTAGTGATTCACAGCAATGTTATAAAATAATGGAAGAGCAGCTAAGATAGAAGCATCTATTAAGGAAGTTGAGGGGAAAAAATGGAGGAGCTTAGATGTTTGTCTTGATTCAATAGCAAGTGGATTGTACAGAGCAGAGGACAAACATAACTTGGGAATACTTATGGAAGGATGGCTGTGTGGCACAGATTAAAGGGATGTACTTTGCCGGGACAACTGTTACCACCCAGATTTTTCTGGAGGAAGGCAGGTTCTTGAGAATGTTGGGAGCCTCGTTGAGTAAGTTCACTCTTTGTATACCATCCTTTTGCTACAGTTTAGTCACCATTTCTGACTATAAATCTCACACTTGAGCACCTTGTGGAAGTTCTTTTCTGGGTAGACACTGCTACAAGCCCACCTCTGTATCATGAGCATAATTGTGCCCTGTGGTCCCTTCACCACAGGCAGAGGGTATAGAGATAAAATGGAGATGCTTCATGTCAGGCAGTGCAATTGAAGGCTGAGGTCAATCTGTAAAAATGAAATTGTAGATAGAAAAGAAAAAAACCCATATGGCTGAAAAGGCATGAATGAAATGCATCATCTGGGAGATTTGTGTTACCCCAGCTAAACTGAGACGCCTGACTGGGCTTGGCCCAGGGGGGACATGGAATCTGCAGAAAATCCATGCCTTTCTGGAGGAGCACCCCTGACCACCAGGGTATCTAACTTAGTGCTAGGTATGACACTTGAAATGAACAATAGACTTGCTTTCCTTTTTCTAGACCTCAGTTTTGGGTTTTAAGCAAACAGGAGGTTTTGCAGAAAAAAACCCAGATCTTTTTGTGAAATTGCCTTAGCATAAGCTTTTCAACCCACCAATATCTGTATGCTATTGTCATCTTTGATGAATGCTGTTTTCATGTACCAATCATTAAAAGGCAATTTCAGAATGTTTTGATTTTTAGCTCAACAAAATATGTATGATACTGGACATAGCTTCCTATGTGTGTATGCCCAGTTTAAAAATGCTTGCTGTCACTTTTTGAATCCCTCTGTATCCTCCTAGGTTTTTTTCGACTTTCTTATTTTAAATACTATTTTACTATTGGATAATTATTTAAACCACCTCACTGAAGCTGCTGAATTTAATAAATGACTTCCAGGACAAATCACAGGACTGTTAAATGCCTGGTTTAACAATAGCTGTAATAATGGGAAGCTTAGCTTCATGCAGGTTTAGACAGGGGCTTAGGCAGCTGATGGAATAGATTTCTCTAGGACCCTGACACAGGATATAAAGGCAATTTATATGCCGGTTTATTTTACTCGATGTGTATCACTGTGTACAGAAGTGGCAGAAGAAGCAGAGAAAGGGCAAGAAGACATACAGAGCAGATACACTGATGGCAACCTGGAAGCAGATGAAAGACTGAGAAAGAGTAAGTGACTAACTTTTTAGGATAAGATGGTGCTGAAGGAGACACAGAATTAGGTGGCAAGGATATACCTTGCCATGTCCATGAAAACAGGGGGTAGGTGCATAGTCAGTCATCTTGCTTTATGGGAATGAATAGAAATTCTTCCTAAACCACATAAGCTGAGGCTGGTGCTTTCTAAAGGGAGTGAGGGAATGAATTCTGATCTCCTGGTAATATAAGGGAAAAAAAGGGCGAAGTCAATGTGAACTTTAGCCATGTGAAGATAGGGGCCATGACTAACCTCTAGTAACCTCTAGAAACATCTCCACTCACTGTGAATGAAAGCTAGGTGATTAATTTAGATTAGGTACAAAATAAAGTGAACAGGGAGCTAATGTGAGGTGAAGATAGATCTCACATATGCCTCTTGCACATCTGAAAAGATGATGTAAATCAGTAAGATCTTCTGAGTGGAGGAGTTTTATTCTCTCCAGCAAGGACTGATGGATTATTTTTCTGTGTAAAGAAACATCACTTTGAATGTTTGTTTTAAGTTTCACTGTTGTATTTGCAAGGTAAATATATATGATGAAGTCTATCAGACTAGGCACTGCTTGCTTCTGCATTGCCACACTTTGTTTGTTCCTGAGGGGAGGGAAAACTGAGTTATGATGGTACATCCTAAGGCTGTCTTCAACAATTGTTGAAATGTGCTCAGGAAAACGAATTTTAAGGAGCTAGTGGCCATCAGACTGTATACACTGCAACCTGACAAAGTCAGGCAACAACTTGCCACTGTCTGTATGCTGTGTGTGATGCTCTGACAGCTGTGACAGATTAATCTGCAGAAAAGGGAGCAA
Source organism: Dryoscopus gambensis (assembly GCA_013389985.1). NCBI lineage: Eukaryota > Metazoa > Chordata > Aves > Passeriformes > Malaconotidae > Dryoscopus > Dryoscopus gambensis. The sequence continues at coordinate 230,851 of WEIT01028415.1, read as the reverse complement.
TGTGCTCACTAGGAGCCATGGGGAACTGACCAAAGTGGGCCAGAGATACGCCCTGACTGCCACTTCTTCTGCCATGAAAGATTTCCCTGGATTGCATATTGGTGAAAGCAGGGTCTGGCTTTTGGGAATTTTCAAGTAAACATTTTTATCTGAATGTATGTTAAAGTACTGATAAATGTCCAGTCATGTGGCTGTGTGCAAGGCCGTAATTCTGTGAGACACTAACAACCACTTTTGCACACAGGAGTGACCCACAACTGGTACAATTTATTTCTGAGAGGAAAGTACATTGCTTTCCCAGGTTTTACAGTTACATGCTCAGCAGCCTGTGCCCTGTGATGTGCTGCTTAATTGCACAGAGGAAGGACCAAATAAATGTCAGACTGGTTGGCAAGGAGGATGCAGCACCTGCATGACCAGGTGGAATCACACCTGGTTCCCACCCAAACTGTTGCTACCTTTGCAAACAGGACTGCTGCTGGGTCAGGCATGGCTATTGTGAATAAGGGCACAAAAATTAATTTCATATTTGAGGCAGTTATGTTGGAAGGATGCCCTCTATCAGCTCTGAGAGTCAGGGAAGAGTTTAGGCAGCTTCTTATTTTCCTTTGGCCACATGTGCACAGAAATGGACTCGCTGCATTAGGTAAGTCCAAGCTGAAGGGACTGTCCTGTTGACTGGCAGCCCTCAGGAGGAAAGAGTTATAAGCAAATAATTATCACTTTTAGGATATTCCCAGTTTAAGTGATGGAACCAATGAGAGGAAGGCAGATCTAATGGAAAATTAGAAAATGCATTATTTGACCCTGAGATAGGAGGAATGGTAAAAGATTTCTCTTAACAAACTGGAAGCACCTGAGATTTCTTTTCCCCTACATTTAAAAATAATTATTCCTTCCAAGCCTTTCATCATATGGTGAAAAATAAAATTAGTAAATATTGCTTTTCACATCAAATTTCAACCTTTCAACCCATTTTTACAGAAAAAATACTTGCTAGGGTAAGCAGTTCTGGAAGACAGTTGCATGATTTATATTTCCTAATATTTATGCAGCATTTATGTTCTGCAGATGTCAGATAGATGAAGTAAAATTGTTTCTCATTTCAGCAAATATCTTGTGACAATAGAATGATGAAGAAAATTCACAGGAGTAATATAATTGTAAAAAAAGCTCCATAGTTTTAGCAGAGTCCCTGTAGGTTTACCAGATGAGTCTTTGGACAATTCCAGAGGTCTTTACTCTGCCTGTTTATTAAATCTTTTTTTCTGTTAATTTTGGGAACATTTTGTGTGAACCATATGGGCTGTACCTCACCCTCAAAGGCCACCCAACACCACTGCTGAAGTCAAGGATGACTTAGTTGCTCCTTGAGCTAAGTAAAGACTTCAGGACATGAACAACAGCAATTTCTTTCCCTTGCCTCTAGGCAGGAAAAATTAGCACATTTTACAGTACAACCAGTGTATTTTGAAAAATAGTAATTAGGACTTCACTTCATTGAAGCACTTGGGAAAATGCTTAGCTAAGCTTTAAACAGAAGAAGAGTGTTTAAGGGCCACTACATTTTTTATCTGAAAGAAACTATTAAATCCTTCTTTGCACCTTCTTTGAGTGGCAGGGTCAGTTTTCAAATCCGTGGCTTTAGATATATTGAATGAAGAACCAAACTGGTTGGGTGCTCAAAGGAACAATTCAGATTACTGAAGTATTTTTCATCAACTACTTTTTTTTTTTTTTTTTAGGGTAAATAAGTATTATTTAGCTTAAGGATTGCAGGTCTATCATTTTTCCTTACAGTCTTGCAGCACCAAGGGAACAGCCTTCCCAGGGTTTAATAGCCCTGGAAGCTGGAAGGTGTCCCATTGTGCTGTTTGTTGCTAGAGCCATCAATCTTGATCCGAGCTGGCAAACACACCAGGCCTTTGTACCACTGTCTGAAATAATATTCTGCACTGATTCAGTAACAGAGCCATTTGGGAAAATTTCTTGGGGACAAAATCACCAGCTTTTTCTCTTCACCCCATTAATTAATATTGTCACATTCTGCCTGTTAAGATGTTCTTTGAAGGCAATTGAAAAATGGAAAGCTGATTTTTGCCTAAGGATGTATTAGATCCAAATGCAATGTATTTCTGCACTTGCAGGGTGTTTCAGTCCTAAGGGTCTGTCCACTTGGCTGACTGTAGAGTCAGGAAACTGAAAAGTTTTTCCTACATCTTGTCATTGAGTTTATCTAGAAATGATCCAAAGACAGTAAACTTTCCCTATTCTTGGTAACTTTAGTGAAGCATATCAAATTTACAAAGTTTCAGGGAACGCCGTAACTTGTCCTTAAAATGCCCTTCTATTTTCATTTATCTTGGTGGTTATGGAATAGTTATTAAGGCTGTTTGTGCTGGTGTGATGTGCTTTTTTACACAGGCACCAGAAAATATATTATCCTCTCATGTAAGCAAGAAAATGAAAGCAATAAAATGGGCAATTGGATATAAAGCTGATTTTAAAAAGGAATTTTTTCCCTTTTCACTGGTGTCATTCCCACTTGGTGCTTTATCCCACTCCACTCTGGTGCCTGTGTTCCTGCATCCCTTTGCTTTAGGGAAACCTGTGGTCCTGACTACAGATGAGGGTGATCATGGCCATGTTATCTTCAGGCAGATCACAGGTCAGAAGGAAGTAGCAGGGGATGGTGCCACAGAAGGAGCTGTAGCAGGGACTGCTCGTTTATCTGGTGTTTTAGTTACAGTCACTGTTTTGGGAACAAATTGGCACAGCAAGAGCTTCACTGAACTAGTTAGACAACTCTCATTATCACTGTTTTTTTCCTGACGCTAATGAACACTAATATTTGGTGCTGAATCTAGTGGATTTTTGACGACAAGTGTGTTGCCAGGAGCGGAGCTAATTCTGCTTGGTAAGACTCCTGTGTTTGCATCACTCTTAAGCCCCCCATGTGTTTGGCCAGATAAAACCTCCAAAAGTATATGTTGCTCTCTGCCTAGAGATCTGCTTTCATTCTCTCTTTTTTGAGGGATAACATGTTAATTTCTCTTAATGGTGGGGAAAGATTGTCGAGATTTTCTTAAGAATAATTGAGCTCTTGAAGTAATGTTAAATAGCCTCAGAAGATTTTTTTTTGCAGGTACAAATGTTCTACTTCTCTTTGATAAGAAGAAAATCAGACAATTGTAAAAGCAGATTTAAACCTGTTCTTCTGAAGAAAGGGTAGTGTAGGTGTTCTGGCCATGTCTGCAACAGAAACCTGCACTGACAGTTTGATCATCTGATCCATCTGGTTTCCTGCCCACACTGCTGCACCAGATGCCCTCTGTGTCTCTGGCTCCTAAAACCTTGTCAGGTTTATGAGAAGGTATTTGCTCAAGGTGCATTCAAGAGCTTTCCGGAGATTTTGAGAAAAGCCACTGGGATCCTGTGGAGATGTTACACTGAAAGGATGTCTCTTGCCTGCTTTCAGACAACAGAGAGAATGTGTTTCTCAACTTAAATAAAACTGCAAAGACCTGCAATAGCAGGGTGAGATTTTAAATAGTAAGAATTGTGAATCTAGAGAGACTATTACTTTTATTACATACTACTTGAAACCTTGATGAAAGCACCTTTGCTGAGGGCTCCTGGACTTCACTAACTTCCAGGAAGGGACCTCTTTGCTCTGAACAGCTTTGCAGCCCACTGGGTAAAAGAGAAACATTTTCTTCCTCTTCTGTCAGCCTCATCTCCAAAGCAGGAGATACCACTACCACTTCTATGCACCTGTGTGACACTCTGTGTCTCTCCTGTGGGACTAAGGGCTCTGAGTCTCAACGAAGATAACTTTCCGTGTTTTTCCTGCCCCTTGCTATCTTTCCCATCAGATTTTAGAGGCCCTCACTTTTGCCGTGGACTAGCTGGCACGATGTGTATGGGTCAGCAGGGATGGGAACAACTGATGTCAGTCAAAGATGAACTGTCTTGTTTGTAAACCATGGTGAGCTGATCCGAGTTGCCTGTGACCATAAAACAGTTTTGGAGGGTTGTGCAGCATTGCACACAAGCTGCTTTGCCATGTTCCCTGATGGGATGTGTTTCCAGGTCCATACCTAGCTCTGAGTCAGTCCAGCCATCCTCCAGCGAGGGGTGCTCCCTAGTCTCACATATGCTGGAATGAGTCAGGAATCTGCTTGCTCTGCTTTGTTGTAATGAAGCTTTGAGTTCCTGTGAGACGTGACTTTCATCTCAGGTGCAGTGCTGCTATCCAAGAATCTTTTTTTCCTCTCTCACTGAACTCAATGCATTGCAGTAAAGCTGTAGGTATTGGATCCTAATCTAACAATCCCTCTCAAGCATGTGGAATATTCACACTCCATCCTTTTTTAGGTTGCTGGAAAACAGGAGTCCAAGTGAGGAAGTTCGGCTCCGAAGGCCTAGGTGGGTACAGGCAAAGGGAAAGTGGCTTGGACACAACACTCTTCTTCATGTGTTTGAAGTGGATTTCTTTTCTATGAGCAATTTGTCCCAGATTATTTTACAACATGTCTGCTTCCTGGTCTACTGACTCGACACTTTGAGGCCATGCCTTGAAATAAAATACTCTAATTTTTATGAGAGTTTTCATTTCCCCATAAAAACTGCAATACAGATTTACAGACTTTTTCCTCCTCGTTCTCATTTGTGATACTTTTCCCTGATGGTAGCCAGAAGCCTTACATAAGGCAGTAAAACCCTCCAGGGCTCAGCAACCAAGTAAAGTGCTGGTGCTTATTTCTACCTGCTCAGAAACAGCACAGAAATTGCTCATGGATATACTTGCCCCACATGCAGCAAAGCAAGATATGAGCAGGGAGCTGCTGAGAATGTTGCCAGTTTGCTGAGAGAGCTGCTTGGGCAGCGAGGCTTGGGGGACTGTGACAAGGTTGGATGGGGCCCTGAGCAACCCGGTCTAGTGAAAAGGAGGTGGGAACTAGATGATCTTTAAAGTCCCTTCCCACCCCAGCCATTCTATGATTCTGTGATTCTGGAGGAAATCCTGATTCTCACTTTAAATGCAGCTGCTGTTCCTCTCCTTTGGTAGCATGGCTGGTGAATTACTCTGCAGTTCTCTTCTTTACTTTACCCAGCTCTCTCTTTTTGTTTCCTTCTCCAAAGTGAAATTCTCGCTGGAATTTGATGAAGGTTTTTTCCACTGGATTTGCAAATGTTTGTTCCAAATTATAGCATATTGTACTGCATTACAAATTATGTTATTATAATACATAATAATACTATATTCATATATAGTATCTTGAAAAATTACATTGTATTAATTTTCATCATATTACATTATATTTTATTACATAAAAATACATAATATATTTTATTATATTACATAAATTA
>WEIT01028415.1:176420-215807 GCA_013389985.1 Dryoscopus gambensis | reverse complement strand
CAGATCCCACCAGGCACTGCCTGACCCAAGGGCTGGAGCAGACCAAGCTTTCCAGAGTATCTGAAAACCCTTTCCAGAGCTACATCTTCCTGTATCTGCTGTGAAAGGAAATGTAAGAGCAAGGCTTAACTTCTGTATTGTTCCTTCCAGCCTTGCTCTCTGACCAGCCTCCACAGCTCATTGAGGGGAATGACCTGAAAAGACAACGGCAGCCCCCACCTATTTGCAGCCCCTGTGGGTGGCATGGGTGTTACAGAGGCAGTACCAAGCACCTCTTTCCCTAATCCATCCATAGCCATTAACAGTGGGAAAACAGAATCTGTAAAGGATTAAATCCTTGTTACCACAGAAATAATTTAACTGATACTTTTGATTTCAGTTAGGTTGAGACTTCACTCACATCTTTGGTCAGTATTTCTTTGTAAGAAGGTTTTCTACACGTGGTGCACTTTGAGCAAAGTGCAGCTTATGTACAGCCCACAAGGCAACAGAACAATTGATTTACAATCGAAAATATACATCTCCCGGTGTAGATAATCATCAGGGTATTTTTTATGCCGTAAAAACACATGTAGCAAATACTAAAGCAGACAATTCATTTCTTGGTTTGTATAAAAAGAAAGGAATAATTAAATTATAACTGTCTTTTCATTCATAACAATCACGAACAATGAATTTGTGACTTACGATTGTGCCTCGGATTTGCCAACATGCAAAGTCTTACTACATTTTCAAGCCTTTTCAATTCTGTGAACCATGCATTTCAAAAATCATCCAAGAAAATTTAATTGCATAAAACTTTCCTGCCATGGACATACAGCAATATTCTATCTAGACACATACCTATCTAAATTACAGAAATGTGAAAACTTCTTATGTACTCAAGGAATTGTTTAAATTATACTCAGATTTTATTGTATGTGTTTTGATTACCAGCGGTACATTGCTAATTTACGAAGACTGTATATGCGATTATCAAATATATTTATTTTGTTTCTTTGTCCTGATTGCATTCATTTCTTTTGCTGAAGTGCATTGTTGGTAACTGATGTACCATCCTGCACTGAAGAGTGTTAGTACTTGTGTAACGTAAAACAAATGTCTGACAAACAGAGATCATTGTTCATGCTATCCTGATGTATAAGAAAAATTGATACCGAATTACTTATACATGGGCTATAGCTACAAAGGAGAAACATGTTCTATTTTTTGGGTGTTTTTTTGGGCATTTTCCAAAATTTGACAAGTCATGACAAGCTATTCATCGTGTTATGTGGCAGTACCTGTGTAGGTGATGGCACATCTGGAGTGATACACTGTCCTTCCCCATCCTTTCTAACTCTTGACTTTGCAAGGAATCTCCCATAGGGAAGAAATTTTACAGCAGAGGATTAAAATGAAAAATCTCTGCAGTCTCTTCTTTCAAAATTGAAGGCTAGTTTGTGTTGGATACACTCTCACCATAATTCTTATGCAGACTCTAAACTGCTGCCAGTTTAAAGCTGCAGCCTCCCCAGAGGGGCATCTCCCTTCTGCTGGAGAGGCAATCGAGAGCTTGGTGGCTGGGTCCTTGGGAGTTAAATATTTGCTATATACCAAAGGATAATAAAAGAAAAAAGCCTGTAGGATAATATAATAAGGAGAACCTTTTCTTAAGCTATCTCCTCTTCATTTGTTGTGGGCCTGAACTTGTTAAACTTGCCTACACAGTCTGCAGCAAGTGGAAAATGGGCTCTGACCATTTGTACAGTGACACTCCTTAAAGGCAGCCATGTTGTGCAACTTCCTTCCCTGTGGAAGCCTGTACTGGCGATGCTGTCTCAACCTGAGATACAGCCTTTCTTCATGAATCTTATTTCACACACTGTTCAAATTCTGCAGAAGTCTCTCCCACCCCTTCTTAGCAGGGTTGTTAATTGTGATGGTACATATGCCTGAAGGTTTCTTGCATGCACATGCAAGCATGCTGGGAGAAGTTCATCTCCTTGGAATGATGAGTGGGAAAAGCTGTACATCTCCTTGTGTACCTTCCAGAAATGCCTATCCATACAACATAGTGCTGATCAGCCTTGTGCTGCTGTCTGGACTGAGGTATGTTGGCCTTTTTTGCTCAAAACGAAAGAAATAATTAGGAGACAAGAGAGGAGAGTAGGATAGAAGGGGTTTCCACCTCTCAGGTTTTTCTATGTGGAGCATGAACTGGGAGGGTCTTTTGCATTCTTTTTATTTTGATCTTCTGGAAGCTCTTATATACTAAGCCTTTCATATAAGCAACTGTACCTATAAATATAACAAGTAAAATATATGTTAGTGGCCAAGTAATCTGTGAAGTTTGTCAAATACATGTACACATATAAACATGGTACTAATAGAGATCAAACATTTTACTAAAAAAACCCAGGCAAATATAAAAATAGTATCTTGTTACCTTAAGGAGTCTATATGTAGCATAGTACAGATGAACTGGGATTTTGATGTCAGATATGCAGGTGATACGATATTACACCAAGCATTTTTAGTGTTTGCTTGATATTTAGATAACCTCTAAAATCGGAGAGGAAGAAGTACAGCCTTTAACCCACACTGCTGAAGTCAGTCAGATTTACTGCTGTGTTACCCAGGGTAAAGTGAAATTAAAAGGTTTCCCATACCACGGAGCTGCCTGGTCAAAGGTCAGTCTTCTCCTCAACAGTGGGTCTTATGCTAGCGAGATAACCCAGCATTACCAGGCAGCTGGGAAAGAGATTGCTCCTGCTCACCTCCCAATTGGCCCTTTTCATCAGTTCAGTGATGGTTTATGAAGATGAGAAATGCAGTGTAGCCAGTGTCTCTGGTCCCAGTCATTCCCATCACGAACACATCTGATATGGGAGTGGGATGATGGATGACTTTGGTTGTCTGTGTTCCATATGGAGTCCCCAGAAAGCATTAAGGCACTTAATGGAGGTTACAAATTTTCTCTACCCTGCAGTCTGTCCCACTTGTGACTTAGATTTTGTGCATTTTGGGATGATGGGTCACTTTCTACCTGAACACAGCTCTTATAATAATTCACTGTACATATATTCATATGTATGTATGCCAGCTAGGCTTTCCAGACAGTTGGTTTTTTGGTGCCTTTTGTATAACTTTCAACTTCTCAAGACCCTTTTAGATTTTTTCTAATTTTTTTTGGTTTTAATTTTTTTTTCCAAATAACAGGATTGTTTTCTGTCAAAAGTAGAAGGGTAATGTTGCTCTGCTTCTAAAGATACTGGTTTGTGTGCTCAAACTTTTATCCTTAATTTAGCTTTAAATCTGCATGTACCATTTCCATAATTCCAGTGGGTAGTTTTTAAAAAACAGTGTGGGCCAAGCACCTGAATTCTATAATCTGGTTTGGATCAAAATGCACATTTTCCAGTCTAAATTTTGTGAGTACATCTTGGACCAAGAGCAAGTCAACATAAGTTCCAAACTGTACAAGAAAAATGTTTCTCCTGAAAATGTGTAAAATGCACAGATTGGGAAATAAACACTTCTTATGGTGGTGATACTGAGGGGGAGAAAAATGCAAAGCATATGAGGGAAGGAGCTGTATCTATTTGACCACATTATGCAAACCAATATCACCAGCACTTGGGAATGGGGAGAGTTGCATGTAGTCACACATCAGCACACATTGCACGTTGCACAAAATAACTTCCTGTAGCGTGGTCACTTCTCAAAGTTGCTTTTGCTTGCAGTGAGAGAAGAAGGACCAGATTCTTAAAATCAGTGCTGATGTCCTTTAAAAATTGACTGAAGATAATTGTTTCTTTTAAAGATAGGCTTGTTATATCCTGAAGTTGGATTATGAAGAAAATCTTAAATGGCATGTAAGTACCTTCCTGCCCCAGCAGAGCACAGCACCCATCTTTGCTGCTATGAAATCACAGAAAATAAGTTGTGACAGGAATTCAGCATGTCATCTAAACAGTCCCTATGCCAAGGCAGGTGAGCCAGGCCTAAATCATTCCTAGTGCTGACTGTGCCAATTTATGTTCCCTGAGACTCACAATAGCACACCGTGGTTAGTTATTTTACCACAATGCTTCCTTTTGCTGCAGTAGGATGACATGCTCAGCAATGGGAGCCTTCTCAGCACTTGATTTCACTGGTTAAAACAGCTGTCCTTTATTAGGATGAAGGCAACATACTGATTTGTATTTGCGATGCTGAAAATTAATTTATTTTCTCAGTTATGCTCTGAATGCTCAATAAAGAGGTTCTTAAATACAGATTTGGGATCCATGTGGAAATACACGAAAAGTTCTGTAGAGGGCAGAGAGGTTATGTTCACACTGCAGAATCTCACTGTTTTGGGAACAACCACTGTTTCAATGCAAATGACTTTTAAGTTACAAATCCTCATCTTTTTGAGCAGTATTTAGCTTCAGAAAGATGCACCAAACTTAAAATTCCAAGAAGTGCAAATGTAGGTAGCTTCACATTTTTAGTGTTTCAGATTTCCATCTTTTGAAGTCTGCTCATATTTTGTTTATTGAAGCCTGGCAAAGCAAATTCACCACATTTGCAGGGTTATCCTTATAGCAAAGCAGAGTTATTTTGTTACATGAGCACTCTGTAGTATTTTAATTAAGGTAGCATAGTTGCTAAGAATTTAATACAGAGAAAATTATCTGTTCTGCTTTTGTTGCTGTTTTATTTCAGATAAAATATATTTATTAAGTAAATAAAATAAAAATCAAGTCTTACTTTCAACATCCCATGCCACAAAAATTATTTTAATTTGTGCTGTGTTTCTGTATCTTGTAAAGAATAACAACCAGCATCCATCTAAATCTATCTTCCTGATAGATTTGGTTGCTCAGAGCAACCACACAAAACCTTCTGCCAAAGCAAATTCTCACTAAACTGGGTTTTCATGTGTTGGGTGTGGTGTTTCAGAGGAAACAGATACTGCAGAGGTGATAAATGTAAGGTTGGTTTCCTCTTAAAATACACCTTGAATCCACAGATTCAAGTGTCAGCTCCCTCCCTACTTTTTGATACACTGATACATTAATTACATATTTCTGCTGTTTTTATGAAATCTATTAGAGTCAAACCACCCTACTTTCATAACTGGAATTATTGAGGTTGTATCAGCATGCCCAATATTACTGTCACTAGTGTATGGTGCTATTTATAAAACAGAGAATGAAATGTACTTTATGTGTGCAATGATGACATTTCAAACCATCTTGAGATGAAGAAAAATAGCATTTCCCATCGGAAATTATTTTGATTAGAAATTACTCAGTAAGTACCTTTAAAACTCAGCCTTTCCTACAAAACGCAAGTGTGATGACAGCCCTAAACTCAGTATGTATGTTAGACCAAATTTTTTGTGGCTGCAAATCATCATCCTTTGACTGAAACCAAAGCTTCTATAAAGACTGACACAAACACACTGAAGCTGCAAACAGTATCCTAAACCTCAGATCCCAAATTTGACTTTTCAGAGCACTCTACTAAACAGAGCAAGAAAATACCATTAGCAAAGAAAGAAAACAGTCAATATAATGGCAAAGCATTTCCATTTTGTACATCCACATGAACATAACTGACTGTGAAACTTACATGAAACTTGCACTTACATGTTGTAAACATGTACATTATTAAAACCAACACGTTCATTGTTAAACTGCCTATATTTTGCACACTTCTTTTACAATCAGCTCATTTGTGTCTTTAAAAACCAGGAATGCCTTCTGCAGCACTCCTGGGAAGTGCAGTGTGCCCCAAAGCTATTCAGAATAATACAGGTTCATAGCAGAGCCACTTTACTGTCTTTAACAACTGACTCCTCCATTTCCTATTGTTCACTGGTGAAAGTAGAAATAGCAATATGAGAAATACTCTTGTTTGAAAAAATAACTGTCTTTCTATTCCTTGAAGTCTGAAAAATAGGTATGTGGCTTGAACAAACACACATGATGGTATTTTCTTGTAAGCGTTCCGCTGGATTGACCATGTGATGATCTGCACTGCCGGCAGACAATTCCTTCTTGTTCCCCAGGTCCTCTTCTGTTCCACAGTGGCAGAGCCGGCAGCTCCCTCCTTGCCCTGGAGACAACGTGTTGAGGTGCACAGCTGGTGTGTGTGCTGGTGGTGAACACAGAGCAGCTCCCTTCCCTGCAAGGCATTGTCTCGTGTATGGATAGGGGGAATCTGGTCCCTTCTCATAGTGCTATGTTTACATGGTGCATTCCTCATGAGCTCATTTCTGGAAGGGACTTTTCCAGTGACATGGCGACTAATGTAGGTAGGCACGTACATAATATCTCCATTTAAAATCTACAAATTGAGAGTAAAGCTTAGGGTCTGGTTGTGTCAGGGAAGGAAAACCAGCCTGGCTGGACACAATATTTAAAAATGGTTTTAAATCACTGTGGAGGAAATGGCCTCGTGTTTTTGAAGTCTACACTGAACTGTATTGCATAACTCATTCCTGAACACTGAAGAAAGTTGTTCATTGCACATCTAAGTTAACAGAGATTTTTCTGCTAATTTCAATAGAAAATGAAATAGATTACAAAGGTTTTTGGCAGGAATATCTAATGATTAGGAACTCAGGAGAGGAATCAGATTCTAAAAGTAAATGCTTCCTGTGCTAAGACATTAGTTGCCAGTTTCTTTCATGGGAAAATTTACTGCCATGATCACAATTTTATAACAGAGACAAGCATTCTTCTAGCATTCATCTCAGCATGTCTATTAAATAAAACCATAGTTTCCAAACAAATATCGCAGTTCATTCAGAGTGAGAGAATTGTGTCTTAATGATAAGTTTCTGGCCAGAGTAGTAGGGTGACAATTTTTTCTATTAAATAAATATTCTTAAACTACCAGTACTGTTAAATGAAATCTATTTTGAGATGCCTTCAGGACTCGTGTCATTAAGCCTGAAGAATTGATCTGTTTCTCTGAGGGTATTTGAGATCTTGGTATGCAATGACTATTTCACCTTAATTTGCTTTATGCACCTGCTAATGGGATGATAATATTTTGGGGTATCCTTTGGGGATGGTAATATTTTGTGGCATTCTTTGGAAAGCATCAAGATTTCAATACTTTGGAATTACTTTCTGCTGTTCATATATTTGATTTGTCTTGCAATGTGCGAAATCTTTTAAGCAGCCATCAAGCTCATTAAAAGGGAAAAATAAAGGACTCCAGGTCAGTTACACTTTGTGAAAGTTGATGGTTTAAAATCTAGTGTTAAGGAAAAGTACCAAAAGCAAAAAGTGCCGGAAGTTTCCAATTGCCACATACTGGTTCTTTCTTTCCTATTTGCTCTCAGCTACCTGGGGTTATTACAGATGTCAGATGGTCACTTCACGCAGCTGGTATCAGGAGATGTGGAGGTTACACAGCCTTGTGGGCAGGTCCATGTTCACTCCTCGTTGCAGTGCACAGGAAGAAATGCTGTTCCAGGTCTGCATCACACTCCCTCTACATTGTTGCTGTCAGAGGTTGATGTGGTTCAAATAGGTGTCCTTCCACCTGGGCCTGCACTCTGACACAACATCTTGGATTTCCACACTCCCACTCTTCTCCCCAATTTTTTCACAAGCAGAACAGGAAACGATGTGGTTGCAATGGCTGGTGCTGAGCTAGGCAGATGTCTCTCCAGATTTTAATGCAATGAGTTCAGAGTCCTCTACATATCTTCCATTTAACTGTTCATTGTTGGCATCATGAGGGTATAGGTAAACAGGGACCTCCGTGATTGATGTGGCAGTGTAGGAGGTAGATCGAGTGGAACAGTGCTCTCGGCGCCTTTGGCCCCACTGAGTTTTGTACTGTGTCCATTGCCTCTTCAAAGCTCCTTGTACCTGTTAGAGAAACACACAGTTAGGGTGAGGCATGATATAAACCACTGTGCCAGGAAAGGAAAGGAAGGGAAGTTTCAGGGAAGTTTCAGGGAAGGTCTAATTCCATCAGGTTCAGTCTGCCTCTCTCCTCCTGTCTGTTCCAGAAGCAGTTGTTCAGCTCTCAGCCCTAACTTCCTCCCTGCTTACCCCATGGCAGTTGCCTATAGGTTAGCTCATCCTCTAAATGTGAAAGAGATTGCTGCACAGGAACACAGCACGATGCTATGGTGGAAGAGGAAAGGAGAATGGGGACTAAAACCCACCTGATGCTGCAGCAGGATTATTGCTCCTAAAATGCCTCATGCATTTTGATACCTGAAGAAGCTCAGCCTTGAGTAATGAGGCTTTGCCATGAATGGCAAAGTGTAAATACACTTCAAGAGCTTGCCAGGACTAATGTTGTAGAAAGAGTTAGAGCATTAGGACATCTAAACAGGGATTTTGTTCTGGTAATTTAAGAACAGGTTCTGTGCTCACAAAATATAGCACTGGTCATAACCCTCTGCATGGCAGAGGATTTCAACTTTTGAACATTAATCTGCTAGGAATAAGACATTTTATTCACCATTTACATTAAGAATTATGTTATACATGGCACTAGGAAATGATTTAAACTATTGAGTCCTGCCAGGGAGTAAGAAGCACTTCTCCAGATGCATTTCCATGCATGGCAGTTCTTGCTAGTGCTGTGACATGAGAAGGAAGTGGGAAAATCCTGGCTCTTTTTGTTTAGATCAGTGATTCTGAACAACACAAAGTGGGAATAGGAGCAGTTTGACACAATAATTTGGTGTAAATGATCTGCTCCTCCAGAGGAAGGCAGGTGCAGGTGAGGCACCGTGATGACAGGAGTCCACAAGTTTCTGTGCTCCTGCTGAGGTGGGCACCGTTTGTCATTTGGAGAATGTATTGCTATTCACCTTGTCATAACACATGAAGAAAGAAAACAAATGTCTGTGCACAGGTTAATTAGATATTGAGCACAGGAAAGGCATATGGTCACAATGGAACTTGAAGTACTTGGGCTGTGAGCAAGGTTTACTATGCTCATATTGAGAATTAAACTGAAATTGCTGCATGCAGGGAGGTTTTATCACACTATCACCCAAGTTTATTAGTGAGAAAGAGTTACTGGGTCAAAGACTAATGCAGTGGCAGCACTTGATGCAGAAATATTACACAAGTTATACTTTGTAAAGATTTTAGTCACTTTAAAAATGCCTTTTCATGTTACAGTGTGAGTATTGTAGCTTAGTCACCTCAGAAGTTATGGGGAGGGACTGAAAGAAGAGATCTTCAAAAGTACTAGGACAGTGACTTTTCCCATGTCTCACTGGGGCAGTGGTATCTAGGGCAGACGCAATGAGGACAGCACAGAAACCTGGACTGTGCACAGCTGCTCTGCCTGCCCACAGCCACCTCTCCCCCACCACACCATGGTCACCATCCACTGCGCACTTCTGGCCTTCACCTCTGCCCCAAGCTGACCATGTTTGCCTTTCACAGCACATCATCCATTCGGATTCATGTCAACATCTTTAGTGAAGGCAGAAGAGCCTGCTCTTAGAGTCCTTCTGTTCCTCTCCTAGCCCTCTCCTTCCTCTTCCCCCTGCACAGACCCCAAGGCTTTGATCGCTCTTGGATAGGGAGAAGAGCTGCTGTGCAGGTTAGAAGTTCCTGACAAGCTCCCCAACAGCTGTCAGCTGAACTAGAGTCTGACAGTCCACCAGGGTAACCACAGATGTGGAGATGATAGAGTGGTTAACTGGACAGGGAAGAACAATGTCCCTGAGTCTTATAGAGCCTGTTACGAGGAGCTTATAATTTTCTTCTTCAAAGGGAGTGATGCTTACATTGTATGTATGGTGAGTAGACAACAAACACATCCCTTCCAGTTCAGGCCATGATTAGAAGTGCCATTATAGGGGTCTAAAAGGCTCCACAAAGCAATGAGAGCACAAGGTCAAAGCATCTTTGTTTTTGTTCTCTGCTGAACTGCTTGTCTGTACAAGGATCTGGCTACAAATGGATGATGGATTGTACAAGTTGCAGCATTTGAGAAAAACTTGCTAATCTAGTTTTCTGCCATGATTCCAAGAATCTCAGATGATCATAACTCAGTGCCAACTAAAACCATTTAGGCATGGATTTTAAATATGTAAGCAGCATTACTGAAAGTCACATTCACAGCCACGACATATTAATGACTGAGGAGGTGCCTGGGGACCAGGAGGTGCAGGGCGATGCCTGCCATGCTTTCCACTGTGATGGCAGGTAAAACAAAGCAAAGCCTGAAACAATGAAGAGCCCAAGTTTATTTACTCTGCTCTTCAAGACCTTAAAGGTTTTTCTGTTCTCTATTAGCCATTCATGCCTCATTGGCACATAAGATACACGGCTGTTTTTTTCCCCAAGTAGACTTTCCATTCTGTTATCCAGCCTTGCAGTCTGGAAGCAATCCCAGGCTTGAAAATGTGGTCCGGTGAGCAGATTATTTCAGAGACCTTGTATCATCTGTACTACACTGTTGCTGTTGGACAGAAAAACTACAGTGCTGCTGGACACCAAGATTTTATATGAAAATGTACAAGAAGATTTGTCATTTTAAAAGTAAAAAACCCCCCATTGTTTATGTGTTCTTCCACATGAATGCAGACATTGATGCAGCTTATTATTATTATTTTTATATTTCTTTATATATGGGCTCATGGTACTGAAGTGAGGTTAGCAAGGCTGCAGTGATGAATGTACTATAGACATAGTCAAGTGCTCCTGAGTTTAGCATTGTTTGTCCTGGCTAAGCTTCCTGTATTTCAGTCTTAAAGTTAAATATTCCAGTAGGAAAAGGTAAATTCCAGATTAGTCAAGCTTCTGCAGTACTAAAATTAATCTCCTTGCCCCACACTGAATTTTCTTGTGATAAGTACTTTTGGCCTCTATGGCAGCAGATGTATGCAGCAGCTTGGAAACAATCTTAATCACGACTGAAGACCAGACTGTGTCTTTGGTCTGTGTTCTTCTGCACACACCAAGACTGGGGAAGTTATCTCAGTTCAATTTTCTTGGTCAAACTCAAATTAGTGTTCCCTTTGGAAGGCCCCAATACCAGTTTAGCATTAGTCTGTTGCTGCTCTTCTATAGGTTTTGTGCCTTATAAATCTACAGGTTGTGTAACTGCAGAAATAAAATGAGAGGAAGGGATCACAATCCTTTCATCCTCTCCTGGCCCAGCCCAGCCCAGCCCAGCCCAGCCCAGCCCAGCCCACCTACTCCAGTGCATAAACCTTTCTGGATGTTTATGGGTAATGTGCTGTTGCAAGTAGCACCAAACTGTCTTGAGTCTGTATTAGAGAGCTGTCATCATTGTTCATCTTAATGGGAAGTTCTGAAAAAAGCTTCCCTAAATCAAATTTCCTAGGAGAAATTAATGAGGGTTTTTCAACACTCCTGCCACTGACAGTCTGTTAATCTGAAGCACATGCAATAGTTTTGAAAATGGATGTAATGGTGAAAAGTACCAAGCACCAACAAAATCACTCTCAACATGTCTGAGAAACCTGCATCCTCATGGTTGTCTGTTCTTACTGCCTGATCCATGTTTCTGATCAGCTGCTCCACCAAGGATCAGTCATACATATCAGCAAGCAGATGCTTCAGATATATTCATTAGTGCATAACTTGAGAATTGTATTCCTGGGGTTGTAAAGGTGGATATGCTCTTCTGACACTGGAGCATTGCCAGAAGTACTTTGGAATTAGAGCTAGTTGATGAAATTAAGAAACTAATAGCCTTTAAGATACTTTATGTTTTCAGTGCATTTTATTGTGGCCTTTCCTAATTTTTAACATTGCTGCAACCTTTAATCTAGACACAAATCCAGGCGTTCTCATTAGAGCTGGAAAATTAACCTTTTGCACTAAAGCTATAAAACATTAAGGGAATTTGTTTTGCAAAATCTAATCTGAAAGCAATGGAAGGAGACACTGGGGAGAATGAAGAAGGCAATGTTCGAGACCAGGATTTTGGGGTAACACATTGTTTGGAGGTCAGTGAGGAGACACTGGAGTGCTGCTTGTACACAGCAATGCAGTCATTCTTATGGGGGGAGGATGCTTCAAAAACTGACTGACTGGTCTCTACTTTCTTCACAGCAGGTCCTCCATACTCGGGAGTATCAGAAGTTTTTTTTGTTTCCAGGACATGGATATTCAGCTGTGTCAGAGTAATGACAGTGAGGCTGATGGAGAAAGGCGATAGTAGCCTGCAGATACTGGGGACAGAAATGTGTTAGGAAAAGTGTTGTACATGTTCTACTTCGTTTAGTTGGACACATGAAACTGTGATCTTCTCTAGCATGATCTTTACAGCTCTCACTTCATGTTAGGTTCCGAAGTCATTAGCTGCTCACATTTTGCCATTCTCTTTCATGTCTCCAGAGGAGCCATGCTACAGAGCTGCGGCAGGAGGCCTCTCATCTTTTTATTCTTGATTTTCTCCGTACATTTACACAGGGAGCCAACCAGAGGCAAATGTACAGAGATGTTCACAAGTGGTGGCAGAATTTAATACTCTCTTCTATCCTGAATGTTATCAAATCTGCCAGTAACACCTTATAAATGAGATAACTTAATATACAGGGATAAACAGGACCACAAATATCTCTCTAGGTTGACATACTGAGTGTTAGCATCACAAAGTTTGTTCTGTATCTAATTCATCTGCTCTGGACTGAAAATGAACTTTTTAATGGACTTCTCAGCTTTGCTAAGATATATGGTGTTTCCTTTTGCTACAGTTGAATGCTCTTGATGTGTTGAAAAAGCTTTTTTCTGCCAACCATCTTTGGAAAATGTCTTGCTCTAGAAATTTAAATGGTTCTTGACACATTTTAACCTGATATTTTTTGTTAAAAAAAAAAAAAAAGTAAAGTGGATCTAAAACCCACTGTAGGTGTATATACATATATATGATCCAGCTGTAGGAGAATGGGAGAGATCTTTGCCTCAAGGGTTTTTATTTCTTAATCACTAGACAAGAAACATTGACTGTAAAAAGGCTGGTCGTAATCCTCAAAGGGGTGCAAGTAACTGCACTCTTCCACCTCTGACAGTGCTACTGTCTCCTCTATGTCGAATGTCTCCTCTACTTCTCATGGAGTATTGTGGTTGGTCCCGCTGTTCTGGGGCAGGAAGGGGAGTAAAGCATTTCTCTCCTTTACTTAGACCTTCATCTCAAACTTGCAGATAGTAGGGGGAGAGTGTCATGCCTGCACCTCATTAGGTGCGATCTGCTTTGTAATGGTAACACACCTGATTCATCTGCTCAGAGATATTCCAGTCACACTCTGCACAGAGCTGTCAGAAATGCACACCACTGCTTGTGTATAAAAAGTAAAAGAGACTTCATGTGGTTTCAAAGTTTGTAGTGTGATATGCTTCACATCTACATTCATGAATAGCAGAATAACTATTTTTCAAGTTCTGCTCATTTTCTGCGCTTCATGTACTTACCTCACCATTGAAGAAGCAGAATATGGTAGCCACAAGCAAGCCCTAAGAGAAAGAAAAGAGTTTAAGGATCAGAATATATAGACTTCATAATATTTCGGAGATTTGAACTTGATGGATATAAGATAAAAACATTAATCCACTTCCTCTGCATCGCAGAGACTTCCCATCTTTCATAGGTATGTTATTAAATGGTTTTTTTTTGTCTTTTCATAATGTTTTACCACCACCACCACCCCCCCCACCCCCCCCAATAAGACTAGATTTTATGGATTATCTGTTATGGCTATGAAGTTACTTATATACAAGAGATGCAGAGAAGGAAAATGAAGGGTTGCCACTGATTTTGCTGAAGAGATGGCGGAGGAATTGTGTCCTATATGTTGCCACTCATTCATCACAGTGTCGCTATCCAGTCAAAACTGTCAGCCACAGAGAATCCAGCCAGGAAGGCTTTAATTTGAACTGTATCTCAGGTTAAGTGAACTGGTATGTTGGGCATCACAGTGGATGGACACGATGTGAGAAGAGATTTAAGTGGTTAGAAAAAAGAAAAAACCCACCACAGTACATGAGTTAGAAGGTAGGGAGGCAGAAAAAAAAAAGACACTGCAGATCACAGCTTGGTCGTAAATGGCTTTAAATTAATTTAATCATCACTGCAGTTGTTCAGATAGCATTTCACTACTGCTGTAAGATTAAACAGGGCCAAGGCAGGAATATGAGATGAGAAAGTGTGAAATTAATAAGAGAGAAAATTCTTGCACAGAGAGCCTGCCATTCAGGATTATGTAGCTACACTGATCCATGTCCTAACTGCACTCACGCTTATTAAAATAGCATTACATAGCATCACTGAGAGCCAAATGTCTTCATTTTAAATTAGTTAAAGCAGTTATTATAAACTAAATGTATGGCAGTTTGTGAAATTGAGGGGAAAACTGAAATGCTCAAGGGCTGCTTTGAAGACCTTTACGGCTGTATCTTTTCTATAAAACCTTCATTTAGATGATTGCCAGTTGAATTGTAGATAATACTTTGCAAAATGTCTTGGACTCTCAGATGTATATTTTTGACTGCAAACATGATAAGCAGTAACTTTTTAACAAAATGCTCATATAGAGCTACACAGGCTGGTTTGGACAAGTGCTGACCACTTCAATTTTGACAATTATTTTTCTCTAATAGATTTTTTCTGATACAGCATTTGTAATTTGACATAAATTCAAATATCAACACAGAAAAGCATGTAGGAGGAGGATGAAGGGTAGAAAGAGTGAAAAAAAGAGTTTCTTTTCATATTTTGGCAAAGCAATGAGTATTCTCAAGAAACTCAAATCCCAGAGTACAGTAAGCAATACACAATAGCTTGTCCATAAGTTTTGGGCTGAGAAGCATCACAAAGTCAAACAAAACCTTACAATTCTAAAGCAAGACTTTGCCAGACCAGACACTCCTAAATCAAAATTTTTGCAAGGGTAGAAAATTCTGCAGTTCCTCGTGGCCTGCACCAATGTTGTTTCTGCTGTGGGCACTGCAGAAACGTGCACAGTTGTGCAAAACCTCTGCTCTTGAACTGTACTGTGCACCCTTGCAGCAGGGGTCTCGCTATTGTGCTAAATGTTGCTTCACAAAGACCAGCGAGCCATAATGGCAAATGAGATGGATCTTGATCTCCTCTGGGAGCAGGGATTCTCAATGGACTGTCTAAATGAGGCATGGCAAATCAGAAAACAGCAGGGGGAGAAAAAGAAGCAGAGAAATTTTTTTCAAGTCTGCTCTTCAGTGAGAGTGTTTAGGGGGAATTTGGGAACCTCAGTTCACCTAAAGACAAGAATTGAACCCAAAATATTGAAGTGAAATGATTTTCCATTTCAGTTCCTCTATGATATTGTAATTCCTTTATTACATTCTGCAATTGCTCCAGTTTTCTGCTATGCGAGAGTGTAGTTCTCTTAAGTAATGTTTTCTCTGACAGAAAAGCTAAAGATGAAGGTGTGGTGGTGCCTCATATCCCTTTCAGGTTCTCTTCTAGTTCAGAGTGAGTTGAAAGCACACCTGGCTTCTTGTTATTTTGAGACCATGCATATTTTACATGTTCTAGCTGAAGAAACTATTTTCTCTAGTCCGTACCATGTATATTGCATTGCTCATCTTCCACCTGCCATGGTCCTCTGAACTCTGCCATCTATATTTCTATTTCTTTCATTTTATACATAAAGTTTGGTGCATTGTTCAGAGGGCTATTGTTATCTTCAATTGTAAAGCTACAGAGTTATCAGTAGCAGACACCAGCTTTGTCTGTTTGGAGCCAGGAGGGCTTGGGATGACCATAATTCTACAGTGGATCTATTTAAACATATGACAGACTACATGCAGGTTAATTATTTAATTTAAGGCCCATGCGTTATTTCTCGTATCTCTTTGACATGTACCTTCCAAATTCTGACTGATGCTGATTTTTGCTCGGGATACAATTCTTGCTGAGGATGAGACGTCTAGGTCAATTATATCTCTCTGCCACTGTGTGGAGTTGTTAAACTAACCTGGGATATATTGCCTGCTCCCAGCAAGATAATGTTGGCTGTGCTATTGAAAGCAGAAATGAAGAACATAATTATTTTAAGATTAGGGCCTTTAATGACATCTTCTGAAATTCTTTATTTCTGAAACTATGTGAAGAACAAATGAATGTGGCTTTCAGCTGAATCATGCTGTAGGGATAGTCCAGAGTCAGCAGCTCCCAGACCTTCAAGTACCTTATTAACACTGCAGTGAGTTCTTTCCTCTGTTTTAATGACTCTACTGGTGTAAGTAAATTCTTTGCTTGACAGATATTTAATTTGTATCCCGCTCTCTTAGAAGATATGAGGGTCTTGAAGAGAAGTTTGAGTAATTTGCTCACGTTAAAAAGAAACAAACGAAAAATACCTATGCAGATACTGCCAATTTACATAGGTTTCTTGTACCTCTTTTTATTTTTTCATTCAAGCTTATGTCTCCATTAAACCAAGAAAGCACATATAGATATACCTATTCCTGCTATTCCTGACCATGTCCAGGGCATTAGCTTGTGCCCTAATCTACTACACACTGTGTTGCTGTTCAGATTTCAGTGGTGTGATATATTCATTATTGATGGTAGAAGATGATGTCATATGTAACTGTACAGATGGTCGTAATATAAAAATCAGTTTTTTATTCTCTATGTGGCCTTTGTCCCATGTTCATTCACTTCTCACTTCTGGATCTAAACGGACAGCAAAAAAAAATAAGAAAAGCATGGCTGAGGTTGTTCATAGAAGTGCATCCCATTCCCACCTCTCTCATTTTGGCAAAGATAAAAAGCTTTGAGAAAAATCAGCAGTGCATTTCTCACCACCTTCATTCACAGCACACTCACAGCATCTCTGAGGTAAATTACTGGATTATGAATTGTTGATTTATATTCCATGAACAAAAATAAGCAAAGCAAAGCAAAGCAAAGAATGTGTCTATGCAGTTTCTGTGGCCACAAAGGTGGAGAAGTTGTCACAAGAGTGCGGAAGACAGCAGCCCACCTGCTGCAAAATGATAGAGACATCCCATCAGCCAAAGCTCATGCTTTGCTTCTTCTCCTGCTCTCTATGGAGGTTTCACTACTCTCCTGTTTTCGCATGTATTTTTCATACAAAAATGGCACTTTACAAAAAAATATTTTCCCTAACTTTATTTGGCTCAAAATACTCAAAAAGTTTTTAAACTACTAATAATCCAAAGAGGGAAAAAAAAGAACAGAAAATAATAAAAAAAAGAAAGCTTATGTTGTCAAAAGCAGTTCTATAACCTTAACTCTGAACAGAAGGAGAAAATATTTTTGCCTGGTTTCGCATTACAGAGGATATTATTTCCTTTTAAAGTGAGAAACAGATGGAATGAATACCTTCTGAAATACCTTGAAATATCTCACTATTTTTAAGAGGCTACTTTTAAATGGGTTAATTTTGTTCTGTATAAGGCTGCATAGAAAGCTAAATTTAAAATCTGGAGGCAGTGTGGATATATGTGCAGTCCAAACCCAGGCCTAAAAGATTCAAAATATCCTTGTACCAGACCAGGCCCCTCTGAGCTGCATCCTCCCGCATGGCAGGGTGGGTGCTGCAGTCCTGAGGGTGCTGCTTGGAAGCTGCTGAGTGGCACACGAGGAATCTCACTTGTGGAGAAAAAACCAGTGATTATTCTCTGTTCAGCAGAAAAAACCCTTTTCATTTGCCAATAAAAACCAAAGCCCTTATGCTGAATTGCATTTTATCTTCTCATTAGAAGTAAACTTACACATTTAGAGCCACAGTCACCGAGGTATTGAGAAGAGCAGCTTTAGCTGCTTGTGCGTTGCTGTTGATCCAGGCGCTGTTCTTCCACCACTCCCTCACAGACCTTCGTGGCTCTCTCTTCTCTGGCAAAGGGACAGCACCATTTTTTATAACCTGACAGCCTCTAAAAACCCAGCTGGAAGGTGCTGGAGATATAATTCTGTGAGATGGGACAGTTGCTGGAGGGAATTTGAAAACAGAGGCTTATTCATCCCTGGGCTGGTTTGAGAGCTCTGGGAGGGCTGTGTCTGTACGTGGGACTAACTGGTGCATCATGCAGTTATTATTCTACTCTTCCTTTTTTCTTGTGAGGCGTTTGCTATGGACCAATGTCAGAAATCAGAAGTTAGGGTAGGGGTTGTTTGTAGCAGAACCTCTGCCAGAAGCACAGCACCCCAATCTCTTTACAGCCTGGGACTTCTCAAAAGATTTTCAGTGGTTCCAAGGATGAAGGAAGTGCCAGCTGCAGCCCCAGCACCAGGTGAGGTGCAGGAGACCATGCCAGGTTGTCAGGCACAAGCCACACTCTCTTGCTCCATCTCAGAATGGAGACCTGAGTGCAGCTACAGGCAGGACCGAGGGCTGTTGCTGCTCCACTCCTTTACAGGCGGCATCTCCTTTGCCTAGGTGTACCAATTTTGTTTTCACTGGGCAGCATGATGGGGTTTTCAGGCTTTTGACTGATGTGTTTTCATGCCAGAGGTGTGCAAGGAGTCACCATATCCTGTACCCTAATGCTTGACAGCCTGAGGAAGATTGCATCTTTCAACTGCTTTCAGCATGATCTACCAGGTTTTGAAAGTCAGGTCCTTGAAGGTAGATCTGCAACTCGCTGTCTCTTCTGGAGTGCAAATGTTTGCTTTGTGGTGCCCAATTTAGGAGCTCTGTTAAATAAGATAGCTGTATGTGTCCACCAATGCACCTACAGCATCCCAATCCATGTGTGTCATTCCAATTAAGGTGTGCTGGTTTTGTATAGAGTAATTTTCTTCATAGTACCTAGTATGGGGGTCTACTTTGGATGTGGGCTGGAAACAGTGTTGATAATGCAGGGATGTTTTAGCTATGGCTGAGCAGAGCTTCCAAAAGTGAAGGCCTGTGCTTTTTTTCATTTTACCCCATCATGAGTGGGCTGGGAGTGCATGAGGGGCTGAGAGGGGACACAATCAGGACAGCTGAACCCAGCTGATCCAAGGAATATCCCAGATCATATGGCTTCATGATCAGCATATAAAGTGGGAGAAGAGGAAAAAGGGAGATGTTTGGAGCACTGGCTTTTTTTGTCCCAGGTAATTGTTATGTGTGATGGAGCCCTATTTCCCTGAGGATGGGAACACCTGCCTGGCCATGAGAAGGTGTGAATTAATTCTGTATTTTGCTTTGCTTGTCTATGTGGCTTTTGCTTTATCTATTAAAGTGTCTCTAGCAGATAACATCTACTACATCTGCATCTCAACATCTGCTACATCTACATCTCAACATCTGTATCTCATCTCAGCACATGAGTTTTCTCACTTTTACCCTTCCAGTTCTCTCCTCCATCCCACTGTGGGGAGTGAGTGGGTGGCTCTGTGGGGCTGAGTCACTACCTGGGGTTAAACCACAACATATGGGTTGAAATGTCTTTCCTTTGCCCGATATACATTTCATTTCAACCTTCTGGAGACTAAAGAGATGATATTGGTGATGGTGAGACGAGATATGAACCTCTTCATTCAGAGGATTAATGGGAAGTTGGCTAACTGGGCTGGAGAAGTATATGCATTCCCATTTGCAGCACAGAAGCCAGCCTTCCATTTTTTTGTCATTTAAGTATCTGTTCTTCAGATCTGTTAAGAGGAATCTGGTCTATTGTGTGGAAGACACATGCAGTAGATATATAGTGTTTGTGAATTTTTCATAGAGGCATATTTAAAAAACCACTTCTGCTTAAAATGGTGAGCATTGATGATACCATCACAAAAAGAGTGGGACAGGTCAAAACTAGACTTCTGCTGTTATTCAGAAGTGACTGCAGGAGAAGAAACCTAGCTTGTTGATAAATAAAATAAAATACTGACGTGTTGTTTTTCAACTGGGAAAATGATTCTCTGAAAGGAATACCATACCATGGTTTCTTTCGTGAACAAATTCTTTCTTACATTCAATCCTCTGAGTTTTACAATAGAATGCAGTGCTTTTTTGCACCATTTCTATGTACAAGAACTATATAATTAATGTATCAATCCTTCATGTTCACTTAAAGCAGTGATGTACTGTGAAAAGCTGTCTCTCTTCTAGAAAAGGCCTAAAAATTGCTTGTTTAACCAGAAATGAAAAATGTGTTACATTTTCCACCAAAAAGAGATTGGTAATTGTTCCCATGACTCCTTCTTGTATATGACTGACATGTCATGAGCTGCAAAACCCCACAGACTCTTGCTGGTGTCTGCATAGGCTGGCTGTGCTGTGGGTCACAGGAGTGCGATAGCTAGCGGGGAAACACAGCCATTAAACAAGTTAATACAGTATCTGCTAGTTACAGAACCAGCCCTAGGAGAAAATGAGCACCAGAGGAGTGATTATACAGCTGGTGATCTTAAATATGTATACAAGAAATGTTTGGGAAAGGATTAAGAATGTTTATTTTAGGTTACAAATAAAAATCCACTCTAAGTGGAAAAGGGAGGATTGCAGTTGGCTGCAGCCAGCAGGACAACTGTACAGCCCTTCAGCCAAATTTTAGCAGGAAGCACACCAAGATTATACCGCAGAGGTGTCAAGAGCTCTTCTGTGAGAGCAAAAGGAACCCATCAGGGATGAAACTTTCCTGCCTTGGATCCCTCCCTCACCCAGCCCCCTTCATCAGTACAGCCTCCATTTTGACCTCAGTTTGGTGACTTTTTATTCCATAATGATCACCATTAGAATTTTTAATGAAGAAAATGATAATTGGTTTTTCAATTCTCCAACAACTGCACAGGATTTAAAAGGTATTTTAAGAGTAAATTGATTTTTGCAACACTCTGTCTATTCCTAACTTGCTAAAACTATAAGCAAATAACTTCTCACCAAAAAACTAATTTGGAGATATTCCTTTATAGCTCTTGTGAATGAAAAAGTAACAATACAGGCAACAATAGAAGAAACAAGGCTCTCATTCCTTTTAAGCAGAACTGTAATATAAGATGGCATACACTTCAAAAGCAGACCTGTAAGTTCTGTTATTTTATCCATGCAGCAGCAAGAACACCCACAGTTTTGAAGGGATAAGGATGATAAGCAGGATATATAATCTGAGAGAATACATAGATTTTGGTAGCCTTATTTATAATTTCATTTATGGAAAAAGCACTACTGATTTTTTAAGCTGTCTTCTTATTACAGCATTAAAGTAATTTCTTCACTTAGCTTCCGTATGAAAGGAAGCAAGAAATAGGTTGCCCTATTCACTTGTGTTGACCACTATTCACAAATGCATTGAAAAACTGCCTTTCCTAGTTAGTATAGGACTGGATATATTCCAGTCAGTAAACCAGATAACCCAGCATTTAAAGTCATTTCGGTTTGGCTTGTTTTGTTTTCAAAAGAACAATGAACAACTGAATGATGTTGCATTTTCGAAGCATTTTTGAAATAAAAATGTCAGTTTTGTAATTTAAACTGCCTAATAATGGAGTTCTAACTCCTAAATGAAACTTCGTTCTCTCTGTTTTTCCTTTGTGTGTTGGCATTCCCTCTCTACAACAGTTTGCAAACACTGCTAATTTTAATATCAAGGTCATGGCATTAGTTTCAGTCAATTTGAGCATGTCAACAGAAATTGTGTTGGAACATTAAAGTCCTCTGTGAACTCAGTTTTCTCTCCATAGTTTAGAAATAGCATAAACTGATAATTTTTGCGACTTATTACATCGTTTCCCCTACCTTGTCTCTGTTCTTTACACAGTGGTGCTGCTTGTGTAAATGCAGATAATCCAAGAGTGTGAAATGGTTGGAAAAGGACCAAAACCCCAGTTATTTTCAGCTTCAGGGCAAAACCCCTGGCAACAGTATCTTTAAGTAAATTAGCTTAACATCAAACAATTCAACTACTCTGAAGCTGCTGCTATTTAACATACCTGGTAATGCATTAATATATGCATGATGTAATCGTATATTTCTCCAGCAAGTCGGTTTTCTGGTCTCCAGGGAATAATAACAAACTGAATTCCTAGTAAGGGCACCAGGATTAAAGTGGCTCTGACAGCTTTCATATACATGTTGGACTCAGCACGGTGGGTATCTCTCAGCTTTGTCACCAAAACTCGGACAATGTTAAGCAAAAAGAAAAAATTGACCTGCAAAAACAAAACTATTGTAGGTAAAAGCATTCAAATTAGACAGACATTCAAAATACAATTACAGAGCACATAAATGGCAGTAAAGTGCAGCTTTCTAGCTTTATTGTATCTTGTAATTGGCAGCTCCTTGGCAGTCAGGTCTTGGAAAGTATCTTGAATATTTTCAGAAAAGATATGTTAAGCAGCTCTCTACATGCTTTGGAGCTTGCATGGATGCTCCAGGTGGGCAGGGGTCAGTTCTAGGATGCACTAGCTGTTTTGATGTGGGCAAATTTAGGATTTCCAGGGAACACAATATTATTTTTATGTCTGAAGTTAAAATAGGGTGGACAAATTGTCCCCCAGAAACAACCATGTCCTGTCCTGAGTCTGACAGTTGCCAAGCTATCTTGCCAGGTGAGACAAACCCCAGCATGTCCCTGGGCACTTGGGACCTATAGGAGCACACAATTTCCCTAAGAATACGCTCCCTGGACTAATGCTTCAGGCTTGTGTGTGAGCAGGGGTGTAAGGCTGCTCTTGAAGCAAACCTTGGCCACTAGGATGCACTAGCTGTTTGCAGTCCAGTGGTCCAGTACCACTGGACCCCGTGGTACTCTACCCACAGGGAACAGGTAACTGCTGCTGTCTCAGGGCAGAAACTCCATACACCATAAAATTTTGCCCCTGACCCTTATGGTCAGTGATACCAAGTTCAGCATCTCCTCTCCTCTGGAAACCTGATGCCAGCATAGAGTAACATGCTCTTGACCCTGACAGAGAGCTCCTTGTGGGATGCGCTGAGAGCCTGCAGGAAGAGGGAGGGCAGACCTAGGCTGACGATGAACTCAGTGGTTACCCTGTGGACATCCCTGGCATCACAGACCCTCTCAGTCTCCGGTGTACCCAGATCACTCTTCTCTACTGTGCTACAGTAAAATCAGGCACTGACACTTTGGAGCTTTAATAGACTTTCTTTTTCCTGCTAATGTTTTGAAAAAAGTGTGTGAGTTGTGTAACTTCCGTAGATATTTCAAATCACATCTATGTACCAGAAATTTCAGTTGATTTTTTGAGAACAGTGAATCAGCAAGCTCTGGTAAAACATTTCATCACTTCTAAACTACACTGGGACACCTTTCAACTGTTTTACATTTGTGCTGTACTGAAAAAGAGGAATAAAAAATTACTTCTGAGGTCCCATTCAGCATTAAATCTAAACATTATTCTGCATTCTATTCTGAGTTCACTCACTCTGCTTAACCTTCACTTTTAGATTTTCTGAAATTAACTGTAAAAAGTCAAAGAAAGACTTTACAAGGTTAAAATTCCTCATCTCTTCTAATCCAGCCTGTCACTATGGGATTTTTGTAGCAAATCAAGCAGGACATTCTGTAGACATTGACATCTTCACAAGAAAAATGACTGGAAATGACATAAGCACAATACAGAAATTGTAATGTCTTATTTTGAAAACAGCTAAAGATTGTTGTTTTTCCATAGAAAACAGTAGCTTCTTTTTTCTTTGTGGTCAAGATGTAGAGACTAGGGTCACAATGACAAAAATAAAAGTTAAATGGCCTCTCTCAGATGGTAATTGGCATTACAGTAGGAGATACAATCAAGATTGAACCAATAAACCCACAATAAATGTAATTTTATGGGACCAACAAACTACCTACATGGCAGGAAAGGATGGGCTGCTTCATATAGCTGATGTTAAACACTGCTTCTCCAGAAAGGGTAGAAAGATTTTTGGTTTTTTCAGCTATTAGATGGAAAGTTGTTTATTCAAAGGTGTTTCCAGTACTCACTGCACTACTGTTTGATCTCTGAGGCGATTATTGCAGATATGTCCACACAGGTGTTTGCAAGTAAGAGGCAGATCAAAAGCTAAAAGTGCATCTTGAGTGACACACTGAGATGAACTTGGGGCGTGGGTTGAATAAAACCCTTCCTACACCTGTCAGGAAGGTGAGGGTTACCATGCCAAGCTGCACAACTGGCATACCAGATGTTATTTGTATGCACATTGCCAAGCTACACTTTGGATCTTGTCCTCCTACTCAGACAGCCCAGTCCAGTTCTTCCCCTGGACTCTTTTAGCTCCCTACCTTTGGAACATACCAGGTCAGTGACCAGCAAAACTCATGCTGAGCAACCAGCTCACCTCAGCTAAGGCACAGCTAAATGATTGATGCCACATAAATGGAGTGTATTTGCCTCAAATAAGTCTCACTGGAATAAAGTGTTGTGCACCTGTCCTTTGTAACACTGAATAGAGAAAACCTCTAGTTTCTTCTGAGTTTTGACCAAAATACTTATACTACAGAAGCTTCTGTTTTGTTCAGGTTAGCAGCATTTCTAAAATTATTATACTGTTGATGGCAAATAATATTCTTACCAATAAAGCTGCCATTACAGGTCCATGAACAATATAAAGCAAGTGTGTGTCAACACTCATCCAGCAGCTGGAGGAGAAATACAACATTAACATTTATTATTGACTTGAATAAAATTTGCTGCACAGTTAAATAATGCTAAGTTCCTTCAAAAACAGACATGATACTCACTTGTCATTGAAGTACCTGGCTCTTGCAACTGCATGAATGGATGCTGGCACTAAAGGGAACCCTGAAATTATTAAAGTTATAGATCAGTCTTGGTATTTGTTTAGCTTGAATTTCATGTGTCTCACACACTAAAAAGTCTCTTTTTCACAAAACATATGGATGTGAAATCACATCTTTCAGGAAAGAACTCTTACTCCGTGACAATCAGACTCTGGCAGCACCGCAATGGTGAGATGCAAAAAGGGATTAACATTCGAGGCAGGCCAAAAGGAGAAGAAAAGACCACAGATCGTGCTCTCCTGGGGTGTCTGAAAGCTGCTGCCAGGCTCCCCTGCACTGCTGTGGCTTGTGCAGGGAAGGGTGTGACCAGGCAGTGTGGGAAGGATGGAGGGATCATTCTGTTCTCAGAGCAGTATTCCCTCAGGAAATCAGGGACACTTGTTAAAATCATGTAAATAACTGTTGAGCAAGAGAGAGGCACATTGACTTGCATGCCAGATTATGGAACAATAAAAAAAAGAGTTAAGAGTTTCTCTTTTGGAGCCAGTGGCATGAGAAAGTGTTTGGAGCCAGGAGGTTTTTGGGGGATGGGGATTTGTGATATCTTCTGTAGGTTCCCAGCCTTTGTGCAGCCAAGCCCACTCCATGCAGTTTTATCTCTACAGGGAGAGGAGCTGTGAATACCATAAATTCACACATCCTGACTTATTTGTGACACCTCAGAGGAGGCTTTGACGGGGAGCTGATGGGAGCAAATTTGCACTGGGCTTGGCAACATGCCATGCTTAACAAAGTGGAAAGCTCAAGTTCTTATTTCCAGCCTGACACTGAGAGTGACAGTCCGGTCCACTCCTGTTCATTTCCCTTCAGCTTGCTTAACTGTCGTGTCCCTCTCCAACAGGCTAGAAACCTGGAACTGGGGAGCCTGCACTGCAGTGCTGACCCCAGTTTGTACAGCCTTGCACATACAGACAGCTGGGCATGACCTCCTGCCTTGTCTGTCCTGTGCAGAGAGCTTGGTACACACCTTTGGTGCTACTGCTGCCTGTTCCCTGTAAACCATGGACCTTTCTACTGAGCTTTGGATATTCTATAATTATAAATGAAAATGTGTGAAAATATCCCATCAATACCATGATTAATCACAGAGGGAAGAACACAGCTCCTGTTTTTTTCACATTAGTGATTTCACAAAAACTTTTACAAGAGATGGAGGATCCTTAGCCATATTGTAGGGAGTGAGAATAAGGTCCAAAAATACATGAATAAGGTACTCTTATGTCTCCAGGTGTCTTTAAGCAGTAGTTACTTACTCTACTTCCAAAAAAAAAAGTTCTTTTTTGCAATTTACCTTGGGAGGACAATGCAGCTGTGGGAGAACAAATTGGATTGATTGCCTTCTCCTTTATATGTTTTCAGAAAATGATGACTTGGCCTCTGGCTGCAGAATGCCTTTTTTGGGTGATGATGCACAGCAAAACAACAAAAAGCTCAGAATAAAAAGAAAGTAGCTTATGACCTCAGGGTGAGCTGATGGGGTTGACAGCTTGAGAACATAGATTTGATGGGGAAATGAAGCAAGTCTGGGCCAGTTTTGTTGCCAGATTGAAATGCAATTTTTAAGGGGCCTTTCTTTTACAGCAAAAATTCTTCAGCTGAAAACTGTGACCTGGAGTATTGCGAGTAGAGCATGCCACATGATGCAAAAAGAGCTTTTTTCTTCTGCTAAAGGCATTAGCCTAGGATATTTGGCTCAACAACCTCAAAAGCAAATCTCAAGAATGCAGCGGAAAGTCTTCATTAGCCAGTTATGGGCTAAGAAGCTCATGACTCTCCATGGCTCAGATTTCCAGGTGCAGGCTGGATGGGCTCTTCTAAGGCTAAATGTTGCTCTTCTCTTGTAAAGGGCCAAAAAGCAAAGAGTTACCGAGAAGTGGAGCATCAAGGACTGTGTGGTCATGGTGACAGGTATCACTACAGAGTCCCACCTATGCATGGTGAGCAGTGAATAACGCAGGGAAGGTGTTCCCCCAGCTGTCCCAGGAACAGATATAACATATCCCTTTAGGTCATGCCAGGTCCTTTACAGCACAAACTGGCAATTAGGTCAGTATTCCCAGTACAATTTGGAAGACACTCAGCTCCAGCACTGTTGGAATAAATGATTCCCTTTTCACTTTTATGTGGGTGAAGTTGCCTCAAGCTGCCAGAGTGGACTGTACTGTTGCACACACCTGATGGTGATTTCCTGACGCAGTGAAACCATAACAAATGAAAAATGACATGCCCAGCAGCACTTCCCAGAGAAGGGGTCAACAGACAGCATCAGCCTTGAAATACGTCTGCCCATGTCAGATTCCATTCAAGCATCTCAAACCTTTTGTAGATGTTTTTATATTTGCTCAGATTTTTATTTTTCATATAAAGCTAGTTTACAAATGTCATTAGTGATTTTTCCAAATAAAATAAGCCAGATCTTCTTGCGTAGGGATTAGCAATAGCAATGAATAATGAGTAACTTTATCTTGTACATTTGCCTTGATCTCTTGAATTGTAATTCCAAGCACAGACTGCCCTGGTTCCTCTGTCTTGCACTTTGGAGAAGCATATCGCTCTCCACTGATTAACATAGCCGGATGTTTAAAGTTAGACTGTGTTACTACTCCTTCTGGAATCAGAGAAATTACACTGATTCATGGGGTCACTAGATAGTCCTAATTAGACCATTTTGCTATTAATAATATTTCTACTTTAGTTAGGAGGTGCTAACCATTACCTTTTTTTTTTTTTTTTTTTTTTGTGGAAGCATTCATATAGTTTCATTACAAGAGGCTGCAGATACCGTTGTCAAGAGCTATGTTCATTTTAAATAACTTTTTCCTTCTGAAGATATCAGAGCCATATCACCACAGACACTACCTTCTTTATTTTTTGGGCAGTGCTGCAGATACTGATGTGTGTCTTACAGGTAACTTCAATGAAATACCCACCACACTGCTGGTGTCATTCTCAGCACTACTACAGCTGGCTTGTAAGCTTTTGTTGCAGGCTGGATGTCACAGTTGCATTAAATTGCACTGCCTAAGCTGAATGTCACCAGAAAAAAACAAAAGTCTATGACCATATTCCTCTTGCAAATTGGATATGGAGTGACACTATTTTGGGAAGCCTTGTTCTGCAAGACATGAAAATGGAAAAAGCTCTGCCTGGAAGCAAATGTTTAAAATGACTTCACGTCAGGCTGCTATTTCAGAGCCCTATGAGACTTTTTATATTCAAATATTCTGAGCTATGAGATTTTTGTGATAGCACAGTTGCGCACTCCAAGAGGACTCAGCTATTTGGATTGACAAAGTCCAGGAACTTTAACTTGATTTAGAATTCTTCAGGAAGGTTGTCTTTATTTAAGAGTTGGTAATGTTCCACATACTTTTAATACCAAAAGCATGACAGGCGCCTCTCTTCTTAGAAAAGATGCCATTCTCATAGGAAAAAAGAGTGCACACTGGTGTTGTCATTAAAAAAAAGCCCCAAACCCCAACAAACCCCACCAAAGACAAATTCTTACATGCCTGGAGACTGCTATCTAGCACTACAATCTATATAAACTGGAAAATCATGCTAATTTTCTTGATATCTAATGTAGGTATCCAGAGAGTACGTAGCCTTGTATTGTAAGAGAAAGTAAATTACCAGACTTTAAAATGAAAATCCAAATAGGGGATAACTTTGCTGTTACTGCCTATTTAGGATCAACTATTGGACCCCTAACTTGTGTTTGAAGATAGTGTTTTAAGTTTCTTCAGAACATGTAGAATTGGGTCATTTTCCACTGATCTAATTACTTAAGTATCTGATTATCCATTAATCTAATCTAAAAATTCCTAATTTTTCTTGGTTTAAGCAGTAGGGCTATTTTTTTATTTTCCTGCTGTAAATGAAATAATCTTGAAAAAGTACAACTTCACCAAAGAGGATGGCAAATATGGAATAAATTGTACCTGTTTCAGACAGAGATTGTGAGAACATCCCTATGGGCAGTTGGACAGTGGATAAAGGTCCATCATTTGCTGCTTTGCTGCACCAGTGGTTTCAAGATATGGGAACTGCCTTACCAGAAATTAGAATGTGGCCAGAGATTCATGGTTGTGAAACTGGAAAAAAGCTCTTGATATTGATTTTCTGTCAACACTGATGGGGACTGGATTTACAACAGTGATTTAAATGTAAAAGAAATTTCACTGTAATATACTGGTTATATTTCTACGGTTTTTTATTGGACCAGACAGTCCAAAGGAAAAATTGTTGCTGCTGCTACCCATTAAAAAGGCAAGGGGTCCCTTAGCGAAAACAGAAGATGCATATTTGGAGATGAAGAACCAGACCTGGTCATGGTTCCTTGGGCAATATGCATGTGATCACATGCAGTTTGCATCCACTGTGTACAGTTTTGTAAACTCTCTTGTAGAATATAACTGAGATTTGCTTTTTGACACCTGTATGTTTCTCTGAAATGCTTTAGAGATCACTGTTGTTGGACAAAAACAGTCCTGATAGCAAAGCCATTTTCTATGCAGTAGGTAAAATCAAATTTTTCCTTTAAAAGAACGTATGCTAAAATATATCTGATACTGGATTCACTTCCAGAGAAATTCTGGTTCCTCTTTTTGTATGCTGTGTTTGCTTCACTTTGTGAGACATAGATATTGATTTTTCCTCTTGATTCCAGGAAAATTATACTTTCTAGGTACTGTCACACATTCATGTTTTTGCATCTAAGTGACAAAAATAAACAATGTTTTTTCAGAAAAGAGATATATTTGAATAGAATATTTTCTCCCATAGCTTTTCTTAACCAAACTTAAGCATTTCTTTCTGCAAATCCCAAGATACAGCAAATAAAAAATATATTTCTTGCTGTTTTTCGTAAGTCTCTAAGCCCGTGCAATATGCACTCAAATTTAGGATCCAAGAACTCAGTTTTAAGCTGTGATCTACTGATATAAACTAGATCATAAATGGTATATAAGTGCTGTAAGAATTCAAACGTCTGAAAGTATTGACCATCTTGCTACAAGTGGTGCCATACGTACCCCAGCCCAAGAGGTAATACCAGTGCAAACGCTGTTCTTCGGCAAACACTGCCACCACGATCAGCGTGTGAAGATAAATGCCTTCGCACAGCATCCAGAAGTAGTTGCAGCCCAGCATGTACTGATGAAAGAATTGCAGCACTTTGCAGCTTACCTGTTAGATAAATGAGAGAAAGTCACACACTTGACCAGCATTTTGCATTTAAGTAGGCAAAGACAAATGTTACTACTAGGCTATAAGAAAGCAAATAGGAACAAAAATTTCCAGGTCTTTCTGGTTTTTGGGGTTTTTTTCCAGCACCTATCAATGAGAGAGATTTTAAACTTTTAAAAATGAGATGAATTAAAGGAATATTCCTCACAACGTAGAAAAGAATTATGGTAACAGCACTCCAAAAAGTACCACAGAGTAAAAAATTTCCTGCAAAAGTCATTAACCTGATGGTTTTTTTAAAACTGAAGCAAACAACTTGTTCTAGAGGTCAAAGGAGGGCTGTGAAAAAGACAGTAAGATTGAGATCCAGTTTGGGTGATTTCCTTTGGATCAAACTTAAAATTTTTTCAGGTCTCTCTTCTAAGACAGCCATTTACACTTTAAACAGCCCTCAGCTCTGAACTAATTCCTTTGGAAAGTGCAAGTTCTGGTGGCAGCAGAGATTTTTTGTAGGGTACCAGGGATACTGTCTTTGCTGATTTGTGAGGTGACAGTTTTGCTCTATTTTTATGAAATAACAAATTGACACATAGAGCTAAATGGAGCTGCTGAGGTGGTTCCCATGCATGGTTCAGATGAAGTTGAAGACATAGACTTGACAAGGGATTGTGGCTCCAAATTGCTGGGAAGTGGTGGGCAGACGGTGGAGGGAAGCACATTGTGTCCACTACTGGAGTGCCAGCTGGTGAGGGACAGTGCTGCTGCTCTTCTGAATGGGTCTTACGTCCATTTGCTTTCCTAAGGAGGGCAGTGAGGTCCTCCACCTGGACTTCCTTGCCACCACCACCCAGGAGGGCCAGGAGGAGTGGGCAGGCATTGCTGTGCTGACAGAGACCCACTGCTTCTGGGGAACACCACATGCTACCTGGAAACCTCAGGTCACAGCAGTGATGGCAAAGTAACAGCCATCATCTGTGGCCAAAGGAAAACACTCCTTTTACTTAGCTTCTGCAGATGTTTTCCAAGCTGAATACCTGGGCTCTACAAGATGTTTTTAGGATTCACTTGTCTCTTTCAAGAGACATTTCAACAGTTCAGCAGGTAGGGGACTCCATGTTCTGCATCGGTCTGGACTGCCCATCTGGATCAGAAAAGCTTCTTAGCCATCCAGTCCACCAACTTCTGTGGCTGAAAAACTTTCCCAATTGCCCAAACATGTGTATTTAGCTCTGTTTCAATATTTGCAGTACAGGTTGGTGTTCATGAAAATATAGGTTTATTGATAGGTTAGGATAGAGGATTCTGACAAGATTAGTGTGAAGAACTGATTTTTATTTTCTGGTAATTAATTTTGTTTTGCTCACCACATTGGACAGAACAGACTGTTACATCTTTTTTCCACACTGTGCCTGAAGAGTTCTTAAAACTGTGTCCAAAAAGGGTTGTATACTGAACCCAACCCAACCAACCACCACCACCAAAACAAAAGAAAAGGGAAGATGTATTTCCTCCTTTTTTCTGTGGGCAAAAGTGTTCATTAAGGCTCTTTTATCATCCTTGGGCCGTTTTTCACAGGTCTGGGTCAATATGTTTCCTTCCTTGTTCCCTAGCCCATGCTCAATGCAGCCTCCTAACTGGTGGCTTACCTTTCTCCCTTCTCCCCTTATTGATCACCCATCCCTACAAGGGCTGCCTTGTCTGACAGGCACTTCCCTCAGTCTGCGCACAGATTCAGGTGGCACCCTCCCTGGCATCAGCCAGCCACCTCGGCCTCTAAAATGTAAGCAAACTTCCTGAGCCATCACAGCATCTTTCTGTGTCTGAGGTTTGGGCTGGTCCAGCACCGTGTTCCCTTGTGGAGGTCTCCAAGGAGGAGCTGCAGGTCAGGGGGGTCACCCGAGGGCTCAAGGCATCATTTTGCTGATGGCTTCAGTGGGAGTGACTCAGGGTGCCTGCACGTTGCACACGGGCTGGTCCTGTTCCTGCCAGGGCCAAACTGCCCCAGCTCCCATCCAGTCACCTGGGCTCTAGGAACAGCTTTGCCTTCAGCTTGGCAGGTGGAGGGGAGCTGAGCACAGATGGTGGGTTCTGCTATAAAATCCATGGTACTTCTCAAATCTGTCATTTTGACTTAATGCTTTCCCCGTTTCAACTGAAAGGAAGATGACTGCGGAGGATCCTTGCTTCTCTTTGCCAGCTGTATGCACTGCTCACCAACCTTCTGAGCAGACGCTGACTGAACGTACCTTCCACAAGAACCAAGTAAGTCTTTGCTGGAACTTTTATCTGTAGAAAACAAATTCCCTGACAGCTGCAGAGCTGAGATCCATTTGCTTCATGTCCCAACATTTCTTTCTTTCGTGTACTCCGCCCCCCCCCCTTCTGAACTATGACTTGTGTCCTCAAAAATGAGATCTTTTACTTATCCTTTAGAGCAACGGACATGCAGACAACACATGACTCTTGAGGAATGTAATCACTTCTGATGTAATAAGTTAAAGAAGTAAGAAAACCCTTGGCAAAGAATCAAGGTTTAGTGTGAATGGTATTTTGATACACATCACATTAATTTGAGAATTTATCTGAAAAAGTTATTATAAGGACTTTAAGCACAACAGTACATTGAGATAAATTATGTTAAATTCATATTATTCAAAGAGAAACAAAAACCAGTCTTTGCTTTGGATGAGATAACAGATGTAGCCTGTTTCAGCTATGGCTAAGTGATGCAATGGAAATATTTTCCTACAATAAAGGAAAATATGTTTTTCTTAGGTCAGAGCAAGTAATAGAGATGAACCTTTTACTGGGAAGAACTGGATTGGTACAAATAAAACATGACAAATGTAACCAACACCTTGGTGTATATTAGTCTCAACTGAGAAAATTGCAAAAATAGTAAGTTTTATATAGTGCTTATTCTTACAGAAACAAGTAAAATAAAACAGCAAGATGATACAGAAGCAAATCTTCCACCTGTTCAATGCTTCATAACTGATTGGTTTCTTTACTATAATTTATAAATCTTTACTGTAGTCTATAAAGACTGATACCTATAATTTATAAAGAATGATACTTCTACTGTAAGGGTGGTGAGGCACTGGAACAGGTTGCCCAGAGAGGCTGTAGACTCCCTATTCCTGGAAGTGTTCAAGACCACACTGGATGGGGCTCTGAGTAACCTGGTCTAAGAGAAGGTGTCCCCGCCCATGGCAGGGCTGTTGGAACTAGATGATCTTTAAGGTCCCTTCCAACCAAACTATCCCATGATTATAGGATTTTATGACTGTTAATACTGGGATAAAAACATGTGTAGGGAGTTTATTTTCTGCTTAAGACAAAATTTTTGTTTTAAGTTCTTGGAGGTGGAGGCTCTGTCCTTGTTGTGTCTTGTACAATAAGCAGCATAGTCAAATCCCGGAAAGGAGTATTGCAGCACCTCCACACTCTGAAGGGGAGTTAAAAGTCATGAGCTTTTCAGTCTGAAGGTGTGCAGGCGACTGAAGCTAGTGGGTTTTAATTCATGAGCAGCACAGGCTGAGAGGAAATAGCAGGTCCTTTCTAGTCCAGCCCGATTACTGCTGCACAGGTTGGTGTGCCTGTCTCCTGAACAAAGGAAGAAACAAATGCTCCTCTTTTTGAGAGCCTGGAAATGGACAGCACTGCCCTTCATACGTTGATGGCTAGAGCAAGGGGAAGTGTGAAAAATTAACAGGAAAAATTAACAGTCCTCAAAGTCGTGTAACCACCTAAGAAAGCAGCTCCTTTTGTGGTTCTGGAAGGATGTCCAAGAATGAACCTTTTTTTGGCAGAATGCGATGTAGAAAAAAACTCAACCTGCAAGCAAAGAGGCTGCCTCTGGCCATGTGTTTGCATTACATTGATGGACACAGAAAATGAGAAAGGTTCTTTACAGATCTGCAGAATAGTACCCAAGAAAAAAGATCTCCATTATTGCTAATTCTCCTTCCTCATAAAAACAACCTGCAGTGACCTTAAATTGTGGCCTAACTATGCAGGGGAAAAAAGGGGTCAGTAGGAATACAGCCAGTCATATTCTTCTCACTTGCAGATCTTGCAGAGACTTATGGAACTCTTGTAAACGCCACAGCTGCAGTATGCAACCAAAGCACTTCAAAAGGGTTCTGGAACATTTCCCAGAGGAGAAATAAAACAATTTACTCTCCTTTTACAAGGAAGAGCTAGAAATGGTGTCTGTGATGTTTTGCAGGATATATTGGCGTATTATAAACACTGTTAGTATTCCAGTCCTGCCAAAGGAATCCCAAAGGTCCATCTGCCTGTGTAGGACCCTGCAATTGCACAATAATGTAATTGGCATAGTGCTCTTCTCAGCTAATCCAGCAGCCTCTCATCACATGTGCTTGTCATTTCTCTGTTAAGGCTCTCCTTGGTTATTGGTTAATAGTTTATGGACAGAAAACAGCACCATTAATTACCATCACTACCCATCAGGGCAAATCAAGACAAAACTCTCGAACTACATAAACCCCAGAAGTCCACTTTCAATAATAGTAACAAAATGTAATATGAAATAAACCTGCTAATTGTTTGAGGAGGTTGTCCTAGTAATTCATTCAGAGCAAAAGGCCTGCCTCTGTTTTGGCATAGTAAAGCCGTACAGATTCCCATGTGTGCCCATTCCTGCAGTGCTTTCCTGGGTAAAGGAACTCAGGCTGGGAGGTCTGTGTTTCACACCAGTCCTTGTCAACCCCAGAGAGCCTGCCCTATGGCAAGTAAGTGTGGGAATGCCCCTCTGTGTGCATAACGAAATGTCTCTTCTCCAATGCTTGCTGTCCTTTGAAATGCCCCTGACTGACTTTTCAAATAAATTGCTGAGAACAGGCCAGCCAGGATGATCGATTTTAAACCAAGCCAGCTATATAAGCCATCACTACAGCTGTACACTTATTTGTTTAAAGAGAAATAAACATATTTGAACTTACTATTCTAGTTCTTCTTCATCTCTGGGAAACATCACCAGTGCATGGCAGCAAAGGACCCTCCTTGAAGAGATTCCTGCTTGCCATGGAGGCCAGACGTGATTTATCCAAATTCAGTTTGAAGGCAATACAATATATTCTCAAACATTCTAAGCTTAGCATTTTAAAGGAGCAGCTTCAAGTTTGAGTACTGCTCTG
Organism: Dryoscopus gambensis; assembly: GCA_013389985.1. Lineage (NCBI taxonomy): Eukaryota > Metazoa > Chordata > Aves > Passeriformes > Malaconotidae > Dryoscopus > Dryoscopus gambensis. The sequence continues at coordinate 180,763 of WEIT01028415.1, read as the reverse complement.
CCTTTAAAAAATTGTGGTTTTATTTTTCCTGACTATTAAAACACTATTCTACGAAAATATTCTTAAATTCCAAGTATCCATATGTTACACAAATAAGCAATAAAAGGATTTTCCAAAGTAAGACAGTGCTAAGTATTTTAGCTGTAAATCACTGGCTATCAGAACATCACACCATTATACAATGTATCTGCAATGAGTCATCCATTAAACTATGTTCCAGTCAGAAACCTGGCATACTGGGGCTTGGAAGAAGAATAATGTTTTAATATACTTTTAAACCATTTACAGAACAAAATGTACACAGTTGCTCAGAGGGCTCCCAGGTTTTGTGTTACAAGAAAGCAAAATATGAAATTAAACAACAGGGGATATTCTTAACAACATGTGTGTCCATGTCTATGCTATAGCAAAGCAGCCAGCCCAGATTTACACATTCCAGACAGGAATTAATACAGCTACATCTGCACATACTTGAGTCCTGGCTGCTGTAGCAATAGTTCTCCATGTACTGCAGCTTTGAGCTCTGCAGGGTCCGAGGGGTTCTTGTGGCACATCTGGCACTGTCTCAGTGTGCAGAAGGCACTGGCTCCTCACCTGCAGGATGCACCATGGCAAGGGTGACACAGGGTGTGAGGCAAAGCAAAACAGCTTCATCATTCCCAAGGGTTTTTTTCAGCTGGGTTTCTGAGTGGTGCTGCCAGAGGGAGGCAGCTTTTCAGGAAGTCATTGTAGATATGAGCCTGACTGATGGAGGAGAGCAGGGAGGCCAGCAAAGAGGGAGAGAAAACAAGGGCAGTCAGAGTGTTGTAAAAAAATAGCGCAAAATAGCGTGACCTGCTGTCCATTTGGACAGGATCTGCTTCCACCTTCTTGCTGTGGAAAGAGGTAATCCCTGATAAAAAGGGATAAGACCTCCAGCTATTCCAGGCACCAGTCCTCCACCATGACACCCGAGCAAGAGCCACCAGGCACAGGAGGATAGGACAAGGCAGAGGTTACTCCACTCTGTATCCAGGCATAGCTAGGGTAGTTTAAGTTTACATGAAGTATATCTAATAGCCAAGTGTACCTACCCTATGTTTGAAGTATAAGATCTAGACCTGCAAAAGCGTTTCCTAGGGGCTAGGTACGCATATAGCTTTAATGACATGGATACATCCACTCCACAATTCAGTTAAATGCTCCAAGAGTTTTCTAATGATATGACTGGGATTTGTGATACTAAATATAGACACCCAATCTGTCTCTCCTGTAATCAAAAGATAACCATAGAGATGATGGAGATTATAGTAAAAATTAGCTCATCCTAAAGGATACATCTAAAATAAGCCAGATGGCATAGTACCCTGAATGTAACTTTGTCTATCTTTAGCACAGGGAGAGTAGGTCAGCAGTATGTGTCTACAAAACAGATATGCATATGTAAGACATGTCTGATGTCAAATGTGTCTGAGTGTTTTAATTCTCTAGATGTACTCAGATGCTGCTCCAGTGTCTTTGCCAAGGTGACCTGTCGCCAGGTAGAGCCCCCAGCCCTTCAAAGGATGTTGGGCCAAGGGGATGCCAGAAAATTCTGAAGTCAGTCTGTTGGGTGTATGCAAGCATAAGCCACTCAGAGGTGAAATGGTGAGCAAAGGAGCTCAATTATCCAAATAACCGACCTATTATTGGCCAATAGCTCATTCTCCCAACTAAATTTAAAGGTCATGTACGTAACTAACGCAAGCCTCTTGATTTTTAACTCCTACTGAAAGTCATTACTGTTTCTTCTTCCATACCCTTATTCCACATGTTTGGCTGTCATCTGTAAAGGTATTTTCATGTTCTTTCTTTTTTTTTTTTTTTTTTTTTTTTTTTTTTTTTTTTTTTTTTCTCTTCTGATTCAGGCTACTTCTAGTCTTAGATACCTTCAAGAAATACAGGGTAGCAGGGTCATGGCTGAAAATGGGCAATACTGCTGGTCTGCACAGCAGTCATTGAAGGGCATATCTGACTCCATGGTATGGATGTGCAGCACGATGTAGTCCCTGGAGAGGAATGGGCACTCTGCATTTAATTCACCTGACCTGATTTAGCCACCTGCTTTAGAGTGAGGTAAATAGTCTCTTGGATTGAGACACAGCTGCCTCCACAGGAAGCACTGCCATTTAATCAGACAAATCTTAGTGAGGAAAATAGCTGTGGCAGCACCGTATCGGGGGGAATATTGTGTTTTGGAAACATTATGGTGCTGTCCTTCTGAAGGTAATTCCTTTAGGAAGAATCCATATTTTGAAGAATTTTGAAAAATTTTTTTAGGCAATCCATAGTCAAATTTCTCACCATTCAGTAGACCCCTTTAAAGACATATGGCAAGGAAAACTTGGAGAGACACCTTGGGAAAATGATGGGAATTACTGCTCTGCTTCATGCCATTTAGACACTGAGAGATCTGTCTTAAATGAATCCAGATATTCTTTTATCCTGAAAATTTGTGAGAATTCATTGAATATGGTTGGTTCTGAATTCACAATCTGCCTTACTCTGCATTAATCTCACTGAAACTGGTGGGAGGGGAAAGACTTGATCTTTCCTAGGATGAAGGAAGAGATTCTGATTTACATCTATATTGCCACAGTGTTAGCTAGTGCAACCCAGTGATTTCAGTAGGGTGAAAGTGGTGCAGCACAGTCCTGGCGCTGGTCATGAGCTATGAGCTTACTGTTGGCAAAAACTTCATTTGCAAATGCTTCACCAGCATAAAACAAATTCCGACTCTGAAAGGTGAACTCATGTTCCTGAGTCAAAGTGACAGTCAAGGAAGGTCACAGAACTCTCAGCTCACATGCATAGGACACTGTCAGTGATTCCACACTGGCTGTGCCTGGGTGCCAGAGCTGGACAGCAGGATATCCTGTGCCTGTGCATCCTGTGGAATACTGCTCAATTTTCCTCGCCCCTGCAGCTTAGCAGGACTGGACAGGTCTGGTAAGGGAGAGTCTAGATAGCAAATACTGTTAGGCAAAGAATTACATCCTGAGAAGAGTGATTCTGCTGATACCAGCAGAACCAGAGGAGTTTTCTTTGTGGATGAGGGCATAAAAAGATAGAGTGGGAATTTCCTTTCCCTGTCCCCTCCTGTGGTCACCCCTCTGTAGACAATGAACATCAGAACTGTGCTTGCTTGCACCTGACAGGCTCAACCACCACAACTGTGAACCTCAGAAATGTGATATGGTGCTTTGCTCAATTTAGAAATTCTTAGAGGGGACAACTTCTCTCAAACTCTCAACATTAGTGTCAAGTCTTCATATTCTCACTCTCATTCTATTGATTACACAATTGCCCAGGCTCTGTATCACCTCTTTGTGGCTAAATTGGCTGCTGAGGCTCCTATAAGTAATCTAATGGAAGCAGGATGGAGGAACAGATGTACAAAATAAAAGATTTCAGAGTTGCTTTGAGAGTGACAGGAAAGTTCCAGAAATAGTCACATCAAAAACAAACAAACAAACAAACAAAAAACACCAACAAATTATTTAACAAGGATGGCACCTCGTGAAGCTCTACCCTAAGTATAATAAATGAAACAACTCAAAAGATTGAAGCTTCTCTTTCCTTCATGGATTTCCACCTTTGCTGCTTCCAGGGAGGTCTGCTCCATGAGGGGGACTGCTGAGGCAACATGAGGAAGATAACTCACATGGAGCAGCTGTTTTGCCATTTATCTTCGCTGGTATAATCTATGAGCACCACATTTGATGAAAATATGTTTTAAAACCCCCAGGCTCTGCCAGGCTAGATCAGCAGGAACTGAAAGCAAGAAGAGATGAGAAGGTAACATGTGTATGGTAAAAAATCCTAAAATTGACACTCTTTCTGAAATGCTGTGAATCTCCTTTGCTTTCTTGTCTTACATTGTCTCTCTATTCCTTTGGGAAGAGGGGAATACCAATACTGGAACCCCGTAAATCACAGTAACTATTTTTATGCACTCCTCATCTGCCCACACAGCTCAATGCTTTATTTCTACTGTTTTGCTGTAACTGTGGGTAGGGAGGAAAACCTAACACAACTGGGCCCACAGTGCCAGCAGCCTTAGTGAAATGCTTGCAAAGGGAAAGGGACTACGTGCTCCTGCCAGAGACGCAGAGTGCATGTTGCACCATCAGCTAGAGTGGTGAACTAGCTCAAGATCTTTAAAATAGATCAACATCTACACAAGGAGGGAAAAACAGCCTTCATCCTCTCACCTACACTTTCAAGAGCTGATTTAGTTACAGATGCTGCCAGGAGAAAAAGAAATCATGCTGTGTGTAATTAAACATGGATTGCTTTGGGTTCTTCCTTACCAGGTCTGCTAC
>WEIT01028415.1:139084-167962 GCA_013389985.1 Dryoscopus gambensis | reverse complement strand
GTTTATGTTGGAAGCTTGATCTTTTACTACTCTTCCTGTTTGACATTTGAGGCAGAGGCATCTAATTGACAGCAGACAAGTTCACGAAAGAATAAGATTGAAATGCTCTAGTGAAGCTGCCATACAGTAGCTGTAGTGCTTTCAGTGAATACCAGTTTAGTCTCCTTTAAAATTCTGATACAGCACATCTCTGTGTTTTTTCTTTTAGTGAGGATAACAGGCTGCACTCCAGTGCCAGATTCACTTTTAGAGCTGAGTCTTGTAAGCACCTATGAGGTCAGTAGCTCAGGCCTTCAGCCTCAGGTGCAGGTATTCCTGTTCTTCAGGAGTGTGGAGCTCCCAGACACTGCCCCATGCAGTCACTTCTCTCCCCTCACCCGCTCTAGTGAAAGAAAGAGANAAGGAACAAAAGGCAATAGGTAAATGAAAGGCCTTACTGCATCCCTAGTTGCATCATTTCCCCATGGGCTGCACTTTCACACCAGTCCTGACAACATAACAGCATGGTCTTGGCTACACACCACTGCAAGAGGTCTGGTGAGAGGAGCCTGTGCTCAGACTTCTTTATCAGGATTATGTATAAAGACACTCAGAAGAGCTGCTTCTCACTGCCGTGAAGCCTTCCAAGATTTCCTTTCGTTGAGATGCCTCAGGGAAAGAAGAGAGAGTGTCTGTAGGAAACACTTACTTGAAATAGAAGAAAATTGCCAGGGAAATCAACAGGGATGTTATAGACAAAGCATGGCCAACGATCGCCATATAGTAAAGTATGAACGCCATCTGCAATTTAACACAAAGAAAAGGCAAGCATGAACAATTTGCCGGCACTTGGTTTGTTTTCTCATTAAGGAAGAATATACAAAAGCAACCTCACATTTTGTAATTTTTTTTCTTTCATTCTTTTTCTATCTATTTTTAATATCAGCAATCTCTTAAATAGCATGACTCATGGTCTAAAGATAAGTGTTTCTTACATATGTAGATCTATTCCTGATATACTGAAGTAATTGGTGAGATCTTCGCACACTGTGTCACTAACTTTCTCAAGCTCTAGGAGAGTGCAGCAGACGTAATACATGCAGATTTTCAATATATCCATGACAAGTTTTCACATATATGCCAAAAAAATATTACATAAAATAGGTTGCTGCAGGATTGGTAGAAAACTTTTATGGATTGAAAGCAGCTTAAACAACAGGAATCAAAAGCTTAATGGTCATCTCTGGAGATGAGTCAGTAGTTAACTGCCCTCAGGACTTGTATTAGGGCTGAGTTTTTCTTCAATGTATTCACCAATGACCTGATTTAGAGAAACTCCTAAATTTCTAGGTGATACTTAGGTCTTCCAGATAATAGTTAGGCACTCACAAAGGGCCTCATTTAACTGAGGGGACAAGAAGATGCCATATGAGCTTTAATACAGAAAAAAGTGGGCTGGTAGACCTAGGACAAGTGATCTAAATCCTGTCTACACAATGCTTAGAACTGGAAACCAAACTCAGGAAAGGGATCTTGGAGTCATCCAGACCAGTTCTCTGAATCATTGGTGTACTGCATGATAGCCAAAAAGCCAGCAAAAATACTGGTTATGACCAAAAAAGGCACTGAGGCTAGAATATCAACGTATGTTTGAAATTTACACCACAAACTTTAAATGCACGTGTGCTTCTAGTGTCCAAATCCTGTGGGCATAGCAGAGCAAGGAAAGGTGTAAAAAAGGCAACTTAAATAGCTGAGGTTGAGTTTCTGTGTGTACAAAGGCTGGGATTCTCCTCTTTGGAGAGGTGAAGTCAGAGGGGGCTTATGACCAAGGCCTTCAGGGTCATGGGAGCTGCAGATGAGGTGAACGTTATCTTCAACTCCCACTACACAGGAACAGCACACCCTGAGACACATTCTAGTTCACATTAGTGTGAGCCTTGGTACTGGGAAACTCAGTGGTCTGACAGTGCTGTGAATCCAGTATCCATGCACAGATAATTGGGGTTTCACTGTGACTTGTGGCAGTGAAATCTAAGAGAGGCTGACCCATATTTTTTATGCCAGTTTTAAAATAAAATTGCAGGCCAGCACCTGGGAATCTTGAGGTATTTCAATGTCACACTTTGGTCTCAACCAAGCTCTTGAGCATCAGCCATCTCTCAGAGGGGTGCAGGAGGCTAAATGTCATGCCAGGCTTCACCACTGCCTCTTTTCTGAAAGCAAGGACATGCTAGCAGCCTGTCCTGAAAAAAAGACTGGAAGTCTTAGTTTCTCTGCTGGGTTTATTTCCTTTTCAGCTCTACTTCATTCATTTTTTGTTTTGCTATGCATGAGCAATTTTCCTTTTCTCAGTGATTAGATGAATTCCTATTTGTAGCCTGAAGTTTTGACACTCACATCTTTTCAGTATTTCCAAGTAATTTTAAACTTTCACTTGACAACAAACATGAACGCAGAAAGCAAAGCCACTTCTCTTAGTAAAGGTGCACATCTTATATAATTTGGTCTCAAGACATTTTACAACTTTCAGATAAACTTCTGCATTCATTAATCTAGGCGGTGGTGGCCTGATCCAGATTTAAATCAAAGTCATATTTACACTGATCTGACCATGTAGAAGAGACATGATCTGAGTGTAAATACCATTCACCAAGTTATGGAAAACGATGCAAACTAATTAAAAATACCCTAGGTCTCCTAGTTTTCCTGCATGAAGACTAATCACTGCATTGCTAGAGAGCACAAATGCTTGATAACTTGTTCTGAGAGTACCAGCAACCCCAGAAAGGATAGACCTGAGTGTGGAGGAGATGAGATGACTTTCTCCAGTACAAAGGAGTGGGAGAGGTTTACCTGTGTACATGTAACATTTCTTCCACTTCATACTGCATGGTTTCTGTGTTTTTTCATGACATTAAATGGATATTTTCTTAAAGCCTGAATTTAATTTACAGGTGACTTTTTCAAAAATATTTTTTCTGCCTATCTTTTATACAACCTATAGCCTGAAACAGCTAGAAGTAGGAAAGGCTTCCAAATAGATACATGCAAGTGTATCTGCATCCTGGAGGATTCTTGGTTATTCAATCTATCTAATTTTCAGTTTTCAACTGCCAAATTAACTGTATATTTGGGACTCAGCCACTGCTTTTTTGATTGCATCCTGCAAACTTACTATGCCAAATGTTTAAAAAAGCCTTTGAAATATAACAATGGTGACAGATCAAAATGGACTGAAATGTCAGCTAACAAAGCATGTGGTCTACCATTACATTTTTAAGAACTGGCTAGAATTAATTTTTTTTTAGTGATCTGTCTCAAAAGTATAACATATTGGTATTTTCAGTTAACTTCAAACAAATAATGAACACTCTTACTAATTTCTGCATGCCTCGAACTGGCCATCTGTCATGTCCTTCTGACACATAGGACTTACATAACATGCTGACTCACTAAATTTTTTGTTTGTTCAGATTTTTTATTCTGGATTTAGAAAATTTAAATATTCTTTCTTGTTCCTCTAGAATTCTTCACTTGAGGAAAGAGAATTCCTTCAACTCAGTTAATTATATTATGTGTGGGTAAGTGGAAATAGTCTACAAATGAAGCACATTTCTGTTTACTGAAGACTTGGTTTAAAGGTCATAATCTAACTTGGCATTTCTGTAAAGATAGATTCTTTCTGCATCTTCCATAAGTTTTTGTTTCAGAAAAATTAGGATGTGCATATAATTTCCTTTGTGTTCTATCTGTTCTCTGTGTGAATGATATTCAAAATTCTTCTTCTGGAAGGCATGGATAATAGGTAACAGAGCTACATTTTTTGCCTCCTTACATGTGCCAACATCTGGAAAAATTATATTTTTATGGTGCTTCCACGTAATGCCTCTGTAAGCTCATATTGTTACTATTACTCTTGCCTTGTCACACAAGTGAGCCCCATTTTACCATGATGGTTTATCATGCTGCAAAAACCTTCAGAATTCACCTCCTGCATAGTCCAGTAGACTTTTCCAAGGCCCTTTGGGCTGAGTTGCTACTAAATATAACTACATACTGCTTTTTGGCTGCATGAAAAAAGGTCCTCCAAATCAAATCACTTCTTGAATCTTTTTCTTCCACTATTTCAAATAGCCACAAATTATTCTGTCACAAATCTGTAATCAGATTTTCCTGGAGCTTCACTTGCATTTGAAAAAAAAACTGTTTTTAGGAGCTTCCCTAACTTAATTTTTTAAAGGATTTTCTCAGATTTCTCTCTCCTTGTTTCCTTTGGTACTTTTATATTTAGTTCTTTTCTTTCAGTTTAGCAACTTGATTTTGGAAATACTGATGTAAATACTTGACTCATTATTGTAAATTGTCTCAATTATTTCAGTGAAACTCAAAGTTAAATATGTTCACACTTATAAGATTTTCTGGATTGATGGTACCTTCATAAATACTTATTTTCAAAGAGTGTGAATATGGGGTGATACTCTTCACTTAAGAAAAATAATTTTAACTTACATTAATATTACTAGCCCTGCAGAGAAGACATCAACATCTTGGAACATTATTGTAACAAAAAGCAAAATTGAGACTCTAAAAGTTTATTTTATAACTGTTAGTCAATCAGGGAAAATCGTAGGAATTAAAAATGCATTTGAAAAATACTGCAAAATTTATCACACAGATTACCACTAAATTATCCACCCCACAGCAAACTTATATTTAGGTTTGAGCACTCACTAAATAATTTGGATAAGTTAAAATCCCAGGATAGGGCTATCCTGGTCTCTCTCATGTCTTATTGCTAACCCAGCCCAAAACCATTGCCAAACAACATCTGCCTCTTTAACTTCAGCATACCTTCAGTTTTTCAGAGGTGAAAGAGTTGCACAGGGTGTAGTTGGACCAAGTTCGATTGCTCTCAGGATGTCGGAACCAATTTCCAGTTTCATCACAATATTTTGAAGCCCTCTCTGATGATAAATTGTAATAATTGTTATTTTAACATAAGCATATTATGCATTTAAAAACCCATCTAACAGAATTTCTTTGTTTGGGAATAAAATGTCTGTGTAATAAAATCCAAATGCTTTTTAACCTGTGTAATTAATATTTATCTTGCTGTTTTGTTGTTTTGGTTATTTCTAACACTTCTCAGGTGGTAAACTTGTTGTTTAGCCTTTTCCTTTTGCCCTGAACCCACTAGAGTATATATCTCAAACTTCATTCAGATGCAATATTTAGCTGATAATAATCCATTTAAAGAGGCTGTTGACAGCAGCTTATGGAAGAGAAAATAACCTTAGGTGCTGATGCCAGACCTGAAGGAAGTGTGCAGGTTTTCAGGTGTCAGGGTTAAATGAGTTAAAAATACTGCGTAGATAGGGCAGTCAGTAGTGTATAAACCAGAGCCTGGATGCTGGAGATGCCAACAGCCCCAGCCCAGTGCTCTCTTTGTGCAGAGGAGTGGAAGAGTCTTGCCCAACCTCCATGCTGGTGGAATCCTGACATGGAGAGCGGGAGCATTGCTCGTTCTCCTCAGGGTCTGCACAGTATGCAGGCACAGAGACAAGCAGCCTCACAAACACTTTGGCGCTGGTCCCACATGTCCAGTTTAATTTAAGATGACTGCAGAGTTCTGTGTTTAAATAATCTGATGCATCTTTGGCCTCTACACAGGTGTCTCTGGTGCTGGTTCCTTCGCTGCAGGTGGCTTTGGCATTCTTCTCAAAAGCCCTGCCATATGGGTTGCGCTCCAGGCTCGTGCTCCTCTGCACGTCCTTTTACTGTGGTGGGGGATGGTGGGGCTTCAGCAGCACACAGCTCTGACGGGTGCCTGGAGCTGCAGATGTGTGCTGTGTCTGTGTCCCCCCTGTCACGCTCACACTCCTGCTGGGGACGCCCTGGATGCTGAGGCGTAGATGGTCACTCCTAATCACCTGTCAAGTTTGGGACTGGTTCCTTTGGCCTTCCCTCAAGCATTAACCACATGGGAGTCACTGGAATGTTTGCCCAAGTAATAAAGACAGGATAAGATCATAAACTTAAATTATTTGATGTTTTCTTAGATAGTGATGCAGACACTTATGGAAAAAAGATTTTTCAAGTCTGACTTTTAAAATAGTCTAAAAAGTCTGTCTTGAATTTCCTTTGTCTTTTCTAGCTCTGTAATTTGATTCGCTTTTAGATCGTCAGCATTTCCAGTCAATGCATTTTTACAGAGCCCATAACCATTTGAACATACACATTTTCACTTTTTGTGGTCAACATTCCCACTTACTTTTCTCCATCTGATGATTAATGGTTACATTAATTTGTAAGATTCATATTACCTCTATACAGCCTAAAGAAGGGAACTGATCATGTGAGTAAGGTAAGGATTGTAAAGATTGAGTTATTTAACTCCGACTAAAAATACACTTTTTTTAGTGCCACTGCGGGGGGGGGGAAGGAAAGAAAATCCTCCAGAACACAGCATATTTTTGAAATTATTGTGGATTTCAAATCATTGTTTTGGGGGACTTGTTAAAAATCAATACGTGCATCAACAATATCAAGAGGAACATACATGTTATTTGAGCCTTCCATTGCTTCACCTTGGAGATAATCTGCCCGTGTAGCAGTGTTCCCTTTTACTCATTGCCAGATGCTATCAAAAGCTGGAAAAAGTTTCAGTCACAGATGAAAGATTAATGGTTATGCTACCATGGAACACAGTGTGCATAAATTGCATTATCCCATGCACTCTGCAAAGTGCACGGCTTTTGTTAATCTGCTACAGAGTGCGTATGGCAACGTCATGTGTCATCTCTGTGCTTCAGTGCCTAGGTAGGCGCTCTGCCAGAGTATAACGTGGCCTCTCTAAGTTAGAGACAAACCTTTCACCTCATCCTTTTCCTTGAATCCAGACAAACACAGCTGATCCTACTCTGAAAGTGCCCATGCCCAATGGATTTCTTGCTGTGATGTGAGAATACACAGCTGGGGAATAAGCCCTCTTTACTGTTCATCCCAGTGACTCAAATAGGTCAAATATCTCTTCTAAATCTATTCTTTTATACAGAAACAAATCTGCAATACAACCACTGTTCTACTGCAAGTTAGTCTAGAGTGGCCCAGTAGCAGGTGGGGGAGTATGAACCTGGATATGTGTTGGTTCTTTGTGCTAACCAGAAGAATATGGTAAAGTCTGAAAAAATACACATGTGCAAGGACGGGTAGGCAACACTAGCAAGGCAAAATGGAAGTGCGGGCTTTGAGATTATTAAAATACTGTGTAAATACTAATTTTTTAGGCTCTGTCTGTACCCTATCAGCTTGGATAGGGCACCATTTGAGCATAGCATTATTTGAAGTGGAAGAGCAGTGACATCACATTGGACTGACCTCACCTGACTATAGCAACCTTAAAGTTACATAATTCGTAGGCAGTTGTGCAGGATCTCTGCAGTTAACTGAGAGAGACAGACACTTCAAGAGCTGTCCGGGGAAAATGGATGAGAGAAATCTCATCCACGAAGGAAGTTTCATGGGAGCAGTGAAGTGTCTTGAAAGATTAACCAGTAGCAATTATTTGCATGTGTATTGTTTGTTGCACTACTAGCACTTTTATAAATCATATTTTCATTTAAAAACCCTCAGTCATTTATACGTTACAAATATCTTAATCTCTCTGGAACAACATGATAGCTCTATCAATCAGGCTTTTCACAGTTAGACCAGCTCTACAGCTAGCACATGTTAAAGGAGCCAACGTCAGTTTATTGTTTATTGCTGAGTTTTAAGATGGAAGAAGAAAGAAGATATCCCCCACTGCAGTCGTGCTCAGCACATACTAGATGCTGGATTCTTTGCCATTGTTTGGATAGACCTGTGCAGTGCTTAGTTTTGCAGATGAAGGAATAGTTGTTGTAACACATCTGATTTACTTACATTCTCAGTAAAATATTTTGGAAGAAATTTTTTCAAAAATGAAAAAAATAATCTCATATAATGCAGTGGAGATCCTAGAAAACTTCAATTCCAGTGTCCTAGTAAATGAAGGATTATCACTGTCTTCAGTGTCTTAGTCAGCAGAACTAGAATCTGTTTAAGAGTCATATTGGACACTATGGGAATAGGAATTGATTTTAAAATACAGCTGTTGAACTTGCTAAGGAGCAGGACCGAAATACACAGAATGGTAAGGAGAAAAGAAGCAGCTGGACAAAGAGTTCAGATTTGTCTTATTTATAATTGTCTAAATTATATCACTTCAATACAAGAAAATAGAACCAGCAGAAATCCAGAGCTGTCTATTTTAGTTAAATTCAGCCACAATCTTCATTTCATGGCAGCAAGAGAAGGGCTTTCCCACTGTCAGAGCAGGAAGGCAAGGCTGTACTTGTATGTTCTTTGCTTGTGAGAGGCAACAACACATTAATCATCATCTGATTAATCATCATCTAATTGCTTATGGGTGTATATGGATTTGTTTCCAAATTGCACTTCTAGAAACTCTGTTCCTGGAGCTACAAGAAGAGTTATGAGTAATAGTTTACAAAAGGGAACTAAAGACAGAAACCCAACAAAGCAGAGAACTGAGGGGAGATTTGCTAAGTGCCGCTTTGGTTCACAAAGTGGGGTGGATACTGCTCTTAAATGCTGCTTTCTGCCAAAAAGCAAAGAGAGTGAAAGTGAGATGAAAAGGTGTGTCTGTCGCAAAAATACTTGCATGTCTGGCTCCCTTGCTTTGTGACTGCACCAAGCTAATCCTGACTGAATGCACTGTACAGGGACAGTGAGGTGAGCAATATAACACTCCCCCGCCACAAACCCAACAGCCCACGGGTGGCACAGGACAAGGCTCAGTTCCCCCTGTTGCCCTCGGCAAACCTGCCTTGCTAGAAGGCCATTATATCCCCAGTGTATTTTCTTTTCTTTCACTAGTAGGAATATTGCCATCAGCAATTACATACTGCGTTCCACAAAAACTAAACTCCTACCAATTTCAGTGTGACCTGGAACCATTTCAGAGGGATTATACCAGCGATTAACCTGTCTAAAATATGAATATGAATATAAAATACAATTCAAGAGAATGGAATGTTGCCTGAATAGGAGCATATAAAATAGCCCTGCTCAGAGCTTCCCAGCCAGAAGTGGATGAGACAATGAATTTCCTGCTGTCACTGGCATTAAAGCAGTAGGTCTTGTTATGTTTTCCAGACAAATTGATTTGTTTTTATGCATTATCACACTGCGCATGATGTGCACTGCGAGAAAGAGATTGCTTCTTTCAGAACAAAGATTCCTATCTAGTAAGAACTGATCTAAGTTCAGTGAAATAAGTGGGACTACACTTGGTAGCTAACTGTGAAGTTGTCAGACAGAAAATGAACCGAGCACTGAGTATGTTCTCCTTCACTTTGTTTCTGTGTTCTTTTCTTCAGAATATGATTTTGCCTTGTTTACTTTCTAGCATAATCTATCAATTTCTTTTTGGCATCAATGCTGAATGTTGTTGGGGGTCAGATAGAGGGCTGGTATTTAGCACCCACAGACATAGATGGGAGGATTCGATACTATGCTGACAATAATGTTTCAGTTTTCCAATTATGAAGGATGTAAGTATCAAAGAACAAAAATATAGAGGAAAGACATCATTTTATTACAGGTCTCAAAGCTATATATGGTCTCCTAATGAAGTGACACAGCCATCAGTTAGCTGATACACAGTAGTTCTGCAGATCTTGGTGCAGCCCAAAGCAACACATCATAAAATAATTATTTCGGATATCCATGGGGTTACTTGCATGCCTAAAATACCTACTGAGGTGTTTGGATATCAGAGACTCAGTGGGGAGGAAATCTGACAGTCACTACAGTATTCATCATAGGAATTTGCTATTCTTCAGGATTAATTTTCTGTTTCTCAGAAGAAAATCCAACTGTATTTTGTTTAACATGAATAAGTTACTAAAGGAAAAAATGGCTTGTGGCACAAAACCTGACAGACTTCTCAGGACAGTTCAGACTGTGCTCCTGGCAGTCTGTAAGTGGCAGCCACTTTCATTAGCAGTTGAAAGACTTGTAGACACCCCCCTTATTTCTTGTCTCCCTCCTACTTTATTAAGTCTCCGTGTTACAATCAGCCACCTGTAAAGCAAAGGCTGACTACCCACTGGTTTGATGCCACATCTGTAACACATGCTGGGTTACTCAACAGCTATTCTAGGAAAGCAGCTCTGGCTCAGCCAGGAGATGCTGAGGTACTGCCGCAACGGGGAAACAGGGCTGACTGACCAGGATGTAGGCAAAGAAGCTCATAGAGGTGCTGATAAGGAGAAGAGAAATATGCCAGAGGAAAATACTGGGTCCAGAAGACCACAGGTATTGTTCTTAAAGAGGACAGCAGAGACAACAGTAGGAAATTAATTAGTGGAAGAGGCTTTTCTTCCTACAGCTATGTACAGAGAACAGGAATACTAAAAAATTCCCAAATTTCAACTTTGAAATCTTGCCAGAAAGAGTAACTGCTGTATGCACACGCTGTGGGCCAGACTCTGTAACAAGCATTTGTACATTAAGGAGTGATTTGCAATCACAGGCCTTGGCCTTAATAAGCATTAGGTAGTGGAGTGAGATGCTTCTCCATGGATGGCTTCAAGTGTTACTTTGAAGAGTGCTGTAGTAGCAGAGCAATTAGTTCAGAACAAGTCACTGGAGACAAACAGACAAGTGGAAAAGCTGAGAATAGGTGGCTTGGGAGGGAGCAGGAGAGTGGCTCTGAAAACACCCCCAACTATGAAGCATGAGGACCTTTAGTCATGGGGGAATTTCTGTGACCACAAGGCTGCATAACACCCACCTTTGCAGGTACAAGCTGAGCATACACAAACTAAGACTGTTAGTGCCACATATATTTTTCTTTTATGAAAGCCATGGAAGCAGGGAAAGCAAAAGACTTGTAGTAAATCTTCCTATTCATAAAGAGGGCTGTTGCTGTGCGGGAAGGATATCATGAATAAAGTCAAGTCTGAAGCAGAAGGTACAGACCCTATCCTAGAAGCACTTCTAACATGCATGCAGGAGAAGGCTTGTGTAACCTCAGGATCCAGAGCCTCAAGCTCTCTCCTGAACGTGGGCACTTCTGTCTGGGAACTGAACCAAGTTTGGCCAATTCTTAAAATGCTCTTTTGGAATTTTTTGTGGAAAATAGTCTAATGGTTGAAGGATCTGTCCACAGAGAGGGAGACCTGAGTGAAAGGCAGTCCTGCAGTTGAGGGTCTCACCTTCTCAGTCTGTTGTCCCCAGGTGCGCCAATGATGAGCCATGAGCATGACGCTGCTGCAAGAGTCCTCCTTGAAAACTATGATACTGTACAGAAAAGAGGTCAAGTCTTGTGTGTCAGAAAGCAAAAAAGGGCACAAAATACAAGACTGTGTGATTTGGTGCCCATTGTCTGTCTCAGGGATGTAAACTACTGAAAAGATTTGTGGGATTGGTGTCAGGGTGTTTCTAGAGGAAGTGGATAGTGACCTTGCCACATGAGCTGACTTTCCAAGCACAGAATTCCTGAGCAAACAGATTTCCTTCAATCCATCCTGTCCAATGCCTTCTTCCACTGGAAAGAGGGATATTTCTTCACCAAAGATTGAATGGAGGTTTGAATCCCCTCAGAGTCTGACATTGGAAATTTCCCACTTGCTGTGTATATTCTGTAATTATGGATGACTTGATTTATGAAGAACAGAAATAAAAATCAATCTGGCTGCTACTGTAAATGGGATTCAGCAAAATGCATACTGGGTTTGATCCAACCTGGAAACTCCTCAGTTTCTAAATAAGCAAAAAGCTCAAGAAAGTCAACAATTTTAGCTAATGGTGCTGGGTAATTAAATCACAGCTACGCAATAGTCTGTTTCCTTCATTTCCAGTTTGGCACATACAGCTTGGTTTAAGCTTGTTGAAAATTCTTAGATTTATGTACCCTCCCTCTCAAATTTTTAATTTCATTGATTTTAACTGCAATTGGTGCATTGTGATTATGTGGAATTTAGCACACTGTGGCATCAAGCACCGCCTATAAGCAACATGTCCTGAGCATGGAACATACCACTATGTCTCTCTTCAAACTTTACTCTTTGCAGAGTTAAACTTGTGTCTAATATTTCCTCACATCTATTTAGAAATACTTCCATTGATTTTTCATTTTTCCTTTCAAATGTTCTTTGGTTACTTCTCTCAGTCTGATTCTAGTATTTTTATGAAGAATTCAGCTAACAACTGAAACTCAGAGACTGAAAGAACATTATTTCTGCTAATTTGCTTCCATAAAATGATATTTTCCGATAAAAACTCTATAAAGAACATACTGATACATGTTTCAAGCACATAAGCATTTTCTCTTCATTATGAAAACTTAGAATGAGATGCTAAGAATATTTTGATGTTATAATTCAGA
This sequence comes from Dryoscopus gambensis, assembly GCA_013389985.1. Lineage (NCBI taxonomy): Eukaryota > Metazoa > Chordata > Aves > Passeriformes > Malaconotidae > Dryoscopus > Dryoscopus gambensis. The sequence goes on along the minus strand of WEIT01028415.1, from coordinate 155,544 downwards.
AGCTGACATTTTCATAAACTAGGTTCCATAAATCCATGAGTTATATTTGCATAAATATAAATACATATAAAATATTTTTTAAAATGAAAATATTTAAATTAGGGAACCCAAAAGCTTGATGTGTTTTAATTTAAACCAAATTTTCTGAGGTTTCACAGTGCTGTAAAAATGCCACTGGATTGAGCGCATCCACTCAATGTCACAAATGTTCTGAAGACATCCTTTGAAAGACAAAATGATAAAAAGAAATACTCTACCAGTTGGATCGAAGTCTGGAAAATAATCTGGACAATTCTGAGCAGTGAGCCTTCCAGCAGGTGTGTCATCCCAGCACAACCAGCCATCCCATGTTCGGTTGCAGAACAGACCTGGACATTTAAGAGGATTGCAGGAGTTAATTCAACGTAAAGTCTCTCCTGAACCACTCTGTTCTAGCCTCTTGAGGAATACTGCTGCCTGCAGACAATGAAGTTTTCTTTTTGAAATATATGCCTTTGTTATTGTTACACCTAGAGTGGCATTCAGGTGCTACAAGGAACTTGTTTTTACTGACCTGATATTAGTGGTGTTCATTTTACCAGCAAGTTATGTTTTAAAGCCTGTTGAACTGAACTTTGAATGTAGGGTCCAATCCTACAAACGTCTCTCCATGATCCTCTTTCTGTCCTCAGCTCTAAGCATGTACACTGGTGGTACCCATAGACTTATGAGACACACACTTTTCATTTCACCTTTTGCTGCTCAGTAGGTCTGACAATCGGGTGTTTGAAATGTACAGATAGGAAGCATTTGTGGGCACATCCCAGCTAAAAGCAACATTTGCAGAGACAGGTCCCTGTAAGGCTGTTGCCTTGCTCAGCACCAGAGATTGGTGATGTAACTACAAATCCAGTGAAGCAGGTGCAAGACTGATCTGTAACAGGCAGATTCTGCCTGCTGATGTGGTCTAGGTAGGCATGTTGTGATCCCGTGCTCATCATGCCCCTTCTGGGAAGGTGGTGCTGTTGAGGCTGTGGGATGTTCCCAGCTCCCAAACAGCGGCAATGCCAGGAGGCAGAATACAGCTCATTGCTGATCCCCAGTATGGGGATTGTACATGCTATGGTCCTCAAAAATTGTGCTGTAAGTCTGCTTGCTGTAACATGACTGATTGTGGATTTATACAAGAAACACATTAAAACCCACCTACACTTCCTAGTTATTTTCCATTCAAAAACAGTTTGTGTTGCGGAAAAAGTATTTATCATCAAGACCATCAGGTTAAAGTGAAATAGAATGAAAAGATACATCTTAGGTTTCTTTGCTCTGGGCTTGAGGAAGTGTCAAAATGGAGGTTGTTTTTGAAAGAATCATATAGAAGGCACCTAATAACCACTGAAAGTTAATAACATATGGCAGCTAACTGCCTCTAGAGCTTTTGAAGCTATCCACAGATAAACTTTCTTACTGAAGCAAGAAAGCTGTAAAAAGACATCTGAATTGTTCCAATTTGCACCAATAACTGTTTGTAAGTCAAGCAGTTGTTGATGAAAAATGGAAAGCATAAAAATTTAAAAATTATTTTTTCCAGATTAGATACTGTTCAGAAAGGAAAATTTAATATACACTCTTTCTTCTTTAGCTAAGATTTTATGCACAAATATTTTTGAGTTATCAAGTTAAATGTGCTAATCTTGTTTACTTAATTAATCAATCATCATACTGGCAGTTTCCTTCAGGCATTGTCATGTTCTTCTATATCTTTGAAATGTATCTGAAAGACTTTTAGGAATATTTTTGTAATATCAAAGAAAAAGGAGAGTAGAAAAAGATTGCAACTTGAGCTTGTATTTGAAAGTTGGTGCCAAATGGAGTTGGAGGGAATTCCTAGTTTTAAAACTTTAAATCCTTTGCCTGGCCTGATACAGAAAAAGAATCACACAGGTCAATCTATACATCGTGGGCTTTCAAGGTAACTAACAGGATGTATATATATGCACACATTTATCACTATCTGTCTGTCTGTCTATCTGTGTACACATACACACACACACACACACACTGTGCTGTTCTGGAGGGGTGGTCCACGTGCTTGAGATCCTCATTTTATTACGTCTTCAGTTCAGAACACAACTTCAGTAGTGCTGACATCATTCCTTAGTCACCCATTATCTTCATTCTGAGTTATAAACGAATTAATTGCATGTTGCTGAGAAAATAACAGCCCCCGATGGCATCACTTAAATCTAGCTGCCAGCTGAAGGAGTGCAGGGACGTCTTCCTGTGACAACACTGCCCTTGAGAACACTACTAGGAATTCATGTCTTGATACATATGAATTCCCTGCTCATGCTGGAAAACCCAGTCTTTGCAACTTATTATGCAAAGTGCAAAAGAAAGGTGAATCCAGTGGTTGCTATCAAAGGATGCAAAAATTAGGTGTTTCTAGAGCTGGATACTAAAAGAGTAATCTAACAAGAAACAGTAAATTATTTCTCCCACAGGTCCAGCTAATAAAAGGCTTGTTTATGCCTGAAACATCATTCCTTCTGTCCCATAACCCTGCTTAACTGCTTATGGATATTCCCTATTATTGGCCCGAATTAAAACCTATTTTAAGCAGTGGGAATCTCCATATTCATTCCCAAATGTTTCTGCATCAAGACCTGATTATCTTAACATCTAACTGTTCTTTGAGTCTTACATAGCCCAGTAAAAATTTTAAGATAAACAGCTGTAGAAATGTTTTCATTCTTCTATTACAAAAAATCCCACATTATCTCCAACACCTCTCTTAGGCTGGGTGTTTTTATTAATTTTTTTAAAACGTATTCTAACTGTGTTCTCAGTATCTGTTGTTTACTTGCATGTCTCATACTACCTGTGATCTTTTTTTCTCTAGCTCCTCATATCTTCTTCCATATCTACTGTGAGAAAAAGTGACCAGAACACTCAGTCCCAAATAGAAATGCTGCTTTATATTATACAATTGCAGCACCGTTATTACTTTCCTTTTTATTAATCTTCATATATGCCTCATATTCAATAAAGATGAATGCTCAGTGTTTGATAAACCTCTTTTTCCTGTTGTTGCTGCTGAATATAGAATACATGGAACTTGCGCTGGTACAGACCACGACAGACAGCAGTCGATACACAAATGACAAAAAATTGAAACAGTGAGTGGAGCAAACAGAACAACATTTATATTTAAGATTCACAATCAGGTGTGACCTTGCTGAGAGGTTTAGGAAAATGCTATTCCCAAAGCAAGAACAAGAGCGATTTAGGCAGCAAAGCACTGAGCCAGCAACGTCGGTGAGAGAGGAAGGAAGAGCTGTTCATTCCCTGGGCTCCTTCCAGGTTTTTTCTTTCTTTGCACTTAGGAGGATGCTAAATAAGTGTGAATTTGATTACTGCTTGTTGAAAGGAAACTGCACCCTGAGGAAGACTATGGGTTAGTATAGAGAAGAAAATATTTCTTTATAGTTATATAACCACACATGGCAAAATATAGATTTTTTAAAAACCCTTTTTACCTTTTTTCTTGTATGGGGGAGCTCTGTTCATCCTCTCATAACATTTGAACTGCGAATCTATTATCTTCTGTCGTATGACTGAATTTTCAGTTACTACAGGCTCTAATGTAGGATCAGTATAATTTACAGTAGAAGAAAGACTTGGAACAATTCTCTGTACGGAAAGGAAAAGTTGTTAGTACAACTGAATAAGCAAAGAGGATTAAATTAAAAAAAAAAGTGAGGACTAGAAATTTCTATTATTCATTCTTCAAACTTGTACTACTTACAAAGTAAATGCTGAATTTTATTAGTTTAACTCATTAAAATATAAGATTTTAACCAAGCCATTTTCCTTGGCAAAGACAGCATCATTAAATACATGGTAAAATCTTCAAAATATTTTCATTTAATTCAGTGTCTGCAAGAAAATTTTCTATCTTCCCAAAGCTAAGCCCATGTATTTCTGCTCACTTGTGCTGATTTCTCTCTAGACTGTGCAGACAAAATACCTCAGTGCCACAGCCTTTGCTTTGAACTGATTATCTTTTGTTTTATGTCACATGTCTTGAGCTTCTGCAACTGTTAATGTCATAGAAACACAGGGTAGAGTTTAAACCTTGATACCTGACCTTAGGTCCTAGTTAAGTACCTAAGCAGACTCCCTAAATTTGGTAGTCTAAATAGCAAGGTCCTCTTTGATCTAGTGGCATCTTCTGAATTATCCCATTCTGAGCTTCCTGCAGGTTAACGGAAAGGATCATTGCCTCTGGAAGGCAGAGATCTCAGCTAGAGAGGTCAGTTATGTTCTTTTGCCATCCATCCATCCATCCATCCATCCATCCATCCATCCATCCATCCCTCCCTCCATCCCTCCTTCCCTCCCTCCCTTGTACAGCCGAGGTGTGTGAGCAGAAATGAAAGCATGGAGCTTTAGTTTGTTCTGTTCTGCCTCAATTCTGTATCAGGACTCTTCTCTGCTTGAAGTACATGATTAGTTCCTCTGCTTCCCCACGCAAAAGCAACATTGCTGTAGCCCTTTCCTAGCATGACCCTCTGTTTTTCCCTATGCTAAATGGTACCAAAGCCATCAAAAGCACATTCAGACTCATTTTCAGGCTGCTTCAAAATCTAGGACTCTCATAAACATGCAAACTTGACCTTTTTAACAGCAAATGCTAACACAAAGATCTTTAAGCATGCATTTGTAGTTGTTTGAACTGAAAACGTGACAGGTTTGAAAGTTCAAATATTGGTTTACTTCTTACATTTTGCTCTCCCTTTTTTATTGCACATCACAGGCAATTGTGTTGCATCAATATGTTACTTTTTTTCCCCATTTGCACACTAAAACATCTTGGTAAAATGCAATGCAAAACCACAGTATGTTTGACTTCACTGAAAAAAAAAAGCCATTACTTTTATCCTCATATTTCTGTGACAAAACATATTTTAATCTTTTTATACTCTTATATCCAATCAACTATATTTTTCTAATCTAATCTAATCTAATCTAATCTAATCTAATCTAATCTAATCTAATCTAATCTCTTTTGACACAGACATTTTCAACTGTATACACCTTCTAGCTGAGGATGTGGAAGCAGTCAATCTTGTTGTACTTAGGTAGGTACTTGAAATAAAATAGGAGGAATAAGAAGGAAAATATTTTCTGGCAGAGATAATTTTATATAAATTCTAGGTGTACGTATACACCTGCCTCCTCCCCTTCCCACCCCCCTCACTCCAAAGATATATTTGGACAATGAAGCCATTTGGGACATTTCTTCTAGCCATCCAAGTGAAAAATTAGGTATCTAGAAAATTAGAACAGGCAATACAGAAGCAAAGCCAAACATCACAGATCCCTAACTTTTAAAAAGTCTAAGGGGAGCAGCTGGAGTCCCCAAGAATCATTTAAAAACCAGCCAAGCAAAATCCTAAATCCAGCGCAGGAAAGTGCAGATGAGGTTCTTCAGACACCCTCAAGCTTTGCCTTAGCCCTTCATGTCTATGTCCATGTCGCAGGCTCTGGTGCTTCTCTGAAGTGATTAATAGATACTCCATGCCAATTTTCCCCATTCTTATTCTGAATAATACCGCAGTTCCAAGCTGTTTGTATGCAAGAGAGAAATAATAGTTTCATCACAGGAAGTTAGGAGGGCTTCTGTGGCAATGCCTTCCCTCTTGACAATTTCTCTGTGATTCTGGGCCAGTTTGGGAACATATCCATGTGTGGGATGATGATTTTGAGGTGTGAAATACAATTTAGGCACTAAAATCATCTTACTCTTATAGTTTCATTACTTGCAGTGTGTATTCCTGAAGAAGTCAGCTCTTATTGGGTACAGGTTAATGAGAATATTTTGATACTTGGAGGTAGAGAGTACCTGCAGTGGAGGATAAACTAAATATCTTGGATTGTGTACAAAATTATGTAAGAGTGCTCAGCCATGTAACCAGGAGGCCCATTCTACTGCCCCTGTGCAAGGCAATCGTGGCACAGCTGAAATTGCCAGCAAAATTTCTACTGCTTGCATTTAGGCCAGGAATTCACTCAGACAGATTAAAAATATGGATGAGTTGTGTCACTAAAGCTCATCAGTGGAAATCACTTAATGGCCCCCAGTAAAACAAAAGCAAGTTTGGATAAAAAAATTGGAGCAATAATATTAGATTTGCAGTTGTCTTCTGAATGATATTTTTCTTTTATATATTTTTTTTTGGTAATTTTTTTCTTTCTTTTTTTTTTTTTTCTTTCTACTAAACACAATGACTCTGATTTTCAAAGTTAATTGCCCAAAACCCTTTCCAGGCACTTTTTATGTAATTGAATAGCTTGTGTGTGAAATCAAATTAAGGGGTTATACATAGGTATGTCACTCGTATTGTTCATCTGTGACATGCCCTTTAAAGGTACTCTTTCCTTTGATTGCTATTCCTCATTTCTGTTTGCCTAGATTTGAAAAGCTGGCCTTGGAAGCTTGAACACAATTTTCTTCTGCCTTAAAATCAGATTGCCATTTCAGCAGATTAATGAAATATTAATTTTGTGGCTTGCTGGAGGTGGAGAAGTCATATCCCTGTTTGAAGTATTGAGTTTTTTACGATATGTAAGAGAAGCCCATGTCCACCACCCAGAATTTAAAGCCTGACCTCCCAAAGTCAGCCCAGTGGGCTGATGACCCAGTCTTTAAATATCTGCAGTTCAGTCAGACAAGAATCTTGATGCAGTTTGTGATGTCAGATGTAATTATTCGTTTTAGTCTTCCTAACTCCTTACTGTAGGGGTCAGATAAAGGCAACTGGGGCAGGAAGACATCTCTAGGTCATTATCCTCTTATCAGAAATAGCAGGAGCTTGGGTATGGTTACATGGGAGGGAAAGCTTAGCGTGTATCATGTTAATGGGAGAGGCTGGGAATGTTCCGTGAATCTCTGAGTATCAGTGCTTGCATATGCTCTCATGGAATTAATGATTAGGACTCATCTCTGCTACTATGTTTTAATTGTTATATCAATGTATTTTAGGAATTAAGACTTAAAACACACATTTGTACCACAAAAAGCCAAGGTCAATTAATCTTCACCTGGTAACTACCTACAAATATTTAACCTACAAAATATGGAACAAATTTTAAATGTTCAGAGTCCATTACTGCACATTAAAAAGCCTTCCCATCCATTCATCAGAGAGAAATATAAATGATGTTTATACAATAACGGAATGCCTCGTTCATTTATAAAAATTCTTTATTAAGGAAAAATTAATAATTCACAATAATCGATGTGATCATTGCCTGAAAATGCACTGAATTCTTCAGAAGAAAACAGTTTAAGTGATGTCCCATGCAGCAGTTTAGCAGCCGTACATATGATGTCACTCCTAAAAGTCCAAGTAAATGACGTCATACATACGACCACCAAGCCACCACGTGACAAATGACTGATATAAGAAAGTGAATTATCATTACAAAGAGAAATAACAGGCTGCTGGGAATGCTGAAGTTCACTTTATACCTAGAATGAATAAAGGATTCTGAGAAAGCAATTTGGCTTTATTATTAAACTATACAGGAATGAATAAACAGTGCCCTGTTTTCTGTAAGAGAAACTGCTGTTAACCTGTGCAAGGCTGTGCCCATTTCTGCAAGAGAGAATCCAGGTAAAGTAAGCATAAAATTACTTCACTTTTTTCCCCACAAAATATTGGACATGATGAACAAGCATCCCCAAATATTTTTTTTCTGCCATCAAGGAGCTTGCAGGACACTAACAGTAACTATACATGACATTTAGGAAAAGAAGGCATTTGGAGCTGTCTTAGATTGTAGCTGTCTTTTTCTTTTTCCCTCCTTCCACTAAATATAGTACTTTAGCAACAATTATTGGTGAGCTCAGACTAGTAGAAATTCTGGATGCTCTAACTGATTTTTATTGATTTCAACAGCTCAAACATTCACTTGGTATAATTCTTTTAAAACTGCTGTGTGCAGTCATCACTTTGTGGATCACTAAACTCCTGTTCTTCAGTATGTCACATTTTAGAGCAAGAGCTCAGCATGGTTTAGACGAGTTGCAGAGCCCCTTTCATACTTCGATTATGTTTGAACTACTTTTCACAACTGCTAGTGTTGGAACATATAAGAAAACAACTGTGATACCTTAGGAAGGTCATTAGCATACAGTATTCAGTAAACATAATAATTTCTATCCATCACAAGTGTGGTAGCAAGCAGCAGGCAATTTATTTGGGGAAGTACTACAACATGACATGTTTTACTTAATCACTGAATGTTAGAATTTTCCCATACTCTACCACTGCTGGAGCAGGATGGTAATTATCTCCGTGAGATCCCATATGACTAACATGGCAGCTGTTTAAGGAAGCATGAGATTTTCAGGCACAGTAGATGAAGACAGGGTTGTTGTAATGAAAAGCAAGTCACAAGTCTTGCAGTTCTTTTCCATTTCTACAAGATTTGGTTACATGAAGAAGCTTTACTTGCATGTTATCCTGATGAAAACTGTGGGATAATCCAGAATACTTCTTGGATATTTGCTTTCAGCCCTGATTATCATCTTGTGAGAGGCCTCTTCACTGCAATCAGCTGCATAGCAACAGCCGTGTTTTTCAAAAAAAAGCAAAGACACAGTCAAAATGTCCTGATCATCCCTGAAACTGGGTGAATAGAACAGAATACAGAATTCCTGTTTCTGGGGAAATCATGAGCAGCTCGAGTCTCAAATTCTGACACTCCTTCTTATGACCTTAAAATATCAGCAGTTTGCTTTCCAGAGCTTCCCTCATGTGAGAACAGCTTCAGAACTTGTAAGTACACATATTTACAGTGTGAAGCAACCCATAAATAGTTACACAGGGAAATGTGCATGCAGAACAAGAGCTTCCAAAGTCATGGTCTCAGGTGATGAGACCCAGGGGAATCTCACCATCCAAGGCTAGGGAAGACCCTGGGCTCCCAGAGGTGCCAGACAGCAAGAAGGCTCAGAAGAAGAAAGACAAAGGAGGCTGTGACAGATCTTCAGCAGCTCTTCTGGCCCATAAGAGGTCTGCTCTGGACCAGATATTGGAAGAGATGCTATCTAAGCAGGAAAAGGCTTGTTCTCACAATTCCTGCACAGGCAGGGGTTTCAGAGATGCACCGCGAGAGCCACTGAGCTGGGCAGGAGCAGGAGCCCAGCAGAGTTGGTGGCCACACCACCCCACCAGCGCATGTTGCCCTCCCAGCTGTGAGGCTCAAACAGGTGCACCATGGGCAGCTCCCCCATCATAGTGGCAAGTGCTTTACTAATGGGTTCTGGGTTCTGCAAAGTGCTTAACTACTGTACCACAACTGTATTCCAAAATACACCAATTTGTGCAGTTACCAAAAGTTACATTTAGGTTTTCATATAATTAATTTTCAATGTTTTGGGAGCAGGAATTATTCACTAGTCTTTCAGGAGTTGGAAAGAAGTACCAGACTCCGCATAGCTTTGTGACTGAGGCTTGGTAACAATTTGACAGATTTGGACTTCGTGAACATGCACAATTTTTTTTTGCTCAAAATAAATTTATTTTAAAATAAAATATTGGTCTAGTGGGCCTAATTGAAAATAGTGTGGCCTTCAGCTGCAGCACCCATTTAGTCCTTAATATGCATATTATGGTTGGCTCAGGACAGAAAATTGGAGTATATGGGAAAAACTACTTCTTCAATCCTCATTTCCAGGACCATTTGTAGGTTCTTACTTGACAAAATAAAGCAGAGAATACAGATCTCTTCTCTCAATGTCCTGAAAAACTGACTGGTCACACAGGAAAGAGATCCAAACCCTTTTCTTCTTCCTCATTCTCAGCAGTTTGATGCTGCTGGGCACACTGAGCTGATGCTCCATCCTTCTTGTGAAGAGAAATGTGCCCTGAGGAGATGAACTAATTGCTTCAGCATACAGGGGCTCACGTACTTGAGGAAGCAATTCTCAGTCACATTCTGTGGTTCTCAATAATTGCCAAAAAAACTAGAGAGCATCAGGTATAAAGTGATCTAAGACATAATGAACAGTTAAATTTTCTAAGAAATTCCCTTTGTGTTGTAGAGGGCTATCTGGTGATGCATTATGGTGCACCCAAAATCAAGGGAATCCATCAAAGGGGAAGACAATAAGGAATTGCTTTTATTTCTAAATTAGGTTTTGGAACAACTGACACTTCAGGTTTTGTTTGGCAAAGACAAGTTATTATGGATCTGGAAGTACTACTTTATGCAAAAAAATTACATACATAAAAGTGATGGTTTCTATCAGAAGGCACTAAACCCCCTTGGTGACAAGTCTAAAGGAGGTGGTGGGGAGGGAATGTCTGTGCATACCAAGTAAGTAGGGTCTGTGACAAAATATTAAAGGAGAGATATGAGATGAATCTGAGGAAGTCTTCTGCAAAGGGCCAACATTGTATAGAGGGCAGGGTGTGCTGCAACACAGATTGTGTTAGGCAATCACAGCTACCCTAAGAGACGAGATTTCAGGTAAAAGTCTCCCCTACTCAATACGGGGCAACCACCACAGGGGAACCACCAGCACCTGCAGTGGGAAAAATGGCACAAACAGAGAGCCTGGGGCCCAGAGGAGAAAACAAGGACCATGAAAGGTTGTGTTGCTTTGCAACAGCTTGCACTAACCAACTGGGAGTGCAGGTCACAAATGAGAGTATGACAGAAAACCATCAAAGTCATCAAAGAAGGGAGATCTAGAGGATGCCTTGTGGGGTGGGTACAGGAGAGGGATGGGAGATCACTCCTGCCTGTGTCACAGATCACTTTAATTACTATATTTTCCTCAGCCTCAGACAGTGGCTGATATCTCACAGTTTTTGGAACAAAGGAGTGATTTGAAGAACCATCAGAATGGGAACAGTCTTTTTGAAAGAGAGGCACCCTTTACTCCATATAAACCATAAATTAAATGCAAAAAATGAATCTACATCTACAGATGGGGAAATTTTTGGAAAAATGACTAACACAAAATATTTTTCATATTTGATCTAACAACAGTATTCTGGATAAATTTCATGAAGGAAACAAAGCTCGTTCTTAGTCTAGTTCTGTGACTGTGGCTTCTTCCCTATCAAAAAGGAAATTAATCCAAGTGATATCAAAGTAGAGCACAGTATGCCCTCTGCAGTAGGGGAAGAAGGCACATAGAGATTGGAAGAGTGAAAATGTAAGGAAATTTGTGCTTAAGTTATCCATTGAGGTCAGAAGTTGAAGTGCCCTTTGGTGCAAAGATATTTGAAATGCATGCAGATGCAGACCTCACTGAAGAGTTTTTTAAAGAAATCCTAGCCACAGAAATGAAAAGCATATGGATAACCTTCTTCAGATTTGCAGTTCTGTCTCACCAAGAAATAATGCTTTCAAGTTCAAGATTTTATTAGACAATTTTCTTAATCTCCTTTTGAAATTTGTTAGTAAGGAAACTCTTTTCTTCAGCTGTGCAGTATAACAAGTATAACTTGGTACTCATTTTTCTTAATATCACCACAAGTTTAAATACGGAAGTTGTCATCAACAGTTCCGTTTTCTTGTACTTACAATTAGAAGGATGATGAGTAAGAAGCAGCTCTGGGTTGTTCTTTTCATTGTGGAGTTTTCCTGGAGAGACACTTTGCAGATGACCCTTCTGGGAATTAAACAACAAAAACAAAAGCAGTTGTTATCTGTTTTATCTGTTTTGATAAATTCCTTGTCTTTGTGTACAAGCATTTTTTTAGACTTAGAGTGGGCTCTGTGTGCATGGTTATTCGAGCATCCCCAGTCTTACATGTGCTCAAGGCTGATCTAACTGGAGGTCGGTACACTTTAAATTTAGGCTCCTCTGTGAATCTCTGGTGGGAGTACAGATGATGTGGGGTACAGCTCCATGTCACTGTCACCAGCAGCAGGTCTGGGTTAAGTCCTGTGTCTTTGCTGGCTGAGGCTACCTTTGTTGTCCTTTTTCACCTGCTTCTAACCTAACACACAGCTGCAGACCTATGAATAATCTGGATATTTTAAACCTGACCAGAGAGATCCAGTTTGCAGATATATGTAATAGCAGCTCAAAACTCTCATTTATGGGGCTAGAGGAAGCCAGAGTTTGAGTAATCTCTAGCTAGGTGAACAAGCATGTGTGACAGGAAAAGAGAAACTGGGAACAACACTATGGGATTACATGCTCCATAATGCAGCTGGGTGCCTGGGCTGTGGACAGACACACAGCAGTGTAAGCCTCAGGCCATCGAGCATTACTGCTTCAGCACAAAGTACTGGAGAGCCAGAGCATGGACACGACTCCACAGGTTTGAAGGGAACTGGATCAGCAACATTTTTGTTTCCTGTTTTTTCTACATCAACATTTATCCAGCCTATCTTGGAAAAATATCCAGGGGTCACCAGGTATAATCTTTTGCTTCACAGTTGTGGGAATTCAAGCAAGCAAAGCTCTTTGCATTAACACATCATTTTAAGTTTTATAAAAACATAAGTTCTGCATTAAAGTGAGAAATGCAGCTTTTGTCAAAACATGTTGTGCCTTCTGATGTTTCACAGACCACTCGAGGTGTATGTGCTGAGCAACATGTGTCTGTGATCACCTTCAGTTGCAGTAACACAGTGAGCACTCATACACCTTCATTTTTCAGACAGCTTAAAAACTAGAAGTTAGGTGTTTTAGACACGGGAAAACAATCCTGTGAGCACCCTACACACTTGAAACCCATAAATTTAAATTTAAAAGAACAGGAACTTGGATGCTTACTCTAGTTGACATGTAGTGAACAATCCAATCACTTGTGTAACATTTGTTTCAGCAACAACACTGCAACAGCTTTTCTCATCTTTAAATGGTCTGGAAGGTCACCCATTTTCAGAGGGGAAATGAAATATTGTCCTTATCTAAAGCAAAAATATATAATGTCAAAATGTAATAAAGGTGTGGCACTTCCACTTCAATGTTATACATGTGATCCAGTGGGATCGTTGCAGTCGTGTCACTGAGATTACATAAAATATAAAGTGATGGCAAAGAGGGTTCAGAGGATTTGTCTCTACTAAGAATTAGTCTTATTATTGTCTGAATCTTGCAGAATCATTCTGCTGTGACAGAGGTAATGCAACATGCAAATAATACAGAAGTAATATGTAATTACACTGTGAGCCACAAACTTGCATTTCCTTATCAGTGGTAGACAACTCAACTGAAGCAAAAAACGGACAGCTAGATGAGAGAAAAATGCCTGGAATTTTCTGCATATTTTCCAGGCTCTTCCCTGCAGTCTGTATTGGTTCAAACTGACAATAAAGATTTATGAAGAGCATATAAACAGTGCTCTTGGACAGCTGTGCACTGAGCAGACGTACAAGCACGAGTACAGTGTTCATCCAGTTACACACTGCACTGCAAGGTGTTCTGCAGCGTGGTGTAAAACCAGTCTGGTGGGTGCCTCTATTCTTGTCAGCCTCATCACTTCTGCTGCATCTGTAGGGATTTAGTATCAAGTAGGCAAAGGGAGCACTTTGCCTTAAAAACTCTCACAGCTTTAAAGTACACAACAGTTTCTACAAATGGTACAGATATTAACACAAAATTGTGACTTAGAAAGCATAAGCAAAATCAATATCAGCTGAATTTACCTGCTATATGTGTGCTTTTCCTGCACTTTTTGCCAAGAGTGCCTGCAGCACCATGTTGGGTTACAGCCATGGATGCAGGTAAATCTTATCCTCATGAGATTTTGTGAACATTCATTATCATGTACTGAAAGAGCTATTTAAAGTGTTTCTTGCACTTGCCTTGGCTAATTAAAAAAAAAGTCATCTGTAAAATATTTAACACATTATTTTCCCGTGTTAACTAAAATGACTGCACCATATGATACTATACATGAGTAAATGAATAAGAACTATTTCCCACGCTGAATCTTAGCTAGTCTATCTATTTCTAGTCATTTTTCTTTTAGCCAGCTGTAACCACAGGGATGGCTGATGTGCCAGACAAAATCCAGTACCTTTTTTGTCCTTTTCTTTCACAGAAGTCTTTCCAGTGGCAAAAACGTCAAGAATTGTTGAACAACAATATTTTAATAATCAAACTATTTAGCGCCTGACTAAGAAGAGTTTTTTTTCTTCTTTAACCACAAGACTGGCCCATAATGCTACAGCACACTTAGGCTGGCATCAGTACTAGATCAAGGATGATGATCTCATTGAAATTAAAAGGTACCTGCAAATACATAGTGCTGGTCAATTGGCAGGGCAGAAACAACAGTGAGGCAGAAAGAGTCATGATCCAGGTTCAAGTGTGACATGCCAGGCAAGCTGGGCTGTGCAAAGCAGTATGCTCAAGTGCCTGCTGTTTTGGGTCTTTTGTGCTGGAGCTATCACTTTTTTACAGGGACACTACAGCCCATGGGCAGCGTGCTTGCAGCTAAAGGAAGGCTGGACAGCCCAGAGCACTGGAGCTGAGCTAACAGGAACTGAGAGTGGAACCAGAAGTGAGTCTGCTCGCTGGCATGTATTCACACCATGACTCAACCAGACACGGGCTTCCATGGCAGTGCCCTCAGGAGGCTGCTCTCCATGCCTTCTTCTGGCTGCTCAGTACCACCCGACTTGTGTGAACTCCACAGCCACACTACAGGGCCACACTATGAAGAGGTCAGGAAGTTAGTTTTCAGCTACACAATTTAAAAATAGATTTAAATGGGGTTTCCAACTAATTTTTTTTTACCATTACAGGTGGAGAAAAAATAATATTTCAAGCTGTTTTAAGAATAGGTATTGCAGAGGTTTCAAGGTATGCATGAGATTTTCCTAAGATGATGCTTATTACAATAAACAACAGGAATTATAGATAATGTACTGATAGTTCTTGGGATCACCAGAGCTTATATAAGTATGATTATTATTGCAATTTAATAAAGTTTAAAATTACCCAAAAATTTGTTTCACTTGCTGAAGTTCCCAAACAGGTTTTAGATGCTATGCTGATTCCTGTTCCTATACTATTTAGCCTTTTTCTGTAAGTCCAGCAATGTCCTTGCTCAATATTATTAGTGTTACATGCTTCATGCATTTCAATTTCAGAATATCCATATTTAGGGTATCATAAGTACATTGTTAAAGCTCAGTACTTTTCACGATTGTATAAATTCTTCAGCCCCTGTTGCTTATAATAATTACATATGACAACCCTGACTGCTATTTAAACTAGAATATTGTTCTTCCTTTCTTTGCAAATGCAGCACTTATGTAGCTCATTATGTGCTAAGGTATTCCTCCTGCTTTAGCTACAACACTTATACCACCGACACCTTGGGATTAGTCCTGAAGCTTATCTGAGGATGAACGCAGCACTCTACTCAGTAATGACATCTCTTTTGTCTCTGTCCAGATGTCTATAGGTGTAGTACTGTGTTGAACAGGGCTTAAACTACAATTACCATTGGGTGAACCAGAAGGTGGGAAAACCCTCCATGCACAGTCATTTGCACAAGGCCAACAAGGAAAGTAAAATTTAGTCAGAAAGGAAGGTGAAAGAGTGTTATAAATATTAAAAGGTTGAGTTTAATGCAAAGTACATTAACTAATAAAAGTGTTTGAGCATGTCTAAGCAATGTATAGGTTTGGCTGCTGCCTCAGAAGATAATTACACATCCCATGAAACCACGGGAAAGATGAACAGCTGACAGGAAGAGAACACCGCATCAGTAAATCAAGGCACAGACCTGGTCTCTGCCTTAGGAAAGTACTACACATCCCATGGGACCACAGGGAAGATGGACAGCGGACAGGAAGCAGCCATCTGGGACTAAGACTTTTGGGAAATTGAACTGGGGGATAAAAAGGCGCCTCATGGTGAGGAGGGGGGCTTTTTCTTTTGGGTGTTGTGTTGTTGTGAGAAGGAGTAGGGATTGTGGTCGAGGGTTGTTGTTGGATTTTTTTTTTTGTCTGTTTTGCCGAGCAGGGTTGTGGACTGACCACAACCCCCATTTCCAGCTGTGGATATTAATAAATGCAGATTAATATTTTTTCATATTTGGCCTTGTTTATAACAAGAGGAAGTTGTAAAAGAAGGCAGTAGAACAACAATTCTCTGCCAATTTCAGAAGAAAGGAAGGAAGGAAGGAAGGAAGGAAGGAAGGAAGAAAGGCAGGCAGGCCTTTTTGGAGGAAGAACTGGAAAAATCTTCTTTAATTTTTCTGCTCTGATAAATCTGCAATGCCATCTTTCACAATACTGCTGACATACCTTTGGATGAAGAAATGGTTTTAAAAATGGTTTTCAAAATAGGACTTTGAGGAGTTGTGGCTAAGTACAGAAGCGTGATGCAAAAATCTCTTTCTCAGGGTGTTTATTAAACTCAGAAACTTTGAAACTTCATTTGCAACCTCCCTATTAGGCTGCAAGTTCCTTAGAGAGCTTCC
>WEIT01028415.1:125338-138505 GCA_013389985.1 Dryoscopus gambensis | reverse complement strand
GAAGAGGGTGTGGTGTTGCCCTCTGTCTTCGGAGCAGGAGACCAGGAAGAGGGTGTGGTTGTGCCCCCTCTCTTCAGAGCAGAAGAAACCCTCGGCCCCAGGGGTTATAAAATGGGGGGGACTATTTGTCCCAAAAAAGGAGCTTCTGGTACTTGGCAAAGCATTGTTGAATCCTGAAGGCAGTTTCAATCCATAGATGGTGGTGAGAGCACCAGACATGGAAGGACACTATGGTTTGCAAGAGAGACTCCTCTCTTCTTTGATGGATTGAGATTTGATTATTTGAGTATTGTTAACCGATCAGGAAATCCAAGGTTTTGTCTGATTGTGGGAAGGGTGGAAGTTGGGAGGAGGAGGAATGTTTCAGAGAGTTTTCATGTTTCCTGTGTGTTTCTTTCCTTAATGTAGATTAATAAAGTTTTTTTTTCCTTATTTCTAAGTCTGAGCCTGCTCTGCTCTGTTCCTGATCACATCTCACAACCATTATTAGTAAAAAAATATATATTCATGGGGCACTGGCATTGTGTCCAGTGTCTAACCATGACAAACCCCTAGGTCTCTTTGTTTTCTTACCTAGATAAGGCTTGCAGACTCTCCTGGTGAGTGCCTTGCCACTCAACACAGAAGGCACCAAACTGCTCTGCCTGGATTAACACTGCACTGGGAAACACTGTGCAGACACATCTAAGCAAGGCACAGGCAAGCCAGGAGACCCTGCTGCTGAGTGTTTTAGGTGTTTGGATCCAGGGAGGAGGTTTCAGGTCTGTTTGTGTAGCCAAAGATGCAGATAGTTTTGAGGAAAGTATTAAAATTATCCCCTCACTCCCAGTGAGACATTTTACCCCTGGATTACTAATTTAGGCTACTGCTTTGGGCCCGGAATGAGCCATACATCACACTTCTACAATCCCAGGTCTTGTGCAGACCAGCATTGTAGTTATAGCCCCATCAGGCAGAGAGAACTCCAAGAGTTTAATTCCTACTCCTGAGATGAGCGTAGAGCCAGTCTCTCCTATTTCCCCAGCACATTCTCTAGCCGTTAGTCAGCAATAGTCTTGAATTGGTTTAAGTGGCACCAGGATCTTCTGGCATTTCCAATAGAAATAGTGAGCTCTGCTCAGTTATTTCTTACATGCCAGAAACCTGGTGACCATCAGTCCCAGGCACTAACAGGTCTGCTTACAGCCTCTAGTCAAGTGTCCAGGAAGATGAGGTAAGGCAGGAGATGTATCTACTGTGTCCTACTCCTGTATTCCCTATGGCTTACCCTTGCACAGTACCTCCATGTTTTGTCTAACCTTCCTTTTTATATGGACATCTCCTGAGAAATAAAAATTCCAAATTCTCAGTTTCTGGTGTCAGGCACATAAAGACATCATGACATTAAACCTGCAGGTATCTAGGACACTTGTTGCTTATCTCATTCCTTTTGGGAGTCTTGGAGACCCAAATGTTAAGTTGTGTGGTGGCTACTCAGCTGTTATTGTAACAGACCACAGTTTCCATTAGCTTGCCTGGTGGAGATTGTGAACTGCATCTCGAGTGTACGCTATGTTAACAAACTGAAACTATCAGCCATGGCAAATAGGCAATTTCAGAATTACATAGAGCAAATGACCAAATAATTCTACTTTATTGATTCATTTGGATTACATGGGAGTTGGAATGCTTGATACTTCATTTTTCCATTTAAAACCAGTCAACAAAAAGGGGTTATTTTACCTTAGGTTTCGCTTTATCCAAATCCTTTCCAATAAACTGGACAAAAATAGAAAGAAAGTAGTTACAAACTTGTGTCTATATTTAAGGTAATCAGGAAGTTTTGAAAGCCCCCACATCACAAACCTGAGCAGCCAATGTGATCATACACACCAGAGAGAAAACTGAAGATGGTGGTTCTTAGACTGGGCAATACAACAGAGACAAGTATACTTTGAAAGTACCAAAAAAAGCCAGGAAATACGCTTTGAATAAGGATTATTTATCTAGGACTTAAAAAATATAAGAGCCAAATTATGCTGAAGATTTTCAGAAAGGCTGAACATTTTATGAAATAAAAGATAATAAAGCCTCAAAGGAGTTATAGGAGCAGATTCCTTCCACCTGCCAGGGTATAACTTAGGAGGGGAGTGCTGAGGTGAGGCTGAGCACTGGCACAAATCCCATTTGTATCACATGTAGGTATGGGTGGGTGTAGTACTTCTGCATCCACTAATGCCTGTACATCAGGGGTGATGCCTACTGTGCATTAGTAGCCAAAAGAACCCCAGCAGCCAAAAAAACCCCCTACTTCTTCAGTCCTTAGGAAGCCATTGCTAATGCCCCTCTTGGCTACTGTACAACATGTTTTATGAGGTTGCAAATAAAAGCTAAGAACATTTCAGGAATAGACTAGCAAAGTATTTCAGGGAATTTGTTGGCAGACAAAGTTTTAAATACTTACACAAACTGGATCGTGTAATTAGTTTCAAAAAACTTAGTTTTAATCTCTTTCAAATGTATTCTATGAAGTATTTTAGCCCAAAATGTTAACAGGATTATGTGGAGTCACATACCAAGCAATTCTGGAGTTCAGCATCTACAGGACCCTCTGTACATTGTTGTATTTCTCTGAATTTGGCAAAATCATTCTGTTTTACCCAGAAACAGTGCCTGAGGGACAAGGTTTTATGCCTCTGCACCACAGGCTCTGGTGATACAAACAGTGGTTAAAGGAAGAGGGTTTAGAGATGGAGGAGATGGTGAGTAATAACAGCACATCTGCCCCTGCATAGATCAGTTTAAGCTTTTGTGGAATTGAAATTAAAAGAAAATCGACTTTTATGCTTTTGCTGTGAAAGAAGCAACAACACATGCAATTACACTTCAGCCATAGTGCAGTACAGAAAGTGGATCACACTGTGACTCTGGAAAATGACCTCATTTCCTTCTATCACTGCTCAAAGGATACACTCTTGAAATAATCCCACTGTTACAAAACAATGAGTGCTTACATAAGAAATTACATCAGGCTCTCAGCACCCATCAAATTATTACAGAGTGGTTTGGGCTGGAAGTGTCCTTTGAATATCATCTAGTTCAAACCCCCCTCTGCCATGGGCAGGGACACCTTCCACTAGACCAGGTTCCTCAGGGCCCCGTCCAGCCTGGTCTTGAACACTTTTGGGTGAGGGGGCATCCAAAATTTCTGGGCAACACATTCCAGGGTTTCATCTCCCTCACAGTAAAAAATTCTTCCTAATATACAACCAAAATCTACCTTCTTGCAGTTTAAAACCATTGATCTTTTCCTGTGACTACAGACCCTGGTAAATATCTTGTCCCCATCTTTCTGGTAAGACCCTTTTAGCTCCTGAAAGGCTACAGTAAGGTCTCCTTGGAGCCTTCTCTCCTCCTGGCTGAACTCCCCCAGCTCTCTCAGTCTGTCTTCATAGGAGACAGCTCCAGCCCACTGATCATCTTCATAGCCTCCTCTGGACTCATTCTAACGGGTCCACATCCTTCTTACATCGGGGCCCCGAGACCAGGATGCAGCACTGCAGGTGGGGTCTCTCCAGAGCCAGTAGAGGGGCAAAATCCCCTCCCTCAATCTACTTGCCATGCTGCTTTTGACACAGCCCAGGATACAATTTTCATGTCACAATGTTCATACTCAATTGTGAAGGCTTTAAATTTTTTTTGGTTTTTACAATCAATTTTGAAATGCTGAAGTTAAATGCAAACCTTACATTTCTGAAGGAACACTCAGGATTTTACTAGCTCTGCTTTCAGTAATGGATAACAAGATAAAACCAGCAATATTTTAAAAAACTTACTAAGTGTCAGTAAATGTTAAAGTCAAATGTTAACAATCTGTAGAACAAAGAAGTAGAAAAGAAGCAGAAAGCTGTGTAACAAAGCAGAGGAATAAAATCTATAGCAGAGCATTCCTGCTATTCTGAGTGCTTGATTAGTGGGACTAAATGAAGCAGTTTTGGCCACTGGTCCACCATTCAACAGATGAAAGCAACCACACTGCAGGAATGCCTAGTTCATCACTGAACGTTCCTCAAACCAGAACACTTCCTTGCCATTTTGCTACATCCCTACGAATCTCTGGTTTAGCACGTCACACAGTAGCACAGCACAATTTCAGTCTTTTAGGCCCAGCTGTGAAAGGTCTTTTCAAAAATGCTTGCAATTTTTGGAGGACTTTGCAGCAGTGCTTGTACAATAAGCAAATATGCAATTATCTGATCTTGGGAGACAGTGCAGCTTGAACACAGCCAAAAGCCTGGGATGAATACTACCCTACAGTAAGACAAAGATTTCAAAAGAATTGCATACATTTATGTCAGACTAAAATCTTTCACATAGCCTGCAAAATTAAAGCAGAAATTTAGAATTATTCATTCACTATATAATTTTTTTTAACAGAGAATACAGTTTTCACAGTCCTTATCACCTACAAAATAACCTTTGTGGGTAAGATTAATAATATTAGTATAATTTACAAGGAGAATTGTGAGGGTAGAGCTAAATATACATTGCTAAAGAAATTGAAACATATTACATAGCTTCAGTCAAAACTTTTGAGTTAAGGAAAAAACCACATCCATGGTTGCCTTATTACTTTAACTGGAGCAGCATCCCAACTGTACTGTACCTACAGCCTAGATCTTACATACCAAACATACCTGTCAATGTATTTAAAAATACTCTAACAAATACTTGAGTGCAGTGGAGCAAGAATGTAATGACAAGGCAGACCTGATTGGACTTTGGAAGCACACATAAAGAGTTAGGGAGAAGCAATAAAAACTGCAGGATAAGAGTTGAGTGTAACGTAATTTTTACAATTACCAAATTCTTTCTGTATCACATTGGAAAAACCTTCATATAATTGGATGAACATAACCTCATACATGACATCCTTCCCTCTTGGATCAATACATTTTTTAGTCAATACTTTGTTGATTCCATATATTAAGTTTTTTGTTAAAAATTTTTCTTTTGGTTGTGGCACATACTGGAAAGAAAAACAGTCATTTAATATTTATTTGCAGCCAATTCCCTCTCAGTTTTCCATTCAATCCTTCCCCAGACAAACTCTCACTGGTCTTTTTTTCCCTAACCATACATTCCTATAAATTATTTGAAGCAAGTGAATATTTTATGGGGTTGGCTAAAAACCAAGAAAAATACTATAATTTCTTATTATGTCAATGTTTTTATACAAGTCATATAAAGTGTGAAAAATCCTATGAGTAGATTGTTTTAAATCAAATGCACATGACATATATTTAAAGCATTTTTTCCCACTTGGCAGAATAGCCCGTGCTACAGCTGGATGTAGGTTTCAATTCTACTTCAACAAATATGATCCTGTGTGGAAATAATGCATTTTTCTTGAGTCTGGTTCTAATTTTATAGCAGTTTTGTTAATAATGAATAAAAATCTTGATTTTGATTTGAGGTCAGGGTATATCATTGTTGATCTCTAAGGGCTGTATCTAAAGTATTATTTTAGGGTATTTTAAATTCCATAATAGAAGGAGAGGAGTTTTGGAACATGCAAACCCTCTTGTGACAGTCTCTGGAGAACGCTTTGTATGCCTGAGGTCTCAGCTAACATTCACAGACACACCAGTTGGTTTACCTAAATAATTTTTACCTCTGCTGATACATTTTGCTTTACCTATGCTGTATAATTATTGTATCTACTGCAACCCTGATACTTCTGTATCACACCTACCCTACAATGAATAGAAAAGTGATCCAAAGCTGTCACGGCATTTTAAATTATTCTTACAGCTAATCTAAAGATGAAAAAAGGTACAATAATGTAGTGAATGATGGGGATATAAAGAAAGATGGGTCAGTCAGTAAAAATAAGATTATGTGCATCAGTTATTACAGATTATTTGAATACCACAGCTGTAGTGCTTGGATATTGTGTTGTCCCTGTCAGGAATTATGGCACCATTACAATAAAAGGTTAAATTGACTGCAACTGTCTAAATTTCCAGTTTCAATTAGGGCAAAATCTACATATTTCTCACTAAGGCATTATACATTCATTTCAGAAGTTCAACAAGGCAATTTACATACAGTAAATTACTATGAACTGACATTTTCCCAAGAGGTAGCTATTAGCCGCTAAGAATTCTGTGGAAGGCTTCCAGACTCACATACATGAAGAGACGTACTTTCAATGATAACTAGGCAGGTGAGGTTCACAGTGCTTAGGATAAAATAAAGGGTAAAATAGGTCTTGGCCAAGACCTGCAGAGAGAAGGTTAGTGTTTTCTTCATGGTTCCTCTTTTTATCTGTAAATTAGAGTGGATTAGTGAGGAATACAGATGAGGGAATGGGAATCACCTGAACAGTGAGACAAGTTATTACTGGTGTAACTCACATATGCTCCAAGAAAAAATTATAAAAAGCCTTGGTTCTTTGTCCTAAACATCCTTCCAGGCTTGCAGTCTGGAGTCCAGGCTTCATCCAAGTGTCCCAAAAGAACAGCTGAATCCAGATGAGACACAATGTACTTGCAGGAAAACAAGACCGGGAGATGGCTAAAATAGATGCTGACTGAAACATGTGAACGTGCCTTGTGAGCTGAAAGGTCGATCATTACCCGTTACCAACATCAACGATGACCTTTCAGGTACATCAGTGCCAGCCATTCAAACAGAATCTCTGGTGACCTCTTCCTCTGCTTATAAATATTATTAAGCAGAAGAATTTTCATAACCACTTTTGGGGTTCAGAGTCTCAGCAATACTTTCCACAGGTCCTAAATACATGTGGTTATGAATGACCAACCAGTTATCACAGAAGTTTCATTGGAACCCAAGTATACAGGTCCATGGAAAAAAGCTTCATTTTCTGGCAGATCAGTAGCGGATATAATGTTCAAAAAAAGAAAAAAGAAAAAAAAAGAAAAAAAAGAAAAAAAAAAAAAAAAAGAAAAATGGTGAAGCATGAGAAAGCCAGTACAAAGGAGAAACAAGCTCTTTCACCACAACCTTCCCAGCCAGGAAGAGCAGAGCCCAGTCTTTGGATCTGTAAGTCTTTGCATCTTTCTGCTAAGATGAGCTATCATGAACAAGTTCTTGAAGTTAGTGAAGCTCTGCTTGTATTAATCTGCATTTATTGAAGATCTCTTCCTATCCTGCCTTCTGAGGACAACAATTAGAGTTTAGGCTGACTCACAGATTACAGACTGAAATTTTGCCTTTGCTACCCACTATGCTGGGGTCAAGATCGGAGCCAGATCCTCAAAAGTGTCAAGGTTCTCTGCCTTCAGCAGAACTGCCCTTCTATGAGCCCTGCTTTTTCTTCTTCCATTACACGTGCTGCGTGGAGCTCTGAGACAGCACTGGGAAGTTAACCTATACACCTTGAAAAGGAAAATGGCATCACATGGGAATGATTTGTTGTCACTTATGTTGGCTCCTCAGAGCCCATTAAATGGTATTCTGATTTTTTTTTATTGGCCTCCTGGCAATGTCACTGTCCCATTTGATATTGCTGTTATAATTTTAAAGTTCATTTATCTGATTTTGTTCTCTTTTCATGTGTTATTTTGGATGTGACATTCTAGTCAGACAGATAATGTGTAGCCTAATTTTGTGCTGGACAGGGCACCAGTGGGTGGCAGGGCCTCTCCAATGCATCTTGTTATGCAGGGTCAGTGAGACAGGCTGTGGGTAAAGCATCATGTGGTCTGGCTCCCTCCTGCTCCACTGTTAGCACTGGAAGCCTCTGGGGCCACTGCAATTCTCAAGCAAGTCAGTCAAAGTACAATTACATAAGTCAAAGGCCACTTATAACGTATTTCTTAAGGATGCCAAAACTAACTCCAAATACTTCTTTATGGCAAGGTTTGCTTTCAGTAAAGTCGTGATTTAAACTGGCTAAAGCATGTCTTTAGCAGGGTTTTATTTTGGTGGGGCAGATGAAATGAATTTCTCGCTCCAGTAGCCAAAGAATTCAGAACCAACCCCAGAGTGACATCTGAAGTCACTGAGGACAAGTCTCCAAGCTTTGAGTCAGCTGAAAATACAGAGTCAGTTTTCCTTTCTGAGCGCATTCCAGACCCATGCAGGTGCCAGGGGGCTGTTCTCAGTTTAGCCTATAGAGTTGGAACGTGGATGTTTATGTAACAGCTAGGCTTAGGGTTTCCACAAATCTTCCTACCAAATCCAGCTGCAAAGACAAAGGATAATCTGGACCATAAATGATTAAGTTAAACAAGAAAATAAATGCCTCCAATGTAGCAGCCTATTTGTAAGACTTTTCAAAATAAACCCCTGGAAGTAGTCTGTAATTCTCAGCAAGACTTTTCCTGTTACATCATAGGTTGCCAACTTTAGTATTTATTTCACTGGCAATAAATTAAAAGACCTGAAACTTTAGACTCTCGGTGATGTTAAAAACTTCAAATATCCATGCATGATCTAAAGCTTCATGTGGAAAAAGAATAGATGGTCTCTTCCATAAATTACATTGCCAGACAAAGGGCCTTCATATGGAAAGTACTTTATATTGCAGATAGAGGACAAAAGGGAAGCATATTTGGATGAGTACTGAGATTCAGAAAAGATTTCTGATGGCTCTGGAAAGAAATCAGAACAGTCTTTTCAACAGCAGCTATGGCTGACCTTGCTTGACATCCTGGCTGTCTCATCGAATCCAAAGGTGTGTGCGTGTATGTGCGTGTATGTGTGTAAGCTTCTGCAGAGGTGTATAAAATCTCAAGATGTAGGGAATTTAACACAGCCTAGCTCTTATGAGATCTGTATAGATCATGTCTTGAGGCCTTCTGTCCCTCTAGTGTTTATTTGGCCTTCTGGTGATGGAAAGAGCTCAGGCTTTTACTTGCTTATAAGTAACTTGGAGCTCTTGCCTAAAGCTTGCCTGATGCATTCATCCTGATGAAGCACTTGACCTTTCTATGAAGTGTTTTTCAGGCACAACCAAATTAAAAAGCACCCAAAGAATATTTTTTTCTGAAACAATCAAAATATTTTTAGTTATGTCTGCATTTTGAATCTTCTGCACTGTACTTAGTGCTTCATCAAGGAAGTGAGAGGCCCAGCTGTGGTTTCTTAGAGTAAAATCTGATTTTGCATATTACATAGCTCACACATTGCACATATACAAGCAAAAATGCAATGTAAAAGCCATGTATTTAACTTGTGGACTGCAAGTAGCATCTGCATATTTTTTCTTTATTAAGATAAAAATATCCTTCATATTTTAATTATTGGGAATTTTTGTTAGTTCACTTGTTATTAGCATGTGCAAGACAATATCACTTTTGTAGCCTCATTCAATGATCCCATTTGAGCAGGTGTTTCACATATGTACAAGGAAAAGAAAAAGCAATGCTTTAATAGAGGAAGACATCACTGGGAAACTACAAATGAGCTCAGGAGTAGGATTTGTACTGGAAAATAAAGTTGTACGATTGTGTAGCTCTGTAGCCCGGATCTTGTAGTGAATGGACAATCTCCTCTGGAATGGAAGGAATGGAGGATTCTACAGAAGCAACTTTTTTGTAGAGTGAGTCTTGCCAAATAAGGTGATAAATCAGCTGTGATCTTTGCTCTTCCTTTTTAATAGTACAGTTCACAGCAAAGACACAAGTAGCAGAACTTGCTTTACTGTGCCTATATGTCCGAAAACAACTTCTTCTAGACCTCATAGTCATAGATCCCTTCCCTATATTTAGCATTTTCCTACTATCCTTTACTTCCTGCTCCCCCTGCATTTTTTCCCAGAAGGTACTATTTCCATCTTCTTTAGATGTAGTCATAATGCTATAATGATAGCACAGAGTTCCATAGCATAGAATGGAAAATCTGGTGCAATATTAGTTTAGTTTACTTTCAGTGAATTTTGTGCTAACTGCTTCCTGTATTGTTTCAGTAAAACACTCATATGGGATTTATCTTAAAGCTTTACATCCTGACTAGCTGGCTGTATTATGTCTGCAAAATCCCCAGCCCTTTGTTATGGAATTAGGATAGGCTTCTAGAGCTCTGGTTATGTATTTCTGCTCCAGGGATCACACCATGACAAACTCATTCAACTTTACTTTCCCTCTTAACAAATAGAGTTGGTAATCCAGGTTTAGTTGCAATCAATCTGGAATCCCGCAATCCCTTTGAAAACAGTTCAAAAGAAACAGCAAAAATACCAACTGCAAAAAACCAACCAAACAAAAATCCCCAAACCAAAACCAAAACAAACCACCCCAGAACAAACAAGGAAGTTAACAATGCCACAAAAGCTACTTTGGAAAGTGAGTTCTTAAAGAACCACTAGAAGAGGGATTAAATGCATTTGCATTGTACAGTTCAAACAGCTGCTAAGCAAAGAACAACTCAGCCTGTGCATCCATCTGGGTCAGCCTTGTTCAGGCACAGCTTTCAGAAATTCTCCCCCCAGCAGGCTGCATCTGGATACCCACTGCATCCCATCACCAACATGCAATTACACATTGCCATATAGACAGAGGAGCTGCTGGATGGGGGATGGGTACATGTTACTAAATACCTTTATGCATCTTTTAATTTATGCAACTGGTATAAAATAACAAATTTTCACTTTTTATGGTTCCCAGGCAGTCCCAATACATGAAACTCCCCTTTTACTCCAGTGTCATCAAAATATGGGGAGTGGTCAATGACAATAACCAAATTTATGTATTTTGCTGGTTTGAAGTGTTTTAATTATGACAATAATTTCTTCATCGATCTCCTGTAATCATGATGATAGTAATGGGAGACGCTGTGAAAAACCATACTGCTCCTATAATTGCACCTTGAATTTTTACACAAACTCTTGCCCAGCCATTCATCTCTATTGAATAATTCTACTAGATTAGCTTCCTCATTTGACATTTGAGTTAGAATAGTAGGACAAAAAAAATCAAATAATTAACTAATTTCCTGATTTGCATAATATGGTTTTGTACCATTTCCTTCTTGTGTGATCTGATCTATGTCCAGTAAAACCATCTTTTGGTACAACACTCCAATGGCACTTAAGCTAATGGGCAGATCTTGAATCCTGCTCTTGGTATCACTTTTCTCAATGGCATCCAGATTTTGACTCAAAAGTTTTGATATCTGTAACTAGATCATTAACTTGGTCTTTGATTATTAGCAGCACAACCACGGCTTTACTTTCATGAGTTCTACCAGGAAAAGTAGAACATATGTGGAAAAATAATCTGCATGAAATGAACATTACCTTTATATGAAAGGCAGCATAAAAGACAATACAATTTTCCATTCTGGCCAACAAACTGCAGACGTTAGGAAAGGATTTCAAACATAAAGGAGAATCCTTGCCAAGAGCTCCTTTTGCTTAATCAGAAAGGATTGGGCTAAAGCCATGACACCAACTTCCAAAGGGAAATTCAGATGCATAAATCATGGACGATGATGATAGGAAGACANAGGAAGACAGATTCTTGGAGCTCTTGACACTAGGTCCCAGCTACTACCAGGACTTCTGCTAACAGATCCTGAACCCACTCCTTAATCTGGTAACAGATATTGAACCAACTCCTCAATCTGATGACTCAACCAAAAGGATGCAAAACAGACTGCTATCCTGACCCGGCCAATATTCCTGTGTTCAAGAGGAATATTCAGCATTTACCTGGTTTACAGGGTTCATATTTCAAGAGATGTAGGCATAGCACACAGGGGTGCTGTATCCTATGTTAACTTTCTGAAATGACTGACCCCTAGTCCATATTTTGAGCACTATCCCACTTGATCTGTGCATCTACAGACCTTCTGGAGGCAGAGCAGCACATCAGCAGCAGAAGGCCATCTACACCGTGAACAGATGGTGCAGAAGGTGCTGCAGCTTCTGATGACATCTAGTATCTCTTCCCTGATGTTAATGAATGTGTATGTTGTGGGCTGCTCTCTCCTATTACTGCATGGGACACCTCCCTTCCTAAATTCTTGGTCCATAAAGGGATCAAAGGTGAGTTGACAGTGGTCAGTTGCCTGTGTACCAGGGTGGAAGAGCTTCAATACTATTCTGCAGATCATTCAACTAAAACACTCTGTGTACATGAAATAAATCTTCTGTTTTGTCTTGGTGTAGAAAGGTGCTGCAATCATGGGTCCTGCCTTTACCAAAGAGCTCCTGGTGACAGACCCGAATACATTAGGACAGTGCCAAAGCTCTGAACTCTGACCCTAGGCAATCATATTTCAGTCCCTCACTTGCAAGGAAAGTATTAATCATGTACCACAACAAAATTAGCTGTTTGAGTTCATTAAAAAATTAACTGATTTTTCATTTTTATATAATTTAGGTTCTCATGTAAGACACAAGTATCACATATATCAAGCAAATCTTGACTAATACCTCCTATCTGAAATACTAGAAAATGTTTCTATGTGATCAAACGCTGCTGATTAAAACAGAAGACATGAAGCAAAGCTTAGATGAAAATAAAGATTCTACTTTTTAGATCTCTTCTGGAACAGAGCAGTAACACCCTTTTCTCTACACTTAAAGTAATGGCTTACAGGGTCTGTTTCTTGTTTCTACCAGGTACACCTTATTTTAATTTCTCTCTATAGCTATTGATCAGAAAACTATCAAATTTCTCTGCTCTGGTGAGATAGTAAAGGAGTTACCAGAAGATACACAAAAGATTGTAAACCTCCATTTGCCTGTTAAGGGACCTTGGAATTATTTTATGAAACTTCTGTTTGGATGTGTTGAAAATCAACGACCTATATTTGGTGCTGTAATTTAAACTCTCATTACACTGCATTTGCATTTCAACTTTTTTTTCAAAGGAGAGACAATAAAGTGCTGGTATTATTTTGGAGCTGGTCTAGGTGCTG
Organism: Dryoscopus gambensis; assembly: GCA_013389985.1. Classification (NCBI taxonomy): domain Eukaryota; kingdom Metazoa; phylum Chordata; class Aves; order Passeriformes; family Malaconotidae; genus Dryoscopus; species Dryoscopus gambensis. Next base: position 125,629 of record WEIT01028415.1, on the reverse strand, counting down.
GATACTCAGCAATGCATAGACCCTTTTTAGCAAAACTCACCGGTGCTCCATCTTTATTTAACACTGGGTCCCTTTCCCAACAGTTGCAGTGACAATGAGTACTACAAAATAAGCATTTTTTCCAAGGAACTTTTTTGGAAGACCAGGACTGTGACTTTTCAGGCAGCAAGTCTGTATCTTTCTGTTTGCACAGGACTTAACCATTGCAAAAAAAGTGATACAGTCAGCACTGGCAACAACAGGGTCTCACTGGGAATTCTTGTGCCAGGATAGAGGCCAGTGGTTCAAGCA
>WEIT01028415.1:101221-125331 GCA_013389985.1 Dryoscopus gambensis | reverse complement strand
CAAGCAGATGTTTATAGATAAATAAATAACTCATAGGAAATTTTAATTATAGAAGTAACAGTTTTGGGAAAGATTGTTTGGCAACTTCATTTTTAACATCAGGTTCTTCAGTGTGGGTATTTGAGCATTGGATTGTAGCAGTTATAACAAATTAACAATTTGTGACAGTGAAATACAGACTGTAAGATGTAAAGTATCTGAAATAGGCAAAATTTTCTGGGAGAACTTGTTGTTCTCTTTATTTTCATATAAATCAATGTACTCAATTAAACTGATTTTTAACTGAAAAATATTTTTAAGTAGCTTAATTTTTGAGTGTGGCTTCAAGGATTAATTCCAGGACTAAATCATTAATAATATTATATACTGCTGATTAAATAGGAATAAACATCTACCCCATAAATGTAAATTAAATGTAACAACTGTTTAATTACTATCACTTTTGAAGTTATAAGAAGTATTTTTTCATATTTAACCTCGGCCTTACTTCGGGCCAATGGTACTGTTCAAACAAAGTCAGCATTTGGTCTTGGTTTCCATGAAAAAAAGTTCGAAGCAGACAGAGGAAAAGAATGCTGCTGCAAAGAGAAGGGCAGGCTCCCGCAGAGAGCAAAGCTGACAAAAAGACAAACCTCTTTACTCATCATGGATTTCTAGCTCAAACATCCTCCCTGATAATTGCAATTCTGAGCTGGGGCACACAGCACTGCCCACACAACCATGCCTTGCTCAAATCAAATTTAATAATGAGGGCTTGGGAATAAGTTCACTGCCCTGCTTAATTACAAGTCTTACAAAATTTAACAAAACCTCCATACAGACTTGTGACTACCACACTCTGACAGAAGTTTCCTTTCCTGCTCCAATCTCCTTCCACAGGCTGCACAAGTTGAAGTTCCAACAAAGCCCAACAGATGTTCTAAAGCCAAAAGAGATTTTAAATTCCCCAGTTTGCTGAAATCATAGGATAAACTGCCTCCAGGGATACAGATTCTGAGTCTATATAAATATTGGGCTATTTCTTGATATTTTGTTTCAGAAGCCAGTCTCATGTATTGGCAGCTCACTAAAGTTAGCTGTGAGACATGGAAATAAATTTTTGTTCCAAAGAGACAGAATGAAAAACCCTGTGGATTGTTACACTGTACTGCGAAAAAGAACAGTCATGATTTCTAATGCCAGCACACAAGATAAGCTGTTTCTTTTTGCTTTCCTGGATACAAATCAAGGACTTTTTTTCACTTTACTATCCATGACTTGAACAGGACATTGCACCTTACTTGAAGATAAGTTAGCAAAAAATAATGGAAAAACCTCCCTAACCAGATTTAAGATTGGAAAAAAGTACTAAAATGGGAATGAGGTAGTGTGAACATTAGTGCAATTCTTTACTGATAAAGTTTCATCAAATAATAGCATCAAACACACTCTATTGGTACTGGTAGTTAAAGCAATTTCACCTGAGCTTTCTAAATCATATGTATGGACTATCATTTCTGCCTTCAGGCTTATGTTTCATTGAAACTATGCAAAATTTTTATATTCCATTGAAAAAAAGGATTATTTTCATACTTGAAGTAAACATAAAAACGACTTCACTTTTACAAACCAGCCTGACAAAAACAGTCAGACAGAGATATACATCTTGGTTACGTACAGCAGGCTGCCTAGAGATTCTGGTCACTAAACACATTTGAGGAATTAAATCACTGAAATTTGCATCATTCTAATACTGTTTGGAGTCTTCCAGAGATAAACATTTGCTTTGTGAGGCATAAAAATACATCAGGCAACTCTTGTGCAATTATTACAAGAATTGCACTCTTGCAGAAAATAACACAGGATTCAAGTACATGCTAGTTCTTTGACATTCTGAATGCTGACAGGAGAATGCCTTCTCTACTATGGTGACAGATATTTCACACCAAATAATATGCCATTCTCTCTTTCCCCACAGATCATGTAATGCATACATTTTTTTTACAAATTTTAAAAATAGGCTACTCTAGCAGTATGCCATACTAGTATCACAAACTGGTACACCCAGGGAGAGTAAACTTTAAAAACAAAAGTCATAATGGCGTCAGCGAACTTCCTTTTCAATTCATGTTTTCTACAGTGTTTTCTCACCTTTCCTTTTGTCTGTACGGCTCATGTAAGATCTGTATATCCTACCATCCTTGATGCAGTTAGAGAACAAAAGGTGTGAAGAGGGGACTAGAGCCTAGATGTATAATATTCTGTAAGAGCTATGTGGGGAAACTTCATACTTTCTCAAGCACAGCAAATGTCCTTGACTAGCACTGCTATAAATTACCACTCAAACATTTAATTCCCATTTATTTTATGTCAGAATGAGGGGAAACAGTTAAGGTCTACAGTGTCTTTGGCATCTGCAGATTTAGAAATTAGTGTCAAGACAAGCGTAACCTCCTTTTTAAGTGCATGGAACTGAAGCAAGGTAATATTTGGCAGCCTAAGACCTGAACTGCAGCTTTCTGTTCTCTGTGGAGAAGTGTTAACAGGTTTTTCATATAAAAACAAGAAAAGTATCTCCTTCATTATCTGAGCCACAATGAAAGATGAAAGGAATTTGCAGTCTTGGGATGGAGCATGCAAACCATGTGTAGCCTTCATAATGCAACAGCCTTAATGTTTTCACAATTCTGTCTACAGAAAGAAAGCAATAGGCTACTTCAGGATAGGATATTGGAGCACAGTTCTAGCTAGAGGTTTTGACTGAGGAAGGAATAATGTTGGGAAAGGTGGTATTTTTGCACATTTACAAGGATATTTGTTCAAAAATAAGGGACGAGATACAAAGAATCATGAATTTTGACAACAAACCTAAAACTAAGATCAGCGAATATTGCAATTATCATTAACAATCACCTTTTGGTTAACTAGACATCTGTTACAAATAGCATTTCTATATTTCATGCAAGGTAAGGAATTCTTGCAAAATCTGTTGTCTATCCCTCCTTGAAAAAATATTCCAGCATACTCTTTAGAAGTAGTGAATATTCTGGTTTTATTTGATTTAATCTTCTCACACGATACAAAACCTTATTTTTGTTTGACAGGTCTGGTAAAGGCACGGGGAAAGACTGTGAAAAGAGATTTGGGGCTAATCCGAGAGGAAAGGATCCATTTTACATTATGCTTACAGATGTTCTGGTGCAAGTTGCACAGCAAGGCACAGACATAAGCAAGAATCTTGCCCTTTTGGACACAATATGAACAGAATCAGCACGTCTTCAACTGTTTTCCTGGAGAATAGCAACCATTTCTTCCTCTGAAACGACTACTGCTGGTAAAAGGTGCAGACAAGCCACCAGAGCAGTGGAGACATGGGTCTGAGCTAGTGCAGCAGAGTATGAACTACTAATCTTGATACAAATTGTTTTGTCTCCTTTGCGTGGACTATATGAGAATGACTCAATATATAATGTGCAGTCCTTCCTACTGCTGGCAAGAGAAATAATGGCCCAGATCACCTACATCACTTTATACATGGAGCGAAAACAGGATACCTCATAAGGGGCCTCAAGGGCAAGAGGATAATCTAGTACTTTTGGGGACCAACCAAGCATCTTCTTCTATTCTTCATGTAGAAAATTTGCCTCCTGATCTGGTTTCTTCCTGCATCATATGATGGAGAAGATGCGAGCCAGCACTAGGGCTGAACTTCTGTGTATGATATAAATTCACGCCTGTATGGAAGCAGCTGATCAGTACTTCTTCCCATAGCAAGCAGTCCCAGAAAAGAGCTGTATAAGCAGAGTAAAAGTGTGCTGCCATGAAAATGAACGCAAACTGTGAGGCCACCCCGGGCTGACCACCATGTGGATTGGTACCACTGCAACTCTGGTGGGGAGCCTCTCACACACAGGGGACCCAGACCAAGACAGAGAGGACTTCCTTCTGGTAGCAGATCAAAGAGAGCTGAAGACAATTATCAGAAACATTCATTTTTTATTAACTTGATGAGCAAATTCAGGCTTTTTCTCACTAATACTTTTTCCTAATTCATCTGTCAGAGACTCAAGATCAATTTATTTTTAAATGTAGTTATACAGTTATCAATCTGATAATTGTATTTTCTGCACGTCCAGGCTAAAGTGAATCACCAGCCCAGAAATCTTGCTTCGGTGTGTTGATGAAATACACTAATGTGCTTTATTCGATTTCATATCAGTTTATCTGTCCAACCAGATTTCTCTCTTCAGAAGCTACACAGTTCAATGTCAAAGCCTTTTTAAGCAAATCAATGCTGCAACCTTTAACAAAGAACCAGTCCTTCAGTTCCACATGGAATCCTTGCCTTGGAGACACAGAACATGAACAGCTTAAAATACAACAGGACAGATCCTCATCCTTCTCTGTAAGTAAGTGGGAGTTACTTCCATAAGCGGCAGCACTACCACTGTGGACATCCACTTTTTGAACTCAAGAGGGAAAACAGCCAGGCTAATGCACACAACCTATAGAGTGCCTGGTCTCTTAGTTAAACCCTAATTTCACCTAAGAATATGCATGTTCAGGTTGCTCCATCCTTGGAAGTGTTCAAGGCCAGGTTAAATGGGGCTCTGAGCAACCAGTTTTAGTCAAAGTGTCCCTGCACAAGGCAGGCGCGTTGTAACTGGGTGATCTTTAAGGTCCCTTCCAAACAAAACCATTTTATCTATGATTTTATGATTAATGAAGGTTTGATGAGCAGTCATCACAAATCTTCCTTGGGGTTTAAATACAAACTCTGAAATGAAACTCTACATGGAGGCTGCTATTTCCCAGCCCAATTTCTGCATTCCTCTGGAAATTTTAAGCATGTTGTAACCCACTCGTTATACACTGGAGGATTTTCCTGGACAGGAAAGGAAATGGCTAACATTTTTTTTTTTCCCAGAATAAAAATGTAAACTGTGCTAGTTCAACATCTTGATTACTGTATCACAGCTGTGGTATGTACCCTATCCCAAATCCTTTTTATGCCAAATGCCCAGGAATTCACCTACTCATAAAATAATGGTGATTTTATATTACCCATCCCTTATTGCATAGGAAAGAGGGATAAAATTGGCACTGGAATTCCTGACAGGAAGTTAGTGCACTGGTTTCATAGCAAACAAAATCTTGGCAAATGGAATAGCCTAGCAATTTGTAACAGCAATGAAATGCAAATTAGTGTCAAAAGTTGGCTCTCACAACAGGCTCCGTTATCTCAGTGGCAGGAAAATCTATGTGGCAACACTTGATTTTGGAAGATATATGAGGCTCTAATGTGACTAAGATTTTTATAACCTTCGCTCTTTTAAATGTTTTTTCATTTGTTTTCATTTTTAATGCCACCTCTGAAAACCTAGAGCTCTACCTCTTGTCATGTTGGTGGTAGTGGTACCAATCATTGCTCAGACAAAGGCAGAAAAGACACATTCAAACCCTTTCCTTTTAGAAGAGCTGAGTGTGGAACTTGGAGACTTGGCTAAAGGATTTCAGTGGACCAGCAGCAACATCCTTACCAAGATAAGGGAAAAAATCCACTCGCGTGCAGGGTTGCAACAAATTCCTTCTCCAGAGGAAGCAAATTAGACTGGCAGGTTTGGTTACCCTGAATCACTACTGCACCCCAAAGGTTCTCCCACTGTGAGACAACTGACATTGTCCTTGCCCAGAGATAAGTGTACAGGTATAACCTAATTCTTAATGAAGATGATTAATCAACATAATAAAACCTGGCCCTCAGTCTGAATTGTGACACTGTGACTCATATTAAAGAGCCTTTTTCTTCCCAAGAAGACCCATTGGCTTCAGTGCCACCATTCAAGAGATAAAGGTCAGCTCAGCATGAACAAAAGCAGCACCTAGGCAGCATTTCTTTTCTTTTGATGATTCAGAAATTCAGAGTAATCAGATATTAGAAGGAGCACAATTCCCTTCAATAAAAGTCCTTCTTAGAACTGTCTGACATCATTAGTGATGGAGAAAACTGCTGCCTTATCAAAAGTACAGGTGGGAAATCATCCATTTCTCTCTGAGGAAAAGTAAAGTACTGTGAAAAAAATTAATTATTCTTTTATTTTTGTAGCTGGTGTGTTAACACTCATTAGCATGTTTTCATGTTCTAGTATGTTAACACTCATTAGCAATTTAGAACGCAAAGCAACTATGCTCAGATTATTATGCTAGTAAGTATGTGCCTGATCTTTTTAGAATATTATGAGAACATGCTCTTTTCTCCTCAGCATCTTCTCTTTTCTCTGCAAAGACACTCTCAAAGGATGCCTGAAGGTAAGAGATGGGCCCAGGAATATTAAATGTCCCTCTCTGAATGATACTTGAGAAGCCTGGTCCTTTCATGTTAATATTCTTTTAAAAAATGGGAATGTTAAAAACACTGTAGCTTGCAGGTGGTATCTGGGCTATACACTCATCTTTCATTTCATACTCAGCAAGACAAACAGATGCTTGTAGGACATGATTCATTCACATTCTCTTTTAAATGTTTATTTTAGGGTGATACAAATTAATACATTTACATGCCTGTTCCTACATAATCTATGCATTTCTCCATTGGTTCCATGAACATCATATTGTGGTTTTGATGAAACTGCAAAAGATCTGCTACTGGGGAACATCAGCAACAAGCACTGCAAGCATTGCCCTTTCTTGATACTTCAGAGTGCTTTAGTACAGTCCAAACTAATATTTGCAAATCAAAATCGTGATGACATCAAACTAGGGCTTGTCCAAGTCAAAGACTCAGTCTGAAAGAATAGCCCAAAAATCTCTGTCACCTGCATGGTTAGAAATACAGTAATATGAAGTTGTGTACAATTTCCTTATTGGGGCAACAAATTCAGCACGTCACTCCAGCGGTGTTTGCTTCCTACTACCTGCTCTTCTTAATTGCTGTTTCCTTGGACTGTGATACTATTATCTGAATCAGAAAGATAAAATCCTTATGAGAGGCAACTGGGGAAGGCAAGACATCCGACTACTTAATTTTTCTTTCTCTTAATTGGAATCATGATTGTTCTTGTGAATTTAAATGTTGCTGCTACATTTAGTTTGAGCTCCAGAGCCAGCAACCTGCCTACAGCCCATTGTTCTCCACTGCACAGCAATGCAGCCTCAGCACCTTTCAGAATGGACAGAAGAATAATGTGTCATAGGAATACTAAGTTCACTTGACTGGAGAGTAATTGGGTATACCTAGGCTTAGAACCACCGTAATGGACAACTTCCAGTGCTTAAACTGCATCTTTCTAGCCTTTTTTTTTGTTTGAAAATGGTCTCTCCTGAACCTGATTAACTTTTCCATATAAGAACATTATTGAAATATATATATTGCCTGCTTTTATTTCAAAAATTAGCATTGTGCCTCAAAATTATGAATAAGAAAAACCATTTTGCTACAAAAACCCCAGGAAACATTAGAAATAATAAAGTGGGTCATTTTCAGTTATGTCTGATTCAGACTGGAAATACATTTATATTCTCCTATATACACAGATTTTCAGAAAACACAAAATAAATTATAGTAATTTACTATAATGCAGTTTAATGATATTAAATCCCTCAAAAGAGCTACCTGTAGATCACACATGAAAAAAAGATTGCATTGTGTCACCAGACTATTTTCAAAGGGTTCAGCAACAATTTCTTTGTTGTTTACAGTAAAAATGCCTGTTTAATTTTTTATTAAAAAGACTCTACACCACAGAAGCTGCATTTCTAGCAAAGATTTCTAATATCCTTGTGAAGAATTTTGAACTGAGCTATTATTCATTCCTTTTACCTGGCCTCTTATGTTCCTAGTAGAAACAATTTCCATTAAAATTACATTTTTAGGAGTGTTGCAGGAAGGAAGCTCTAATAAACAAATAGGAGCCCAAATTTATCTATATTCATTCACAAGGTCCATTATTCCAATATTTTACAGATAATTCACATAAATACAAAAAAAATCATGACTTGGCAATGGACTTTTCCATTATTTAATGGTGATAGAGTCATTACATTGCAGTTATGTATTGTATGTTTTGTGACAGTTTACCCTTCCTTTCACAGATATGTCTGTTTTCAACAACAATGCGTTAGGGGCACACTGGGATTTGCAACCCTGAAAAGGGGCACCATGGCACTGATGGCATTAAGTTTCTCAGGAAGGCCAAAATGTGCAAAGGGGTGAAAAGGGTGGATCAAAGACAAGTTCAAAGACATGTCTGCCTTCCTCTGGGCAGATACTGCACTTGGATATTGCACTGATACCAGGAACAATTTGTAGCTCTCCATTTATAAGGAAATTTTAGGGCCATTTGGCTGGGGTCTCTCCAGTCATTCCTAGGGTGGCAATGGCAGCTGAAGGTGTTTCAGCAGGGGCCCCATGGCACTAGCTTTGTCACATCACGCAGAAGCTGCTACAATGACATGAGACTAAGGCGTGTATCATAACTCTCCCAAGAAAATTTAGCACTATTTTCTTGGCATGGTTCACCTTTTAGTTGACTGATCTCCATAAACACTATGGAAGAAGCAGCCAAAAAAAGAGTTCAGGTGTGGAACACGAAGTCCAACACAAGAGCAACTTGATATACCAAACTAGCATCAAGTGCAAGACAGAACTGCTGGCAAGACTGACTCCAGGGCTGGTGTTTGGTTCTCATACACTTACTTCCTTTTCATGACAGTCCTTATTGGGAAAGGGTTACAGTTTGGAAAGGCTTGCTAGCAATTTTTGAGGGAACAGTTTATTACAGAGAGCTCCACTACGCAAGTATGGGCTTTTAATATAATTCAGTTTCTGGAATATGGCGCTTGAGTACTAGGAAGGTGCTGACTGGATTTTCAAGGAAAAGCAAAGTTTGACAGACTATTAAAAAATATATGTATAAAAAGTCATTATTTCTTATGAAACTTTTTTGCTGTTGTTCCCTTCTTGAACTGCCTTGTAGGAATGGAACCTTTGAAAAGCATAACAATAATGCTGAACTTAAACAGGGGCTGAAAACATCTGAAAAAATAAATTGGCATTGCCTTCTGTTGGTTTCCAACCGTTTCAGTCAGTCAGCTGAGATCTCAGTTGATGAAACATAGAAAAGCAAGCTATTTCTGCTTGTATTTAATGAAATTTGGACAATAAAACATTAAAGAAAAAAATCTAAGACATAAATTGCCTTTTAATACTGCCATTTTTACTTGAGACTCAAGTGGTCTCTCTCTCACAGTTTCACAATAAACTGTGACCAACAAACTCATGCTTTATTCAGCCTGTATGAGTAGGCAGCCTTTCCTGAAAGCTCTGTTTTTAGGAAAATAGCAGTTTCTAGCTCTATTTGCTGCAGATGAAGAGGATATCAGACAACAGAACAACATGTCACAGTAGCTGGGCAAATAGTTGTACATAAAGATATTGGCAGCCTTCAGATTTATTTTCATCTCATGGCTGACAGGTGCAAGTACATGGCATTGATTATAGCACATTCTTTCAAGTACACTTGTGAGACCTATCTGTGAATATGTGAATGGTTTGTGAACAGCTCTTTTCACTCTGTCAGACCAGATCAAGAGCAGAAGTAAAGACTGTGCTGCTAACTTGTGGTAAAAATCTATGTACTATATGGTAAAATCTATGTGCAGCTTCACACATACCTGTATGGATTTGTGGCATGCTGCTCATCTCTGTAATTACATACCTCTAAAATTTGACTCATAGATAGGATTCTATAATATACAGATAAGCTGTGTGTTACAAACTACCACAAAATGCATGGCAAACGTCATATTCTGAGTTTATATGTTTATAACTGATGCTTGCCCTCACTGCCAAATGAGTGTGATCAGAGGTCTGCGTTGCCCTAACTTTGGTACAATTGCAAGGATGCTATCTTTACCCAGGTATTACTCATAATCCAAGTGGGGGAGTTGCCTGTTACCTGAAGACACATATAGATGAATGTGCAAGGTTTCAAAGAGCAAGATTTTGCAAGACAGAGCTGGTGTGAGCCCCTGCTAGCAGGGAGCAAATAAGACTGTGACTCGAGCCATCAGTGTTAGTTCCTCTCTTACCACAGAATTAGGCTCCAGCACTAGATTTTTCCCCTTGAGACACATAAACCTCCTTAGTATTCTGCAGTGCAATCTGGTTCTGCATTCCTAGTTTTCCCCATAGATGCATGGGGAGCCACGCATGACACAGGACAACATGATGTCCTTCAGGCATTCAGGTGTAAATCTCTTATGACATGTCTCGAGAAGGACTATCCAAAAGCAGGCTTGCAATAAATGTCTTGCTCATTTGAATTGTTGTCATCTGGAGAATATTTGTACAACATCCGCATAGGTTATTAACTTGATTTCAAAGAACTATCTAATTCCTTCAATCCATCCTTCTTCTTCACTGTGTTTGGGATGGTAGAGGTTATGACAAGAGATGTGAGACAATTATTTGATCATAGAGATAAGAAAGTCTTCTCAAATATCCAGAGAGAAGACAGCTCTACCAGAAATTCTATCCAGTTACCTTGAGCCTTGTCTTGGAGTCAGTGGTGCGTAGTATACATAGATATTAGCAGTATGCACCCACCCTTATCTCTAGGGAGCAGTGCTTTTCTTTTATCCAGCTAGGATTTAATTAGGCGAAACACAAGACAAAAATTCTCTAGCACATAAACTCATCCATATATTTTCATCTGTAACTGTCCCTATCTCTGGAGAATTACAGGAACCTAATAAGATACATCAATTCTTTTCTTGTTTGCTAATAAGTACGTGTAAATCTAAACTACCATACCAAGAATCAGTAAGGCAACTCTAACCTCCTTTCATCTTTCTTAGTCTTTAGTTTTCTCTTGAAACCCAACCTCTGCCTTTCAGAAATTTAATTTATGTCAAGAAGTTGCAAAAAGTGAAAGGCAAACACAGCTAACTGACAGCTGTACTCCAGAGAACTGCAATATCCATTCTGGAACCAGTCACTATATTTCAAGATTCAGTCAAGCAGTCTCCCAGGAGCCCCTGGTTCAGTCTAGTTTGGGGTATATTTGTTTTGATGTAAACAAGAGAACATATGTTATGCTACTAAATAGCAGCACTTCCTGGCTGAACAGACTGTAACAGAAAACTCCTACTTGTGCCCTCGCACTTGGGACTGAGCTGTAGTGTGGTACAATGGCTGCAGTCGCTGCTCAGGGTGCTGCAAAGCCAGGCTGCCTTGAATTTACTTCAGTAGAGTGTCTGGCTCAGACCAAGAGTACCTGGCTGTGAGGTCTTTGTCCTTTAACCAGGAAAAATGAGAAAACATAAATAAAATCAGTCTGTTTTTAACTAGGCTTTGACTGAACAATAGTAAGTCTCAAGAAATATAAAAATATTGCATAATAAATTTCTTGTTGATAATACCAATATGAGTCTCATTCATTAACACCATCTGTATTCTGAATTCTTGAAATCATGGACTAACCTGTGCCTCAACTGGGAGCCTGGAAGGTGAAATTTCCAGTCATATCAGTTCTCTAGGAATATGTTGGGCTTCTCCTTTGAACAGAATCTATATTGAATCTATATTGAAGTCCTAGTCTGGCTTTTGCATTCTGATTATTTGCAAGTAGTTGTTAATAATGTCACTTTGTACTCTGACAAAGCAGACTGTGTGACAAGGTCCAAATCCTAGTGTCTTTACTCAATGAAGCAGAGCCCAGCAGTAGTTCCATGAAATCTGTAAAAGATGAGTAGAATTTAGCCAAGAGCATTTTTAGGCCTCAAATCTGCAAGCACTTTTCTATCTACTTAATATTATGAACATGAACAATCATGGAGTTTGCAGAAGTTAGTTGGAGTGGTTTTTTTTAGTCATGGGTTTCACCTATTTCAAAGTATCAATTATTTTTGAACTGTGGTTAGTACTACTTCTTAGTTTAAATCTTTGTCACCATGACATGGTCATTATTAATTGCTATTGGTGAACTTAATTTAATGAAATTTAAATTTAATTTAAATGAAGCATGTTTTCATTTATTTTTTTCTCAATATTTTAATCCTCAACATATAATCAGCAGAATTTTTCACTGGTCCAAACTCCTGCAGTTCCTCTCAAATCTATGTCATCTGAGAACTTCAAATGATAAATTAATTCAAATTACATCTTTTATAAGAACAGATTGATGCAGCACTGTACTGATTACTGACTTCCTAGTTTTAATATAACTATATGTAGATTTATAATTATAATGCAATACTATAACAGTTTACCCGATATCTTTGCTAATTAAATATGGCATTCGTAATACAGTACTTTGATTAAATAATTTATAATAATTGATCCTCTCCAAATGGTTGGAAGCACTAAAGAAAATTAATTAAAACATTAGTAAATTGATCTTCATTGAATAAACCCATTCCAATGCACAGCTAATTTCCTGCTAGTTTTTCAGAGCCAATTTTAATAATCATATCCATAAGCAAAATCTAAAAAGGGAAAGCATGAGAAATAAGAGGGCCCAAAGAAGTACAAGATTTTGCACATGGATATCCATAACGTTCCTAAGAATGCCAATGTAGTATTTTTGTGTTGTTTTGGCAAGGAATAATTAGTCTGTTGTTGGACTAATCATGTGAGGTGGATGATTACTAACAATTCCATGAAATGTTAAAAAAAATTACAGAAAAAGCCTAAAGCATTTCCAGAAAAACTGATGGCATATTTTTGTGCATAAACTACATGATCACACACACACCAATTTCACGCAGTCTTGGCTACTAATCATCTAATTAGGAAAATACTGGACTTATGCCTGATATGTCCACCTGTATAGACCTCATTGAAAAATAGAGGAGTTGTTTTATTCCTAGAAGTACAGCTCAGAGGGATAAAAGCAGCTGGCGAAATATTTGTATCCCGTTATGTGGGAAGGTCATTTTACACAAACTCTTCTTTGGTCAAACAACTCTTTGCCTCACTCTTCAATCTAGCCTATGACCAGCAGGACTGCCTCCTTCACTCATCCTTGCTCCTAGGCTTTTCCAGGGTCTGTGGGGCAATTCCTCCCTGGCAAAGACCTAGATAGCTGGATTTGCCCATCAAGGTAAGGTAATTAGTGAAGGGAAGGAGGCATTCAAATTTTTAGCTGCCTCTAAGGCTCACTTTGCTTCCCCAATCCTCTTATTGTACGTTTAGAAAGATACACAATAAGAATATGAACTAGTAATCCCTTCAGAACCTTGAAATATTTGAAAATAAAGTAAAATGAAATAGAATCTGCCTTATCCCCAAAGACTGACTCTACCTTTCTGATTTTACCAGCCCAATGTACTCAAAGAACAGAAAAATAATCAAAGAACATACATTAAATTAATTGCTTTATTTCTGGAAATAGCTTACCATTCTATTAAATTTCCAATTTGTTATCTGCCCAAATGATAAAGACATTTAGCTCATGACTGCTTTTGCTTCAGGAAGGAAAGCAGCAGAAGTAAGACAGGAATACTACTGGCTTATTAATTTTCATTACTTTAATGACATGGAGTTTCAAAATTAGGGTCATAGCCTCACCATGATAACTGCAACGCAAACTGGTAGAGCACCTTGTTCAAGAGAGTGCCAAGGCACACACAGGACTCAGGTTACACAAGAGAAAAAAATTAAGTAATGAAAAGAGCATGATAAAACAACCACAGCTCACAGCCCACCAGATGCTTGCAACACAAGTTATTTAACAGGAATATTCAGTTCTGGTCATTTGAATTGTTTAGTACTACACACAGTGGACTCATTTCACAGCTGCTTGGAACAGTGTTATCCACACTGCCTTTGTATTTACTCTGCTGCCTTGGGAGGCTTGAAGGATGGAGAAGCTAGATGGAACAAAATTAAATGTTTAGTTAAAACTTTTATCTGTCTGGGTGTGCATAAAATTCCTTCAAGCTACAAAACTGACAAATTTGCTTAGATTATTTTCCCGAACTTCCTTTAACTTGCAATCGAAAGGTATACAGAAAATGGAAGTGTGGCAGATGTCATTTTCAAAAAGAAATCATAGCCTTCACAGAGGATTTCATACCGAGACACAGTATCAGAATAAATTTAGTTAGCTGACGTATATTTGACAGAAAGAGTATCTCCCTCCAAACCCTCAGAGAGAAACAGAATGGTTTACAGAGAGAGAGCCCTCCCTGATAGTGCCTGTGAACACAGTTAAAGGGACTTTTTGACCACTGGAAGACCACTTCCCGAATGAGCGTGCACTCCTGTGTGTGTATGTGTGTATGTTTGTGGCTCTGTCAGACAAGAGCTTTTTTGCGTTCATGAATTCAGGTTAACTCATAAGAAATTAGAATTCATGTCTTGTCTCAAAACTACAGCCAGCACAAGGTCTGAGTCACCTATTTCAGAGAATAATCTCATAAAAAGTAATCGCTAACAGCATTACAAACATTTCCTTGTGCCAGACCTGCAGACATTTTCTTTGAGGTTGGTTTCCAAAAAAAGTCCAGTTTCATATGACTTAGCCTACTCCCTAGAAGAGCACTGGAGTAGATAGGGGAATGATGTAAAAGAACTAAAATGAGGTTTGCTTAGTACATTATCCTTCTTTTGACACTCCTGGGGACTGGTGGGAATCTGTGGAAAGGGATAATAGCAGCAAAATATGGCAGTAAAGCTGAGTTTTCAACAGTATTGATCTGTGCCTTTGAGTTCAGCACTACAGCTTCTATTTTGAAAACAATCTGCCTCATAAGGCCTCTTTCCCAGCACCTAAACACCCCTGAAAAAAGGAAGACAAGTGTCTCAGCAGCAGGTTAAGATGAGGTTTCAAGGGAAAAGGGGTGGATGAGAGCCCTCAGAATAGGTACAAATGAGAGAAGTAGAAGCAGTGCATCTGGCTGTTCACGCTTTAAAATGCTCAAATCCTTTTTCCAGAACTAGCCCTTCTAACTTAGGCCACTAAAGTCAATGGTATTTTACATTGCTTTGTCTGAGTTTGCACTTGTAACCTGTAGCACAGCAGGGAAATAGGTCTTCACCTTCACAGGTCCAATCAGCCCCTCTGCTACAAGACTATCTTTCACCACACACTGATATAACCTTCACCCGTTTTCTACTCCCATCACAGCCCAATCCAGTCCTATTGCAATAGGCACATTTAAAAGACTGAATTGCTGGAACATATTGCAGCTCAGTATATTTAGACTGATGTCTTCTGAGTCTGGTACCCTGTTATTTTTGAATGCCATAGAAATACTTTGCTGCACCACTTAGTCTGTAATTTTAGTACTAAATATGACAGCAATAATTCTAGGAATGAGAGATATTTACTATAAACAAATCCAAAGAATAATAAGATCTACCATCCTCCAGAATCCATTTTTCTATCAGTTATGCATATATTACTGACAATATAATCAGAAGCTATGGAGTGTGTACCATCTGCAGAGCTGGAAGCAGCAGAAGGGAAATTTCTGTCAGGTGGAGCAGGATTCAGCTCCTCAAAGCAGGTACACCCATCTACTTCTCCAGCTACAGGGAGAGCCCAGGGTGTCCTTGAGCCTGAGGCTGGAGGAGTGGCCTCAGCAGTTGCAACCTCAAGCCCTGCTGAGGTAGGTGAGCAGACTGTGTGGCACGAGTGAGTTTGCACCAGAGATTGATAGGTTCTGCAGGAACCAGAGGCCCACACTGCACAGGAGGAGGTACGGCCAGAGGCTGAGAATGGGAACTTCAAGCACAACTGGAAATGAAAATCTGTGACTTCTGAAAGCAAGGATTCTCCCTCCAACTGCAGATGTTTATTGCAAAACTGTTGAAGCCAATAGGAAATCTTTCTCAAAGCAGAGAAGTTGGATGGAAGAGGAAGGGAACATGCCTGTAACTTATGAGCTAGAAGATATGAGTGTTAGAGATATTAAAGTCATAAGGGGGAGAGAATTAGGGAAGAAGTCCATTGTAAGCATTGTATGAAGTGACGTAGCCAGACAGTAAAAACAGGACATACTAAAAACTGACATCAAAACAAGCTGACCACCATGGGCTAACTAAAGGAGTAGTCACAACACCTGGAGGTTTGCAGCAAGCAATGGAGGACTCAAAGCCACTGCCTGTCCTCTGTTGTCCTCCCGCACTGACCTGTGAGGATAAACAACAACTTGGTGAGTTCAGAGCTACCACCAAAGCTTACTGCAGTTCCCCTCAGCACTGTGCCAAGCTTCTTTCCCCTGGAAACCACTTACTGCTGTCCCAACACCAAGGCCAAAGGGCATTCACAGAAAGTTGTAATTTCCACCACCTTTGAAGATCACGCTGCTCCTGGGGATTGAGGCAGACCGAGGGCTGCTGCCAGCTGTGTTTGGCTGCCTTTCAACCACAACTTCCATGTTCTCTCCCTCTCTTCTCTTCTCTGCCCTCTGTAGAACATCCTCAGCTGTGTGGCTCCAGCATAGCTTCCTGGTGCATACGCTGCTGAGTGCCTGCAGCAGCACGGAGACAACATGCTGAAGCAAGAAAAAGGGGAAGTGCAGCTCCTTTGACCCTACTCTCCATCAGAGAGAGAGAACAGGAAGCTGGTCTATCCTTGAGTGTCAAATGGACTGCACAGCATTCCTCTACTGGTTGCTTGCAGACATTGCTGAACAGATCCCAGGTTATCCAGGACTCAGTCGAGGCAGGGTGGGGTCAACTGCTCCTGCCATATCCAGCTGGTATGAAGGGCAGATGGAGTTGGGCTCCAAAGAGGCAACTTTCTCCCCCTCATCCCCCACAGCAGGAGTGGGCAATGAGCAGCTACCAGCAGCCTGCTGTGCCCCAGGGACTCTGTATTCTGTAACCTGCTGTCCTCTGTGGCAGCCAGGGGGGAAGGAACAGCCTCAGGCATTGGAATGGTGAAGAACAGCAGGGTAAAAAGTTCATGCTAAGCAGTGAGAGTGGAAGGAGTGGGCTTCTAGAGGGAAATTACTCCCTCGTGTTGATTTTTTTTTTTTTTTCACTGAATGGAGAGTGGACCAGACCTTCCTGTTGCTCCAAGAGCCCTGCGCACAGCAGACATGTCTCTGCAGGTTCCATGACACTGCTCTCATCCTTGGCTGCCTGTCCAAACTGAGGAACAACTGAGTTCCTGAGCTGTGGGATGCCAATCAGAGAACAAGAGAATCCCCTAAAAGGACAGGTACCCCAGTTCTGTTTCCCTGACTGGCCCATTGATTTCCCTGCCCCTTTTTCCCCTTGTATGAAGGTCCTGTCCTCCCCACGTTGTCCTCCCTCCGCCGCCCCTAGTCCTTGGCCGCCCCACTCCCTCAGTTTCTCCCTGTTGGTCCCAATACCCCGACTCCGCCCATGTACTGCCCCTGTGCCCTGAAACCATTACTCCATGTGCTCTCTCTGCCCCTGCCATCCCCATACAAAATCCACCTCATACCATGGGACGCCCTCTCTGCCTAGGGGAATCAGCCCATGTGGTCCTGTGTGCCTTTGGGACCATGTGAATAAAGATCCTCTGAAGCCCCCATGCAGGGAGCCTTCTTGCCTCCTTTACCACCGCCGTGTTGTGGAAGCTGAGAGCCAGCCAGAGCCATGCAGGACTGAAAGTCCCGCCGTGCTCTCCTGGAAGTTCTGTGACTTGCCACACCATCGCAAGAAACTACAAACCACAACACTGAGTTAGTTACACAGGCTCTGCACAACATTGGGATGACCCACAGTTTGGTGGGTATGCCAACCCAGACAACAGTTTGTCTTCATCCCCTGCTCTGCTGAAGGAAGATGATAAGTGCCCTCCCATGAAACCCCAGCTCCACTGCCATGACTATTCCCTGCCAAGCAAGATCCCTGGGAGTATAGGAATAGGTGAGGAAGCCTCTGGAACAGGACTGCAAATTTTCTGCACAAATTCAGCTACAGGCTAAAGGCAGGCAACCCTGGTACTTTCCAAGAGAGTACTGTTTGGGCCACTCTATCTGCTCAGCACTCTGAAACAGAAGAAACTTTCTCAAATGGCTTGTTTCTCTGGATGTTCATGGGGCAAGACAGGGTCTGCAGTATAACTGTATGTTGTGTCATGTCATCAGCCCTTTGTGCTATGCTCCATGCCAAAGGCATCTTCAAACTCTCCATAACTGGCATATCTGCTATTTCAGCCCAAAAGTATGGTGCAACGTTTCATCTTCAAGAATGCAACTTTCTCTCCTTGTCTATCAGGTATCAGATATGAAGGCTGTGAATAGACTGTCCTGAAGTTCTAGTCCTTGGCCTTTTTGCACTATGGGCATTTTCCTATATTCAATGAAGTCAGTGAAAGCTTGCAAATTGTAATAGGCCCCAGGTTTCAAGCTCACTCCTTCTGAGGCCAATATCCCTCCCTGTGTAACTGAATCAAAGCAGATATGCCACAGATGGAAATGTAGTATGGGGAAGTGGACATGTCTTCACAATGTGACAACAGCCATGAATGGAGATAGAGCCCCTTGCTGACTAAACAGCGATTAATGAATGCAGATCTATAGAGTTATTTGCATGTTCCAGCAGCCAAACTACTCTTGCAGTCAAAAGGTGAGCTCGAGTCTTCTTCTTACCTCCTTAATTCACCCATCACTGGCTTCAAAGAAATCCATATGCAAACATTCCTCACTCCAAGATTAGGTCTTTTAGGAATCAGCATAATTTATAGGAAAGGATGGATGTGGATTATAGATTCTACTTTCACAAAGCCAGTTTCTGCATACTGTAACTAATGGTTCTTTACAGGAAAATTTTATTTGGAAGAAGATATAAATACATATGTAAATCTGAGTGTGCATTGAAGTCTCATTGCAATCAGCAAAGCACAGTCAGGCCTCCATTTTAATGTTTTCCTAAATTGAAACCAATGGCAGACAAATTTTAATAGGACTATTGACCATGATTTGGGCCATTATTGTATATTCCTGAACTCTTCATTGTCCGCTATGCACTTTAGGTATCATATTTACTCTGCATCTCTTTCCTTGCACATGTACCATGAGGACTTTTAAGCACCAATCAATAGAAAAGTAGAGGAGATGACAGATGTCTTAATTTAGAAATAGGAAATATTTAACATACACATACAGCAGCATTCTGCTCAGCTGTCACTCTTCATCACTCCTCTCTGCTCGCATCTTAAATATTACAGTTACCTATACCTGCTTTTCTTAACTAGCAGACATACATGTTGATACTAGCTAAACCTACACCAGCTTTTAAACTAGTGGCAACTCAGGGTGCTAATCATGAATCAGATTTCTGTGCTGTCTCTCAAAGACTCCTGGATTCCTGTCAGAACTCTGAAATTCAAGGCAGGATTTCTCTGCATTAGGTAGTAACTTGATCACCTAACAGTAATAGTAGTAACTAGTATTAAAAGTGGCAACAAGTGCAGCTTCAAGAGGCTGCTTTCATATTGATCCTTAATCACTCTCTCAGATCCTTTATCACTTTCTCAGAAGAATACTGGCAACCATTTTGCTTTCACAGTTTCATGTCACCACAAACCCTTATTTGCTAGATAGAAGCACTTAGTGCATAAAGCAATGGTGAGCCTGTGGAGATGCCAGCTGCAGCTTTGGGGTGTAGGTGTGCTCAGGCAGAGAACAGTTCTTCTCAAAATGCCTCTCGTTAGTCCTTGTCAACAGTTTAAAATATCACATTTGTGGACAATAGCTAAATGACACCAGATAAAATCAGCTCTTTTCAAAGATTATCATAGAAGTATTAATAAAAGGTTAGAATTTGATGCTCAAAGTGTACCAAGCTTCTGCTGAAGTTATAGCCAAGTCACTTAAGCTCTAACTTGCTTTCAAATATGAACCATGGCATTAGATGGGCACTTGACCTTCATCTTCCACATTTAAAGTCTCAAACTAAATATTTGCATTTTCAATATGTGATAAAATAAAACAAAAACCCCCAACCTCTATGCACGGCATTTAAGTACAAATCTTGATTCAGGTTTTTCATATTCCCTTATTAAGGAGATGTAAGATCTGGGTTCCAGTTTGCAGGACAATCCAACCATACAGTAACACCTAGTCCACCACCTACCTAGAAAACAACCCACCCATTTTCAGGTATATTCTTTTTATGAAACTACTGAAACCAATAGTCTTCTATACACTACTTCACCTTAGATGTTTCCTAACAGGGAAGCTGATTACTGGGGAGCTGATAACTGACACAATGAGTTAGGAACAGTGTTCAGTGAATGCCACATGCTATGGGATATTTTTTATTTCTGTTTTCATATTGCTTTCTTTTTATTTCCACTACCAAAATGTAAAATTGTGCACAGAGGCCTGACTGAGGGACTCGTATTTACATTTACATATTTATATGTAAATGAATGTATATTAGAAAGGAAATTGGCAGATTTCAGGTCACTTTAGCTTGGATATGCCTAGAAACAAGTATTTCCTTTTTTAGTGCTAAAGCCAACTGAAGAAGAAAGCTTCCTTTTAACTAGATTCCTCATACCAATTTTATTAATAGTTTGATATCCTTAGTGCCCATAGCACTGTGATAAATGTAAATTTGGAAATGGATATCACACAGGAGGCTGAATGGTTGTTGACAAAGTACTTGCACAGATTTGCATGATTCTATGTTGCTGTGAGAGCACTTAAAGAGAAAGGAGATCTATGCAGTCCATTAAAACTTAAAAATTACTTAAACTGAAGTAAATATTGATACTAAATGACATAAGTGAGATTAAAAGTGAAGAAGGGACAAAGGCAAAGGAAATGGAAATATCTGCTGCTTGCAAATCACAAGGGTGACTGAGTTCTCAAGGAAAAAACTGTCATTTCTATCACATGGAGAACTAGGAGCAGCACAAATGATTACCCTACTAGAGAGTTCAGCTAGCTCTTTTTAGCCAAATGATCTCCTCCTCTCCTCTTCATTGGCATGCTTTACTTTCAAGACTTGTACCTCCACAGGTGTCAGTTGCCCTACAGTCCAGGTGGGGAGGGACGAATGGCCACAAGGGAAGGGGTCAGCTGTGGCACACATCCTAGTTCCGGCAGTGGGGAGCCCGTCATTGCTCACACGGCCAAAGAGAACAACAAACTTGCCCCATATCCTTTCTGTTTATATATCCAGTGGTATCTTCCTATTGAAATTGTGCAGTTCTTGTGAATCTTCCAGCTTCTCAGGATGAACAGGACCATGTTGAAATTGACAGATTGCATTAAGCCCTTGACATTGCTCCCCAAGCAATTCAAAACATGTTTCCTGTTTTCAATAGAAAGGAATGGAAAGAAATAAAGAGAATTTTAAACTTCTCATTTTAGCATGGGAAACTGAGACCAGAATGCTGTTCAAGAGCATGACATTTAGGAAAAGAGAGGAATGCTGCTGAATGGACTGGTCAAAGACACTGCTAAAACAAGATATTATGAATCCTTTACCTTTCTGAAATGGAACATTGACTTAGAATTTATTCATTATTGTGAGCAGAAAGCACTGTAATTGACTTCTCTTGTGATGAATACTGAGTTTGTGACCAAAGGACTTGGCTGGAGAACAAAAAATAAATTTTAGGTGAAAATAAATTTTCTAAAATTGCACAGCATTAATCAAAAATCAAAAATTCACCAGAAATAGGAGTTTTGGTTCTCTGAAATGTCATGCAAAACTGTTATTTAGTTTAGCCTGAAAAAAATGGGAAATTCAAGATTTTGCCCTTTTTTATAAAAAATGGGTGTTTTTTCTCCACCATTTGCCTAGAAATCATGATATTAAGCCACTGCCCCTCCAAAAACCCACAAAACCCAGGAAAATAAAAGCTTTTATCATTCTGCCACAATGGGTTAGCTCTGTTGGGGTTCCTTTTTTACTCTCAGGTCAACCTCAAACAATTTTTAAGTCTTATTTTCTAAGGACTGTGACTTACATACTCTGATTTTTTTTTTTGTGCCAACATTTAGGATAAAATCACACATTTCTGCAGGTAACACAGATTTTAGTACACTGACAAAAGGAAAGAATTTGAAAATAACTGGCCTGTATTTCAGGGGATGTAGGAAGGATACCAGCTATCACTGTCTAGCTGAAATGTTCTAGAGACTGGACTCCAGATAAAACAGATATAACCCCTCTATAACAGGAACTACAAAAAGCCTGGAAGATCTACTTTCGAATCTTGTGTCTGGTGCCCTTTTCAGCTGGCCTGGGGATGTAGCTCTCCACTCCTAACAGTTTCATCACTGCTGATAGTCTGCCTCAGAAGAAAGATTGAAAAGAATGGTTCATCAAGGAGACACAGGCACAACTCAGTTTCCATTACCTCTGTCTGGCTTGCAGCAACAGAAACTGTTTTTACATTTCCAGTCTCTAGCTTTACTAAAAGCCCCATCCTTCAGGAGTGTGGCTGCTGCTTCAGCACATGCCATGGAATTTTCTGAAATCCTGTGTTTCAACACCTCTGCTGGAAAGAAAACATAAATGAAGAATCAGACTAGACTAGCATTTCACCAGTAAACCTGCAGTCAGGCAGGGGAGCTAACAGACTAGGTATGGCACAACAGGAGCACAGGCATAACCAGCATTGTCAATTTTCACTGCTGTTCCTGGTAGTGACACTGGTGAATGACTCACTTCAGCCATTCCTGGTGCCTTCTACAGAGCATTGACTGGGAATGAGAACTGTTCTCTTCTGGCAGGCACCCCAGGGAAGCAGAAGTGAGAATCCCAGAGTCTTTCCATGCAAAGAATTAAAACTTAGGTCAGGGTTTATTTCTGATTCAAGTGATTCAGTCTTTGGTCTACAAATGTAGGCAGCTGACTAATATCAGTCATGTATGTAGAACTCAGAAACACATATTTGATTGGAAATGGAAATCCTGACTAAAGCACTGTCCTAAAACCAGCAAGGAACTGCATTAACTAATTTTGAAAAATTCCCAACACTAGTGAGTCAGAGGCACTCCATCTTTTTCCTCATTAATTTGTTGTGGAGACTGAAAGAAGCCTTCTTAGTCCTGCCATGACAGTGCGTTCAAATAATTTGTCAACAATGCCACTTCCATTCTGTAATAAATTTGCATGCTATTTGCAATTGCTCTATACGTAGGATTTTTAAAACTGTAATCCATGCTTCTCTATTACCAGGAAAAAAGGAATATATTTCTCAGATAAAAACAAAATAAAGAAAGCAAAAACTTCTGGAATATATTTGCTTTTGAAATGCAAATCTCTGAGATGGGTAATAAATTCTAAAGTTCAAGGATCTTTCCAGCTATTTTTTAATTACACAAATAATGTTCTTCTCAATTTCCATAAAGAGAGGTCATTTTTCACAAAGGATAATCAAGAAATTTGGATTGGCCAATCCAAAACTGCCATTGTTCACACACCCCCACAAATTTAAAGAATGAGAGTGACTGAAACCTTGGGCACGGTTGGCAACTCTCAATTAAGTCTGTCAAGAGAATACATTTCTATACATATTTTGATTCCAATGATGTGAAATTTTCTTAGCAGAGAAGTGCTTCATGAAAAATATTTAAGATGAGCCTACAAAAACCTTTCATGCAACTGTTTCTTAGATCACGTGAATAATAATATTTTTTAAACCAAACCAAAACAGTGTTATTATAGGTTTTAAAATTTTTTAAAAAACTTATTAAGGAATAAAAAAAACCCTTGAGGAATAAATGAGCAGTTTTACTTTTTAACATTACTATTGAAAAGCTGCAGAAGGGACACTGAAGGATGAAAACACTGTTTCACTGCAGAAAAAAAATTGTTCTAGCTACCCTCATAGTTTCAGTTCTGTTTGCTGTGCTTTTAACTCAAAATCAATGAATTTAGAATAGCCTGCAATAGTAAATAATTGGAAAGTCATTCTATGTCTAAATGACTGTTAGAGGAGACACAGCCGTGTTGGAAACAAGTCTTATCAATATCGTATTCTGATTTTTGCAACACTTGAAAAGATACAGAATGATCATTTATTTTCTCTCTTTCTGGGAGATGAATTTGTGCTCTTTTAAGAGAAGTGAAAGAACTATTTTACTTAGAACAGTGAAGCACAGTATTTTGTGCCATCTTTGACATTTAGCAAAGAACGGAAAGATTGTGTTTCTAGAACTGCAAAGTGCTATAAAACATA
>WEIT01028415.1:74831-92901 GCA_013389985.1 Dryoscopus gambensis | reverse complement strand
TCAAGTTTAAAGATGTTGGACTGGAGACCTTCTTGTATCTCCAGCCTCACCTTAGCTATGATTCTGTGGTTCTGTGACTCCTGGTTCCTTTAAAGCTAAAGTTTTACAATGTAATTTTTCGGGCTTTACTGAAATAATTCAGCATTCTTCTGGTTTCTTTTGGGTCATGCACTTTGAATTAGAATTACCTTATTGTTCCAAGGCTCATCTGAACTATTCATTGTCTCAAAGATGACTGGAAGTGCTAATTAAGTTGATGAGTTGTGAATTGTCAGTTTGGATCTCTCAGCCATCACAGTTATGTTGAAATAAATTATATGCATTATTAAAGGGTGAATATCATCATGCCCATGTTATAAGTAAGGAAGTCTCAGAAGAGAAGACTTAATTTTCTCATTTTCCTGAAGAAAATTAGTTGTATTCCCATACCACAAAACATGAATTTTAAACCACTAACACAATTTATCAAACTTAAATACGTCAAGGGTGGTTTGATAGAACTGAAGGGTGTTTTCTTAGTAATTCTGGCATATTTTTTAAAGTAACAAAACTTGCTAATAGTAGCACATGTATTTATGTAGAAAATTTGTGTCACCTAGCAATTGGTGTCTGGAGAATAAAAAAACCAAGGCTTTTCTCAATGCAAATCTGACAGACATCATGACATCTAGGAAATAAAAGTATTTTTCAAGTTTTTTGTTACTGAATTCAACATGAAAAAATATACTGTTGACCATGTGAACAGAATTGTGTGCAAGACTGTTACTTTCTTTAGTGTGATGTTACTTTTATTATTTATCTATGAGAGAAGAAGTAAGGCCAGCAATGCAAAATAGCTTCTCCACAATTTTGCAAGGAGACAGCTCATTCAACCAGTTATTACAACCACATAAGAATCCAATAAAGATTTCACATACAACTGTGTCATTAGGAGAGTCTGCCCTGGACTTGTCTGTGGTGAAAGAACCATCCTCACGGCTTGTTCAGCTGCAGATTACAGGGTACATGCTGTGGATCCAGTTTGCAGAGCACTCTGAGAGTTGTGTACTGCAAGCACAAAAAAGACCTCACAGATAAGGTAAGATATTAAAAAAAAAAGATAAAAACATCACACGGTCTGAATACAACAAGAAAGCAGTTAATTAATGGGTCTAAATGAGGGAGCCAGACTATTCTACACAAAATGTGTACAACAGCAAACAGATATTGAACATAGGAACCCCTTAAAGAGAAGGCAGTAAAGACATATCTTTGACTTATGTTCTTTTCTTTAAAAGAGAGAGACAGGGAAGAAAAGATGATGTCAGTTAAGGTAAAGCAATGAGACCAAATAATTGCAAATGGTTGAATGCAGAAGCTGCAGGATGTACTTTACCATCAAGTGGGTACTTGTTAGAAGCTATTTACGTATCAAGTGTCACGTGAGAGGACCCACAGGGAAAAAAGCGCCTGAGTGCTAGAGATGCAGCTGGAAATCATGATGGAATTCAGGCAAGACTCGAGGACAGGATGGATGAAGGGAAGAAGAAGGTTCAGCAAAGAATACCTGATGAGAATGGCTGAACACCATCACGAGGAAGAAGAGATGGGCATTGAGGAAGGAATAAAAAATAATAAAATCTTCCAGAAAGGGCTTGATTCTTCAGAAGACAAAAATAAAAAAAAGAAGAAGAAACAGAGAGGAGAAGGAGAGGGAGAACCAGTGTGTCAAGAAGAGCAGATGGATACTGGAAGACTACAAAAATATGTGGAAATAGGATAATACATTGAGGAATCTGCAGGAGAATTGAAAAAAAAATTTAAAAAGGGAAAAAAGAACAGAGATCCACTACAACAACATGAAAAGGAAATTTTCAAAGGGACTCACTGGTCCTATCTATATTAGCATTTTGGTTTAGAACTTAGGAATTCTGAAACAGATTACTTCAATGTTTCCACTTAGTGCATGTCAGTTTTGTCGGTGGAGCTGCTTGGCGTCCACCTTTGGGAGAAAACTATTCCAGAAGTTGTGCTCTGAAGTGTAAATGAAAAGTATGCTTACCCTGAAAAGGAAATAAAGGGCTAATCCAAAGTGGGCTATATTGTCACAAAGTTCTACCCCAAATGCATGAACATCAGAAAGTTCTTAAACCACCAAGCATTTCTGTCACAATCTGAGGTCATTTTTGGACCTATAAAATGAACCAAATGCTGTCTATCTGTTGCCATAATTACTGTCAACAGTCAGCCTCTGACTCTGAATCTCTAGCACTCCTTCCCCCTTCATCTTCTATAATCCTAGCCTAGAATCCTTGTTCAACTTCCCTATGTCAGTTGTTGTCCATTCACCCTTTCTGACCTTTTACTATTGACTTTCGTCTTTTTTGCCATGGTGAGGTGCAAAATTCCAGAAAGTGCAAACTATACTGTGCCATGAAAGGGCTGAAGGTTTCCTCAGCAGCAGCCTAGCACTGGCAGTCTCAGAGGGGTGCATCATGGTTGAGGAGTGAAGAGGACTGATGAGCCAAACAACCTTAAATTTGAAGGATGAAAATCATTCTTGAAGAGTAAGGGCAACAACCACCCTTTGGGGGCAGGACAGCAGGAGTATCTGTGTTCTGGAGAGCTTGAATTGGTCTCCTGGTGAGAACTGTCATTAATTATGTTGCCCATTTGGCTATCTGTGCTCTGGGATAGAGGACAACATATCTGCAAGCACACTCTTCAGCTACTCTGGGATAGTGTCCATGCATCCCACAGAAGGACACTACAAAAGCAGAAACAGGAGTGTTTCTCTGGCTTGCTTCTGCAAAACAAATCTGTGTCAGCGTTACAGAGTCCAGTTCAGGCCAGTATACTGTTTCTGGGCAGGTCATTGTAGTGGAATGGGAGTAACACGATGTTTCTGACACTTGGGTCATGATTGAGAGGAGATGATGTATGTTACAAAGGCTGTTGTACCTTGGAAAATGTCTGTGGTTATGAGCTATGGGCAGGAGAATTGAAATGACAGCTAACTACATCAGAAGCTCCCCTCCTAGTCCCAGCCTGTACAAGTGTCAAGCTGTGTGCCAGTGACTGTCCAGCTGTGCAGGCAGCATGTCACAACACAGCTCTGCTAGAGTTCCAGACAGAGCTGGTGCCATTCAGCACCCAGGGGGATGGGAATGGAGGAAAGCTTGTGCACTGGGGGGAATACCAGATAGCTGATTGCATGGGGGCCATGGGGAGCCGGCCCAGGCTGATGCAGACTCTCTATAGAACATGACAGCTGTTGTTCCTCAGTGTGGACATGCAGTCAGGTGTAGGAGTGGAGTCACAGCAAACACCTCTTGGGACATCTTCACTGTGCTCAGGCCTTGACTGCCACCCCAGGGGCTCTGGGAACAGCGGGAAGCTCTGGCCCACTCTCCATTCAGTGCAAAAAAAAAAAAAAATCAACATGAGTGAGAAATTTCCCTCTAGGAGGCTTCTCCCCTTCCCATTGCTTAACACCACCTCTCCACCTTGCTG
Source organism: Dryoscopus gambensis (assembly GCA_013389985.1). Lineage (NCBI taxonomy): Eukaryota > Metazoa > Chordata > Aves > Passeriformes > Malaconotidae > Dryoscopus > Dryoscopus gambensis. Next base: position 89,409 of record WEIT01028415.1, on the reverse strand, counting down.
TTCTCTCCTGTCACCAGTCTTGATGATCATGCATAGGAACAGAGGCATCAGTTTTGGTCAAGGAATCAGAATAACTCTAGGCTGGAGTAAAATACCCAAATGTGCCTAATGAATATGTGACAAACATAAGCACCAAGTGCTTTGATCTACTGCTTTTCTCCAGTTGTACCAAATTACGTGCTAAGATAGACACAGAGAGCAGTACAACAGACAGGTCTGTCACTGCAGTGGATGCAGGAATGGAAGTATAGGTTTGTAGTGTGCCAGAAGCAAAGATAAAAAGTGGAGGCTTTATAGAGAAGTTAATGATTCCTATAGCTGCAAAACATAACTGGTAGGAAATACACCTGTAATTACTGTTCTTTTTAAGGTATTTAAATGATACTTTACTTATCTGTTTGTTTAGACAGAGAGAAAACACAGATCTACACCTGTATCCTCTGCAAACATTAACCAGAGTGAAAATCAACACAGCTATATAGATATACATCTATATTGTCTATTTTCATCAATCCTGTCAGGCCCAGCTATAAATTATAGACAACTTTCTACAAATACGTTGGAAAGTGATCGAATTAATGTTTGTGCTAGTATCAGGAAGAAACAAAGCAGGGTGGCTAGAGGAAAGTGAGGGCTGGCAGAGAACGCTGAAATACCAGTTGTAATTATAAAAAGAAAAAAACAATTTTCACATGCATTACAGAGTTTAGTCACAGAGCTAGTGCATCTTTACTTTATGAGCTTCCCTATTATCAAGCTGTGCAACACAGCCATGAAATTAACAGTCAAGTAAGGAACTTAATCCTGACAAAAATAACATTCCCACAGACAGTACTGGGAGATTTGTCAGAAAAATGTGTTCAGAACTTGACCTCTAAAATGAATACAGTGTTGGTGGGTTCCTAATTATAACATCTCATTTAGCTACCACAGTAAGGCAACTGAAGCAGTAAGAAGTACAAAGAAGTCAGTTGCTGCCAGATGGCTTGGTCTTTGCAGCCATTACTCACAGAAATAATATTTGTTCACACAAGGTGGCCCACAGCATTCACTGGAGTGTAACACAGCTTATCAGAGGAATTCAAGTTTCATGATAAATCTTCCTAAAAACAAGTTGTGGCAGGGAATCAATTTTTTTTTCAAGCATAGAGTTTTTGTGGGTAAAATCACTACTTTTCACTAAAGGAATCATGGACAAATTACTTGTTTCACGACTTTAAGAGCCTGTAATTAATTCAGGAAAACCTTAAGTGTCCTTTTAAAGTAAACAGCTAGCTTGCAATCTGAAGTAATGAAAAACAAAAGTTTGCCAAAAACATGGGTGTTTTAACGATTGTCAGATGAGTTTTTACGCTTTGTAAGCAGTTTCCTAACATATATGAAAGTTGTTATTTGGCTTTATGCTGGAACTGCTCAAACCTGATTCAAAGCCTACTGATGTCAGCAGGAATCTTTTCTCTGACTTCAGTATCTTTCAGATTACAACCAGTATTTCTGCAGGAATAATAGGACCACTCAACCCCAAAAAGCAATGAGACCTCACCAGCTGAAGGATGAAGACCATAGTTCTGGACAGGGATCAAATTATGCCAAGAAAGCTACCACAGCTGTCAGAAAGAGACTTTAGCCGACTAGTATTTCCCAGGTATGGGAAAAGAAAAATATCAGAGGCTTCTGATATTACCCATGAAAACTATTTAATAATGGATATACAGAAGTGCACAGCACCTCTATTGTATGGACACTTTTTGAGGTTCTGTTTTTTGAGGTTTCTGGTTTTTACTGATACCAAAGAAACTAAAGCCAACTAGCCAAAGCAACTTAATTAATTAAGAAAGCACACACTCATAGAAAGGCTTTATTATCTTATTCGTCCTAGAAAATTAATTATGTGTAGTCAATAGAACTGTAACCATAGTGCTGTCATGAGCAGTAAAAGAAAACAGAGGAACCCATGAGTGCAGCAGATTTAGTAATTGCAAATTTGAAGCACATTTCTTTCTCATTATGTTTGATTATCCAAACTACTGTGCAGTAAATTTGGAGTTTAGGCATGATGTCACAATCTTGCTTCTCTTTTACGGAGAACTATCCCATTCAGTATCATTTTAAAAGGAAGAACAAATACTATTCTCTTCAGTGAGATATGAACATCAAAATGTGATTAAAGCATTACCTCCTGAATTCATTCAAGGGAATGCAATAGATTAGACACAAGATTCATTCCTAGTGCAGTAGAATGCCTGCATACTTGAAACAGGAATAGACAGGAAAAGCAAAAATTACCATTCCAAACCTTCTTCAGCCCCATTGCCCATTAGGTATTTTATTTTCCTGTTTACAGTTATACTGCAAACAGAGATTCATCAGTATTATAACTGGAACTCAGCAGCACTGCATTTTGTCCTGATGCCTATATAATTGCTAGAGGAAGGTATTTTGTTTACACAGCTGTGATGTGTTTTGTAAACAGGTTGATTCTGACTTCTGTAAGCTCATGGAGAATTATTGCAGAGGAAAAGAAGAAAAGCTGACACAAGCTTCCACGTGTTTGACTTCTTGCCATGTTTACAGATAGGACCAAAAACCAGTGTTTCTGTCTGTTTTTTCTGGAAATGAGCCAAAGCTATTTAAGGACAAGCAGTCCAACAGGTTCCTATCTGAGCACAGCTGCTCCAACCACTGCTTTATAGTCCCAAAGTACTATGACCAGTCCCAAAGCACTATGACCAAAAAGCACTACGTCCCAAAGCAGTAAAACTGGTTCCCCCTCTCGAATGAATAAAGCCCCTGTGCTAAACATCATCTAATACATTCTTTAAAAAAAATAAGCAAAGTTCATTTACAAAGCAAAGGAAGCTTCTCCATAAGTTTTATAATGGCACTGGTATGACAGATACTGCTGTCATTACTTCTGCTGTCAACATAGCTTCCAAGTGGAAAAGCAGGGTTTTCATCTCAAGCCACATTTGCTTTCTTCAGATAATCACATTCTTTATCAGAAATGCTTTCTCTTCATCATGCATTATCAATAATCTTACATTAGACTTACCTCACAACAGTTTATGTGCAAACAATGCTCTGATCTAACAAAATCCCCAGTTATATTTGTTTAGCATATTGCATCAGCAGAAAGTTTTAACTCGATCTGTTAGCTGAAGGTCTTTTGGACTGCTGAGTCACACATGATTAATTCTAACAATATTTTAATTTCCTTCCTGATTAGGTAACTAATGATTTGAAATGAGATTGGGTGTTCTAAACTGAATCAGAATTAGTGCTTTTTTTTGATGAATGAATTATAATTGATTTATGAAGTGGGACTCTCTAGGGCCTGACTTTGTAGTGCTTATTGATGAGGCTAAATTCCCATTGAAACCAATGAGCAATTTTTCTCAATAAGCATCGAAGGATCTGACCTTAAGACGTAGAAGTTTTAACAAGCTCTAGCTTTTGAGCCACTCTTAGGACTGCAATTACAAACACTACAGAGCCATAATCCCCAAAATAAATTTTAGTAAGAACTACACCAGAGTTTCCGAATAATGTGTACATGGAGTTATCCCAAGGGTTTTATATTCCATGACTACAGTATTTTGCTAGCATAATAAACACAGCAACCTGAGTTGGAATTATATGGGCAGCATACTCCTAAAATGTTCTCCACCAAAACAACTCTGGATGTACTATGCAGATGCAATTCAGTTTTTTCCATAATAATCATTCCTCTTTATCTTTTACTTGTGATTTCTTGGTGAGTTCTCATAAAAAAAATTAAAGAAGCTGTCTGTATTTGGAGGTCTAGGAAGGGATTAAAAGTCACACAATGCAATGATTTGGTCTTTTCTTAATGGATTGCTTCTCATTATTAACTAAAACTATTTTTTTTTCTAGACCAAATGCACAAATGTTATTTTTTTCCAACAAATAATTTTAAAAACTTCAGTTTTGTGTTGCAATGAAGTATTTAGTGGTTTTTTTCTTTTTTCTATTTTTTTTAAATCAAGATGTTGGTGCTTCAAGGTCATCTTCTTTACAAACTTAAGTATCAAGAAGCAAGTCTCTCAAAAATGAACACATTTTAGAACCATTTTGCTAGGATATTACCATATTGCTTTATAAAGCAATTTGGCAAGAATTTTTGATGAAAAAGCTCCTAAACAAAAGTGCCTGCACTTCTAACATTACAACTTGAGAACAACTTTAAAAGACAGTTTATTAGATATTAGTACATATTCATTTTTGAAGCAGCTGTTGTATTAAATCTGCACATGAGTTACAGCACCTGTCATCTCCTGATGTCATGAAGTTGCTATGTAAGAATTTGAATGGACTTTTCTCTGCTGGCATCAGTGAGAGCTGAATCAGCCATGAAGCCTCTGTCCTGTCAGAGCTGAGTTTCAGTAGACTAAGAATGAGCCCTCTTGACTGAACACAGCTTCAATTTGAGTTTCAAAGCCTTAAGAGATTACAGTTTTTATAGGATTTTGCTGGGAAAGAGGCAGGGTTTTCACTAATAATTCAAAAAGGTATGTCAAGGAGTTTTAGGAAAAGATGGGAAGTCAACTAGTTTTCTGAAAAAAACAACTATTTCAGTAGTGACCTTGAAAACCAAATTAGGAAAGAGAGGTATCTCCCTACTGAGAGGAAATGAATGAGGAAAGAATCGGAAACTGGAAGCGAATAATTTTCTGAACCACCAATGTCAATATTTTATGTAAAATAAGAATCTTTTAGAAGCTTCTACAAAGAATTAACATTTTTCCTTTTGTTCACCAGGTAACCAAGTATTTTTCCATTGTTTTCAGAAAAATACAGTTATTGTTGTTTATTTCTACAGAAACACTCATATATCACATAGTAGTAGATAGCTGTGCAAGCACTGCTAAGGTAGCAATTTTCTGACAATGCTACAGTCTCAAACCCAGTAGTATATTTAAAGATATATTCTTAGATTCTCTGATAAACACCATCTTCTATCACATCAAAAATATAATCCAGAAGATCTTCTGAAATATACCAGGAAACTGCAAAGATGAGTCCACAAATGTCTCACTTTTGTGATGTTACTGTCCTTTTTGGAGAGGCATAACTTCAGCCCACTCTCTGAATATGTGGAAGAATCCTTTATTGTATCCCTCTGGATGGTGATGATTGACTGCCTCCTTGCACCAAGTGATGCACACACAGAAAAATCTTTTGTCTCTTTACTTGTGTAAGAAAAGGGTTAAGTTTTATGCTCTTTTCCCTAACAGATCAGAGACTACCCCCAAGTAAAACAAAGGACCAAAGGCTGGCTATAGTAACCTCTTCAAGCCAGATTTTACTAGTTTTCCTTGTTATACATCATATTTTGTCTGAAACTAGTGCCACTTGCACAAAGGGACGCTGCTCAGTAAGAACTTTGGGATCTAGTAAAACCACAACTAAGTTCTCTCAGGGGTGCCAATATCAACCAGAGCTCCCCTGCCTGCAACCATGTCCCCATGGAGTACAGGCAGAATGAACGGCAGCACTGAGGACACGAGCGTTTGCCTTTCCTAAGTGTGCTGGGATCTCCCAACACTTACTCAGAATGAATTAAGAAGTCTGCTGGTGAACTGCCTGTCTCACTGCAGCTGAAGATTCACTCAGGTGAACTTAATTTACCGTCCAGTTTCTGACAGGGATAGGGCTGTACTGGCTGGTTTCTCCACACTAATGTACAGTTCTGCAGTCCACTGTAACCAGTAAATGCCACTTGCCAACACCTGTTTGTCTTGCAATTGTAACAGTGCCATGACACAGGACTGAGCTGAGACCTCAGGAATCAGATGAAAATTCCACTACAAGGGACTATAACAACTCATGCTCTCTGTAAACTAGACCACAAATTCAGCAGATGGTGACACATCTTCCCATTTAAAAAAATCCTTGTCCCAAGTATCTACGGCAAACTGATAAATACCAAATTAGTCCCTACTAATGAGAATGGCTGTTTTCCTGGCCAACACATAAGGCATTGAATCAGGGGTGGTGAAGGCCAAGAAAATGAATACAAGTTTAAAAATTATTTCTGAGTAGTAAACTGTAAAAATTAATACCTGGCACAGGGTGAGCTCTGCAAACATTGTTGTCAGAAAAGCATTTCAGGGACTCTGAAGACAATCCTACTTAGATGCCATATAGATTGAGGAAGCTTGTTCCATACCTGAAGTTTCTCCCTAAAAAAATCATTATTATGCTTTCTGTCACAAGATGAAAACAAGCCTCCATTATCTAGATGTCTCTTTTGCTTGGGTTTTGTGTGATTTAGATATTATTCTGAGTACTGACACTTAACATCTACAGTCTGAGTTGTGTTTTAATATTCCAAACATTCAAGGAAAAGTATCAGGTTTTCTAATCCAAATGTTATTTTGGCTTTCTGAAAAGCATCAGGATGAATTCAGATCAGCACTTCTGCATTAGCTTCAGAGTTGAGTTTTAAAACTGTATGTAAAGATGAAAGAACTGATCAAATGTAGAAACTACCAGCTGATTTAGAAGGTTAGTATTACAATGGGTAGGTTGTCTATGAATGAATTTACTTTTTCAGTCTTGCATTGGTCTGCAAAATCAGATCTCAGTACAAGCATGAATAAAGCACGTTCTCCCAGTGGTCTGTTTGCTGCGTAAAGCTGGCTGAAGAGTAGCATTTCTGATTTGTGAAAAAGTTTTGGTGGTAAGCAGGGAGAGTTATTTGGTTTTACTCCGAATCAAAAAAAATCATTTTTTTAATTTCCCACGAACTGGAAACTGAGAGAATCTTTCATTCTGACAATCCCAGCACATGAAACTTCCTCCAGGAAATAACCTCACTGCATGCAGCAGCTGCTCAGTGAAATCAGCATTCCTTGTACTTTCACGCTTGCTAATCACCCACCTTGCTTTCCCCAGCAGCTGCCAGGGTGCCCCAGCCCCACACCCGCACAGCCGCCCTGGCTCCCCGCTCACAGCCCTGCCTCCTGATCCTGCCCTGCAGCTACACCCAGTCATTCCTCCACAACTGGCCACAAATCCCTCATTTCCACAGCTTTGATGCTCCAGCCTATGGAGACAGAACCTGCCACTGCCAAGCCTCTCAGCTCTACAGCAGAAAGGTGGGAAGCCCTGGAGCACGTGGCTTTCTTAGGGCCTTGACTATTGGGAGTCCTGGTCCACCATGTTCCACCAGCGCACCTGACTAAAAGTTTATTTAGCATAAATATTTGCAGAAAAACATTTTAATTTAGGGAGAAATTATTCGTTTCCCCATCTCTGGTGAGCACAAGTCATTCCTCTTGAGAATACAAAACATGAGAAACCATGGGTGGCAGGCTGACCTCTCTGTCTCACCATGTCCTCATTTTCCCTGAGGGCAGGTATCTATATGGACATGGAGAACAGAAATGGATCCTCATTATTGTTGCCTTATGAGTGAAACAGACTCCCACTAAAGGCAATGTTTTTTGTAGGATTCCAGGGTATGATTTATTACAGCATGGAAAAATCTGCCTTTCCTAAGCTCAGGGAAAAAATACTATCAGTGCAGTCCTTGATTTAGAATCATACACTGCTGTATTTCATGGGATGCTTAAGACTGACTTCAAATGAATATTAGCAAGATGCACTTAAGGTGATGAATTTACACATATATATTGTAAAACAATACTACAATTGTTCTTTTCTAAAGTACAGTTTATAGAAATAGAAAATTATTATTGGAACTTCTGAATGAGCACAACACAAAATGTAGCACATTCAAGACACCAAGTTTACATTTATATTACTGATCCAAACATGTCCAGAACAGTTCCCTGGCACTAAGGCATGCATGCCCCCACACATACTATCCAACTGTCCTCTCTTTGAAAACAGAGTATCCACATTCCAGCTGCCTATTGTGCCCATCCCAGGCCCATGCCAGCTCCCAAACTTCATCCAGTGACCCTTGGAGAGCTCTAAATTAGCTGAGAAGAGTGTGCTGGAGGCTTCTCCAATAGTTTTGAAGTATGATGATATTGCTGATTGGGATTGTAGCCTGAGATACACACACTTACAAAGCCTGAAAAACTCTGAGTTACTTACTTGACAGAACTATATCAATATCACTCAAGTATGCAATCCTTTTATCGTGTCAGAAAGCCCTTGCAGTGCGGTACGTATAATCTGGGTCAGTCACCTATGAGGATAAGCCAAATGAGAGGCATGTTTCAGTGTGGCATGTTGACTAGGAGCCTTAATTCCAGTCTTACACGATTTTTCTACCATGTAAAGGCAGTTACCCACAAAAGACTAGATGTATGCTAGAATGACAAGGCTTGAATCTGTATTCAAGGTTTTGGCCAAAGGAAAATAACTATTTCACTGAAGTGTTTTGGTTTTTCACTGGCAAGCATCATGATTCCATTAAGAAAAGCACTTTTTTTTCCTTTTTTTTTCCTTTTTTTTTTTTTTTTTTTTTTTTTGTGGGAGCACTTGGGGGAAAAGAATTATCACATTATTTCTGCTGTTGTTAAATTGAGATAACATACGTTTGTATTTTGTCCTTAGACAATTTTCTGTAGCTGCCTGAGCTGCTATAGTCTCATGTGAACTGTCTGAATTCCCCCATCCACATTTTCCTCTATCACCTAATCAATACTATTCAACAAATGATTAAAAAAATCGTATAGATTCAATACAAAATGCTTTGTATCTGCCTAACATTTCTTATTTGGGATACTTTTGAACTATAAACTTCTGGTTATATTCTAAATTAACAAAATTTTCCACTACAGAAGTTTATTGTAGAACATCTTTATGACCCCATTTTTCTTATTCCTCAGATGAAACCAAAAAAGTAAATTAACCCATCTCAAAATTATTGGTTTTATTATGACACTATACATTGTTTAAAATGATGATTTTTGCTATGTCTATGACAGTTCAGAAAAGTCAATGATAAGGTTCATATTTTCAGCCCAAATTACTTTTCCCTTTCAATTATATCAATACCAGTATTAAATTATATTTCCTGTAACTACTACAGAAATACTAATGTAAAATTTTCCCTCATAAAGATGCACGGATCATTTGGAGGAAAGACAAGAAGACATCCAATTTTACTCACGGAACTTCCAACAGTCTATTAAGTACATGGTCACAAGTCTTCTTTCACCACAAGGAATAACTGACAGTCTTGATCTAATGAAATGATTTGTGTGAAGTGATAAAGCAAGTCAAGAACACAATCTATATCATGTTACTCTTAATCCCAATCAGATATGCTGGAATCCACTAAATTCCCTGTCTATGCAAGCACACAAAGGTCATAAGGAAGACAAACTCACACATTTAGCTAGCCATTAATGACAACATTTATTGGACTCTATGACATATGAAATTCATCCAAGTAACTTTTTTGCTCTGCAGTTTTACAAGGACATGAGCACAAACTTGTACAGAAGCTTTTTTGTCTGTGCTGCCCACGACCTATACATTAAAAAAATGGAAAGAAAAATCTTTCACCATGGTAAATTTAACATGTTTTACTTTTTATTGTGAAGATATGTTCATTTCATTGATACCACTATGTACAGTGCAAATCTTTCACAATGCCTGCAGACTCTTTTAGTATTCTTGTCAGAGCAACATACATAATTACATAATAAACACCGGGATAATGGAAAGGGATGCAAGCTTTACACTAGTAGTAGTCATTAGAGAAATACAAGCCATTGGGCCTCTTGATACTCCAATAATTTTACACTCAGTACGAAATGTCAAACATTTTGCAACCTATGCCCTAGAGAATCTTCTTAAAATCAGGCTGCGTTAGATATTCTGAATTTATTAATTTTGCCTTCCTGTGTATTGTATTCTCCTTATACAGTTCCTTTTCATCCTATAATGGGATTTTAGGAAACTATCGCCACATTCTGTTAATGCCATTTCAGAAAATTAGTTTGTAATCAAACACTCAGTCAATCCTGAGTGCAAATGCTACTACTGAGACATGTCTATCGCCGTCATAATAAATTTAACCAGCAGAGTTTGCTGAGGGAAAAATTGTTCTTATTATCTGAAAATGAAGAATTCTGTCAAGCTAGCAGGAAGTATAGCTATAATCCTAGATGTGATGATTACTTCTTCAGACAGTTGTACACAGAACTGCTTAGACTACACCACTGCTACTCTGCGTCATCAATATCAAGGAAAAAAATCGAGTTTTTTTTTATACAGCCATTACACTAACAATCAACATTATATCCCAACATTAAGCATGCTTACATAGTCTTGACCTGAAATTCTAAACTACTTATCCCTTAATTATTCTACTGCATAATATTAATTCAATAAATTGTCAGTAAATTGTATTTAAGACTAAGTTTTGATACACAATCAAAAGGAAGTTTTGGGTAGTATGAAATGTTTTCATTCTAATTGTACTGATTATAAGCTAGGAGATGGTCAGGCTCCCACTTCCCACTTTGCATTAATAACAAAATCATATTTTTCAAGGTCAAGGATGTCCTGTGTAAGTAGTGCAGAAATATGATTATGTAACAACTTTGTAGTAATATTTTCAGAAGGATTCACTCAAAAATCCATATGTGAAAACAGTCGCCACAACAAAATTATGCTCCGAATTAGTTGTTTTGTTGGTGGGTTTTTGGTAAAAATTATCATCAGTCATGCCCTTGTAAATGTGAGAGCACAGCTTACAAAAAAAGGCCACTGAAATATTCTAAGCATATTTTTGTTATTTTATTAAAACTCATCCTAAGAACTCAATGTGAATTCAATCTGCAATTAGATTGTAGTAACCAAAAAATATTGTGGAGTTGTAATGGTTTATACCAGAAGAGTAGAATGCAGAATAGATGCAATACAATGCTTTACAATGGAGCTAACAAACAAAAGAATAAAGGGGAAGCAGACAAGAAGGGAGAGACTGGAGTCAATAAAATATAAGCTACACATGAAGATTAGGAATCCATAGAATGAAGAGGAACTATTCATGCAGCCATCTACGTGAATAGAACATATAGGCAATCATGACAGGCTAGAAGGAGGTAGTGTGTTACCAGACTGATCCTCAAATTAGGGACCAATTGGTCATATGGAAGGCAACATGTTCACACACACCCTTTCATTTCTAAATAATATTGTGTTTTCGAAATGGAAAGAAAGCCAGTTGTGTTTGAGTTGCGCCAGAGTCCCTAGTCAGGATGATCAAGTGCAAGACCTGAACTGGTTTGCACTCTTGGTCAGCAAAGGAGCACTAGGGTTCAAGACTTACCAGCCACCATAAGAACACCTTTATGACAAGACACAGAGCAGTTCCCTCTGGTAGATAAGAAAATTAAGCCCCTTATACATAAGCAGGGAGGTCCAAACTTAGACTGACAGAAGTTTTCAGACAGGATGACTTCAAGAGGCTAATTATAATTTCAATAAGTTTTACCTAAAGGAGTACTTTTTGTACTGCTGCATATCATTTGAACACAACTGCAAAGTGATGCAGTAATGTCCAGGTTGTTTCCAGTGGAGGTTTTGATGTGAACAGGTTGTTATTAATTAAGACTCAATTGCAACCCAACACCCAAAACAGATGCCAGAATATACCAGAACTTCCCTTCTGATCAGGAACCAGTCTGACTTTTATTGCTGCAGTGATGGAATCAAGAACTACATGCATTAATATGGTGGCATAGAAGCAGGTCTCTTGACAGAACTCAAAACTGAAGCAGAGCAGGAGAAGAGCTTCCCTTCCCCCAGTGCAGCCACAACAGCTACTGCTTGGAGGTTGAACAAGGCCTTTCTTCTTCACACAAATTAAACAGGCACTTTTGATTTCAGGTAATTATGTCACAATGACTATTACCTTTTCCCTGAACNACCTTTTCCCTGAACAAACTTTAACAAAAAGAGAATCTGCACATATCTTTCCTTTTCCTGTGTGATCTGGAATAAAAACTATCTTTCCCAGAAAGACTTCACAGACCTCATTTCCCTTAATTTCTGAGATCTGAGATCTACACTACAACTCTGTTTTCAATATCAAAATCCAGTTCTGTTCCTCCTCAGAATCCCATTTTACCGCACATCGGTTGCTCACATGAAAAGAACCAATACCAGGAAACTAATATATTTTTAGCTGACTTTAAAGTGACTTAGCAGCTGGAAACAAGAACAGCTTGTTCTGTGAGAATGCCACACAGTACTCCGTGGACATCAGTTTGGAAAGTATTAGTAGAACTTTAAATAACCTTCTCCAGCTAGACATGTTTCCCATGAGCCTTTGCCACCTCCAGAGCTCCATTTGGCCTTCACATGCCATGTAATTTTGGTTATAACAGGTCCCTCACACTCAGAACTGAGCTATCAGCAAAAAGAAGCTCCCACATCAAAAAGGGGAGACATCCCCAGCCAGAAGAAGCAGTGGGAGGTACTACACACTATCCATTGTAGTGATGCAAGGAGATGCAAAAAACCAAGAGAACCTAACAGGAGTCATGCACTTAATTATTCTCTAAAGAGAATAAAAAGCATCTGTTCAAAATTGCTCCCAACCAAAAATGTGCAGTTGTATTAATGATAAGGGAGTGAGGAACTGGAGCAAGTTTTCCAGAGAAGCTGTGAATGCCCCATCCCTGGAAGTGCTCAAGGCCAGGTTGGATGGAGCTCTGAGCAATCTGGTCCAGAGAAGGGTGCCCCTGCCCATGGGAGGGGGTTTGGAACTAGATGATCTTTAAGGTCTGTCCCAACACAAACCTCTCTGTGATTCTATGATTCTATAACTTTATGTCTCCAAATTCACTTAATTGAAGAAATTGTGTTGTGGAGTTTATAGCAGCATTTCTCAGTCCATGTTAAACAAAGGACCACTTTACTCTTTTCAAAATTACCTGTAGATCATCTTTCATTCTACTGTAAAGAACAGCTGTGAGTTTGCATGTTCATGCATGTTTCCCAGTTGGTTTATGCTGCATGTGTGGGACTCTGGTATAGGGTTAAGTGGTTTTTTAAGGGTTTGAGGAACTGTAAACCACAGGCTTCAATTAATTTAGCAAACACAGAAACACTTACAAGCCCACAAAATAACTTTCACAATGTCCCACAGCAATATTGAACATGCTGAACTATTAACCAGTCAAGCTATCTGTACCATTGAAGTAAGGCTTTTGTAAACGACTCCTAATGCCAAGTTAAGAAGTAAAAAAAGTCAAAGCATAATAAAACAATCATGTAGGAAGGATCTTTCCCATTTCTTTGGTGTTTCTATTGGGGTTTTTTCATTTCTATGATTTGGAAAATTTCTCACATTAGTCATAGTCTGAAAGTGGTGAGATTTTCAGTTCGACGCCCTAAAAATGTTGACATTTAATATTCCCATTTTTCTGACATTCTGTAAATTCACAGCGTAAGCTTAAAAATACATGCTGCCTTCTAGAAATGAGCACAGCAGAAAAGTCATTCTGGTTGATAACTGTTTTGAAATTATCCATTTTCCTCCTAATATAGGTCATTGCTAGCCAACATTCCCCTTTCCACACCGTGGAGAAAACTGTACATCGAACCCGACAGTAACTTCAGTGGGATTTGTCTTTCCATCATATAAGCAGAGTCAGTTTCCTCATTAGCTGGAGTACCTGCAGCATCGTGAGAATGCAAAGCAGTCTGTGCAGCTGAGCTGCACCATTTACTCACAAGGGCAAGTAGTGTTGTGTTTTGCAGAACTTTGAGCAGTACATCAGATTAAAACAAAATGCCTTGCCTCCTTATATTTGTTTATTTTATACTATAAATATAGTAAAGTTCATTGGTGAACTTTTGAGTTCACCTTCACTTCGACTGATTTAGCTCCCATGCAACTTCAGTAAAACCAGAGATAATAGAAAGACTGGCATTGCGCTATATCTGCCTGGTAGACATGCATGGGTTAATTCTGGTGACATTAAGACCCAGAGAAGTTTCAGGAAACAACCTAAAGGAGATGTAAAGCCTAGTACACAAAGCTAACCATATAACACAATTTTAGCAGAATATGCAGTCATATTTCAAGCTAGTATTATTGTACAGTACAGCTAAAGAGCATATTAACTTCTCTCAGTGAGCCTAATTTTATTTTCGACTGCTTTTCCTCACTTGAAATTTGCAATTCAATGCAATCAATTTCACTTTGGTTAAACAGTTTAATGTGCTCTAACAAAAACAGGCAATTGATATTCTAATTCTGTTGTATTGAAACTAGCACTGTATTATGAACACACATGACAAAATATAGCAAATACTATGGCAGCTACTTAAGGATATTTTTTCTTCAGTTGTTTGTATGAGATATAACAGCAGCCATTATGGCACTTTTAATTTCAAAGGGCTAGAAGGTACTTTACAAATTACATCTTTAAATAACAAATTATCTTAATTTCTGTTTCTGAGATGCATCAGGGTAGTCTTCTAACACTTCACAGCAGTACCACATCATAATTTAAGGACCAGTCTTGTAAATAGCTTTTGTGCATGAAATGTTTCACTGAGACAGGATCTGGGAGAGCAGAGAAAGACTGCATTTCTCATTTTACTGATGTTG
>WEIT01028415.1:52532-74797 GCA_013389985.1 Dryoscopus gambensis | reverse complement strand
ATAGAGGTACAATGTAATTAAAAGAGCTGGATTCTATAATTTTTCAGAAAATCTTTTCTGAAAAAGTCTCAAAAACTTCCTGCCTTCTCTTGACTGGATCAGAGGAAGCCAGGGGAGGAATGAAGCATTTTCTCAGTTTTTGTTGTGTGTTCCCTTCTGGAAATTGTTTTTAGACAGCACAGTTATCACCAATAATCTCACAAAACAATAAACAAACAGAAACACTAAGTAATGTCTTTAGTTACCATTAACAAATGATCAGAACCTTTTTTTTTGACTGTTTGCTGTGTTTAGTCATCAAAAATGCCTGCAGTATAGGTTCAGTATTGATTCTGGACAAAGACTATCATCTAAGAAACCACCCATTACACTCTTGTATTCCTTGCTGACTTTCCAGCATGATTTCAACAATCTTGAAGCTTACAAATCTTTAAATCTGATGAAATCACCATCTGATACATCAGATACCAAATCAGGCCAGGCCTTTACCTTCTGAGGCTTGACCTTTCCTGACAAATTTTCATCAATGGCAGAGGCAATCCTGCTAGTAAAAAGGCTGAAGAAACATGGAGCACTACAATGCTGAAAGCAAAGCTGAAAGAGAGTGTACCTATCACTTAATGCATTTGGATGAGTCCCTTAATTTATGTGTTTGAAGCCAGATCTTCAGAGAATCTAAATCTTGACCCCCACACTAATTTTCCAAACAAATTTTCTAACGCATTCCTTTCTTGCCCTAAGAAATTAAGAAAGTTCATACAAACATCAAATAGGAATAGATTTAGGGTTGGTTTACTTGTTTGTTTTTTTCCAGGCAGATCATTATATTCAAGGCAAAGGGTTTTGAATTACATTTGCAAATGTGAGCAGGATCATCTTCAGAAGGATTAGTGGATTTGCATTGATGAAATACTGCAACACACAAGACATGTAATTATTAGTCTTACAGTTGAGAGTTCTCTCCCTTACAAGTGCTACCTGCTAGCACTGACTAAATAATTTTTTCTTCTGAATTAAGGTCAGACCAATTATCTCACAGCAAGCCAAGCTTATTTTTTAATCAATTACCTCCTATGTGTGCTTTATGCTCTTATTTTTCAATATTTCTCAATAAATGAGAAGCTATTAAATTTGGACAAACATTTTTACAGATCAGTTGGTAGGCAGGAAACAATACCAATATTGAATTATTTCCATAGAAATGAGCTCGTTACCTCTGTCTGTTTGTGATGAAATGGTTTTAAATGTGTTTTGCATGTGTTGCCAATCTGGTAGGCAGGGATAGTTGCAGGAAATGTAATTAATAGATAAACATGAAACAAAGTATGGGCACAAAACAGTTGCATTCTGAACTGCTCAGTTATTTGATTAACTTAGCCCTTGTCTAATTCTTGATCGATAAATCAGGAATAACATCAATCATTTCTTCTCAGAGTTACCCACTCTGGGTATGTCGCAGGATTATTAAGAACATTCCTGATCTTCTATGACTGTGTTGGTTTTAGTGGTGATTTCCACTGAAGGACAATTAGATCCTGAAGGCATGTCCAAATATCAAGTCAGGTATGTGAGCAGGAGTCACATAAATCATGCCTAAAAAAGGAGCATGACATACCCAAGTTGGTATAGCAAGCAATTAAACACCCAGGCTGTGTCACAATATGAAGAAAAATATGCACTTGCTCAAGCAAATATTTGCCTCTTCAAACCACGCATTGCTTTGCAACTTCACCATCAATAACTCTCTTCTGTGAGTCAAGACCACACCATTTTCTGTAACAAGACAAAGCAGCTGAAATGTGTTTCAAGTTAGTAGGTTCAAAAGCAAAACTAGGATCCAGTATGAATTATAAAGCAGAAGTTACTACACACGTGAAGCTTGCTTTCTTTCAGAAGTTTTATATTTTAAAGGACACAATGTAGGACACAAATTTGGGGGGCATTTACAAACAAACAAAATAGAAACAAACCCAGTAATCTACTGTGTAACCAAATACCAATACAACAATCCAGCCACAAACCTATCAGGGGGGATCACCAAATACAGAGGTAATCTAAAGAAATATTATCATCAAGAAAAAAGTATGAAAGGAAAAACCATTAAGTGAGAAGAAAATATGCTGGACTGCAACCAAAAAAGGGCCTTCACAGTTCTTTCTTTGATCAGCTTATCCAGTGCAGCTATTTATTGCAACCCGTTGCAAAACAAGCTCCGGTACTGAGCTGTCCAGAGGAATTTTTGCCACCTTGAAGACCCATGCCTATTTATCCATTTTCTTTTAACTTCACCAACATACAATTCTTTTCTGAATTCTTTTAAAAATTATTTTCAAATTTGCCATGCACTTGCTCCAGTCTATCTTCTGGATCTCTTCCTTACTTTCTCTTTTAAGATTTAAGGATTTCTTTTGAATCCATGTTTTCTTCTACTATCTAATAACTATATGTGTGCCATATCTTCTTTATTCATACTGCACAATACTGTGTTAAAAGCCTACTTGGCTCATCCTACTGTCTCTTTTCCTGCCCTCTTGTCTCTCAGCTTTACTCACACTTCTGTTTTCAAAGTTGATCTATAAAAAACTTTCCCTTCCTGATTATGGTTCCTAATTTCATTCTGCGCCTGCTACAATTTTTTAAATTAACTAACTATATAATTAAACTTTGCTGCATTTTTTGAAGCATCCACCACGAAAGAAGTGCTCCAAATAAATTTGTAGTATTACTGAATAGGTTGCAATTAGCTACAGCCTCTCATCCACCTATCTCAGTTTCTATCCACATTGAGTACATCTTTCTCTTGGCTTAGCTGGTAAATCTTCTGGGATGGGAAAAGTGTTTTGGTTTGGCGTTTGAAGAGCCCTGAAGAATAGTTTCCAACTACTCTGAGGCAGATGATAGTTTAACTTAAAGAAACTTTAATAATACGTGGGGATAAAGGTTCCCTGTAGAATTTCACATAATTAATTTGCATTAATACATTGAGGCATTCAATAATTCTTCCTTTCTTCAAACTGGACCTCAGTTTGCTTAAATATTTGGGGAGTCTGTCCTGCAGACAACTTACTAGCAGTAAAGAGTACCTTTATTGGAAAGAAACTTCCCTACATGGCCCTCCTCAGGTACCTGCTCAGCAGTGTTGGGCTCTGCACGCCTCTCAGCCAGATCTAGGACCAAGTTGCAACATTCGAAGATGTGAAACATCCCTGGGGGCTGTGTGAGCACAGCTCTCCATGCCTGCACATTAAGCTGTGACAGATGCACAGAATAGGCTGCCGACTTGTTAAGCAATTGCCACAGAGCTCAAGTTATGATTACAGGCAGTCCTTGCTACCAGACACCTACTGCTTTAACATCAACAATGAAGATGAGTCACTAAAGCAGCTTGGGAGCATCATTGTGCAAGGGCTGAGACAAATATCTCTGTCTGCTGCGATGGTGTATGCTGTGACATCTAAGAGGGCACTGCCCCAGGGTGTTCTCTGCATTATTATCTCCCTCCCCCACATCTATCTCAAATATTGAAACTCCATTCCTGCTGTAATTTCAAAGGAAGAAGGAATTTTGCCCCTTCACTTTACTCCAGCAGCTTGCTTATTTTAGAAGACTTTATCAGTCTATCCAGGCCTGAAATGTTATTTATTGGGGTCTTTTCCCTGACCCTACTAATTCAGCTCCTCTGAGCTTTTTCCAAACAGCAGCAGCAGTTTTATAAATTGGCATGATTCATACACTGCCAATCACACTCTGAAGGGCGGGTATGATCCTATCATATGAATTTCAGTCTGGTACAACCTAGGAAAGTTATGGTTGGCAGCAGACAAACAGGGATGGTCTGTCTGCAGACTCGGGAAGATGACTTTGCACTTCACATTTGGTTACAAAATTATCCTTGTAGTCCTCAGACATATTCATTTAATGTGGTACTACTTTTTCACAATTGCACCAAAAAAAGTTTTCCCATACTTTTACTTAAAATGGAATTTTCTAGCTCTGGAAAAATTGTTTCTATTTATATTTACCAGCAATAATCCACGTCCTTTTTTACTTTTGTCTTTTGGGGAGTTTTGCCTGGGATAAACTGTCTCAGACAAAGTAGACAGGGATGGAAGAAGTTACAGAGATGGACTCTTTGATTGGTGTGTATGTGAAAAGCACAACACTGAGCGTGCATGTATAGAGAATATAAAAACAGCTGTATTCCCTTTAAAATAACATCTTCAACACAATTTTGGGTTAAATATACATTCAGAACAAATAATAGGAGAAATGAAAATAGGCCAGTATCTCAACCTCACTTTTTTTAAACCTAACCTCTCAGTGACCTGCCAATCTGATGCGAATTGACAGGATAATTGATTTATTACAGTACCAGGACTGGGCACTACAACCAGACCAATTGCAGATTGGCAGAGGGCAGTATGGCATCTCTATGTCCATGGTAATTCACAAACCTCAGAGTAGTAAATTGCAGAAAAATGTTCGAAAGCCCCGCTGTCTATGTTCCATTTGATACAGATCTGTCAATCCTATTCTGTGCAAAGACCGCTTTAGAACTAGCGAGACTTGTTCAGCTACCACGTATGTTTATTTCAGATCCTGTATTATTAGACAGTGGCTGAGAAATTTTATTTTGATCTTGTTTCCAGCCACAATGAACTTCTACTACTATTCTCCAAGCAAGGTGAACCTTCAAGCAGACCAGGGGGTGAAGTTTGAATTGAAGAACAGCTCTTTGGAAACACTTTCTCGAGACATCCCCAGATGTCCTTGGCTGCTCAACATCCTGATCCACTACACATTCCTAAACATGTTCAGCAGATTTGTTTTCCACCTGCAATCAGCCTGTGAATTATCTGTGTGCTTTCAGAGGGGGCCCTGCTTTAACTGAATGGATAGCTGGCACCTGATACTGATGTCCTGTGCCAAACACTAACAGCCTGAAGCACGTGCCTGTTCAAACTACATCCCATGACATCACTCATATGTAGAACTGTGTGCAAACACTGAAGCAGAGATGGGTTTGTAATAACACAGGCTTCCCCATCTATCATGAGAATTATTTCTTAGAAAGAAAAAAATGAATACATTTCAAAAATGAACAAGATGTAACAGAGGCAAATTAAATGCAGATGATAAGATGTCACAATTTCAAACACCAATTGCACAAATGTAAATACGATATCCTAATCACCATGTTCTGAAAAACTAGTCTTTAATTTAGACGAGAGTCCTTAAGCCAGAAAACACAGAGTAATTTCAGTAGGTGTTGTGAACATGTAGCCCATTGTAAACTCCCTCAGAAACTTGCTTTGAACCAATGAGGGAAAACAATTTCTCCTTCTCTCCCACTTAAATTCCTAAATACAGATTTTTTTGAAGCTTGGGAATGCCAAATTTGCGAGCCTTGAATAAAAGTCCTTACAACAGTATAACTTCTGCATGCACCAATTCTGTGATAATCCATTTAAATTCTGCAGAAAAAATATTTTAACAAAAAAAAAAAAAAAAGGCAAAACCCCAAACTAACTCATACCAGCACTGCGTTAAAAGGATGCCACCTACCGGGCACCTCATCAACTGCCAGCAAGAGACCTGGAGAGATAGGTGAAGTAGATCTGAGAAAGCTGAAAAAGCCTGCTTCATAGGGTAGCTCCCTAAAACCGGCATAAGAAAATTAAAAATTAATACCTCTTGATGCTCTTTAAGCTCGAGGTTTCCCACGAGCTCAGGGTTTTCTTTCTTTTCTGCCAGCTTTCTCATGCCTCTTTTTTTTTTTCCTTGTAGTAGTAGCAGCAGCAATAGCCATGTTTCATAAGCATTTATTCTTTGTATTTTCCTATTAACGCTTCCACTCCTGGTGCTTCTATTCCCGATGAGAAGACTGCATCTTAACAATCTGTTTGCCATTTTTTTCTGTTCTCCTCCATTAGACTAATAGGTACTGTCCAGGCTTTCCACTGAAAACAATTAAAATATGCAATACATGCAGAGATGCACATAAGCAAACATGAGGGAATTAATATCATGTTTCAGGGGAAAATCAGGCTGTGCTTTAGGCTCTGCTTGGTGTGGTCAAAAAGAAAAGTTAAAAAAGAAGTTTCAGCTTTGATTTTATATTTCCTGGGTTTGTGAGATTATTTCAGCCCCGTTATTTAATTGTTCGGCCACTACATTCTGCTTCAACTATCGAGTCTCCTCGATTTTGTTATTGTTATTTACAATATTGCTTTCTAGTAGGAAATTGTCAGGTATATTTATGCCTAACATCCCTTCCAATTGTGGACTGCAAGACACCAGAAAAATCCTCAGAATTGGAATGAGTTTAGTCTCCATTAAACATAAACCTTTGGAAAAGTGTGTAGCTCTTGCCCACATCTTGTTACAGAGTACTAACAAAACAGAGGGGCACATTCTCATTTACCACTCAGACCATTTCTCTAGCAGAGTTAAAAGACTTTGAAACAAACATGGATTACATTTATTCCTACCTTCTCCAGATTTTTTTTCACTAACAGATTAATGCAAAGTAATATTAATTATATAAGTAAGTCTTTGCATTAGATCCTGTTCTCATTTTCACTGTGTTCACTGTTTGCTACATTGACAGTACAAAAAGGCCTTCATATGAATCAACTCTTTTCAAGTAGGAGTTAAGGCTCTAATATAACAACAGTGTGATATACAAGGGGTCACAGTGTTGGTTTACATAGTTTTAAAAGAAGTGTCAATATGCCTTCTAAGAGTATCCTTATTTTTATAATTGGAAGAAGTATTTGGTGCAGTAACTGTTGTGGTAACAGTACAGATGAGTTTTTTATCCATCAACTCACAGTTTCATCTTCTCACCTAAACCAGATCGTGCCTACTTACCTTGTTCTAACTTTTCACTCCATAGGAGCCCTATAATTTTTTACTAGTTCACTCCTATTACCACAGCACAGCCATCTGAGCATAACCAGCACCTGGATGTCTGCAAGTCAAGACCACTCTTTAAATCCATGCTCACAGAGCTTTCATGCCAGTGACTCTCAAAAAGAACAACTGTATTACAAGAATCTCAGAGCAAGCCTGCACAGTGGAGGGACAAGGCGTCACCTTCGTGGCAGGTTTGAGCGCGGGTACCTGTGTGTGCCTGTCCGAGAGTGGCACCAAGGCAGCCCGAGACAGCAAGTGGAGAGCGGGATCATCAGTCTGGCCACGTCAGTCTGGCCCCCACCAGCACGGCTTGGAGCTGCACCACTGCACCAGGCAAACCCCTGTCCCACAGGCCTGCTAGCCAGAAAAGGTGAAAGGGGTGCTGGCATCTAGCTTCCTTGGATTACACTTTCTAAGGCCACCACACACAGCCTCCATACTAGGAGTACCTGAGATCAGTCCAGTCTCCTCACTAGACACCAAGATTAATTTTGTCAGGTATTTTTATTGTATTTTACCATTTTACTTCCAGGCATAAAAAGACAGATCCTCTGATTCCAGTCTGCATAACCACTGACTTAAATGCATGAATTCAGGCTAATGATTTAAGTGGTTATGACTTATTTATGGAAATACCCATTATACACTGTTTCACAACCCCTGAATAAAGAGAGTTCTGTTCAATGGTAGCAGAAACTATGGGAAGAAAAAGGCAAAAGAGAGGGTTTCTTTAATTATTAGCCAACCAGATTGGCTCTAAGCAGAATGGCAAAACAAGGTCTGTAAGCAGATGGGATAGGGGCCTTGTTTCAACGTGACAGGCATTGCATCATGCACACAGACCATACTTTAAGAGTGTATCTCCTAGCTACAGAAACCTCTAGTTCTACCCAAATAAACAATGTAGATAGATTTTCCTTTCTCTTCTCTTGGGAAAAGTCACATCACACAAGTTAGCTTGTATACTTGAGAAGTACTCCATTTTTCCTGTCTGTATGGCAGTGCTTCTCACTTGCTCTATTTGCCTTTAAAAGTTCATCTAGGATGAAGATACTATGGAAAATAGTTTGTGAAATGCCGCTTTATTAAATTATAAGAAAAAAATCTAAATTACTGATTTTAAGAAAAGCAAATCTGCCTTCTCAAACTTTCCACCCTCATGCTTTGACCATACCCAAGGATTATCCTGAAATATCAAAGAGAATTAAGAAGGAAGAAACTACTCAGGAATAATCAGGTACAAATTAAACAAAAAGGAGAAAGAGGAAAGACAGTTTTCTACTAGATCTCTCTCTCAAATATATGTGTGGATATCTGAAGTGGTCTCCAAGCCTCCCTCTCTTTTTTACTTTTAACTGGGAGTTCTGCCATACATAATTCCATTGCTTTGGGATTCAGCAGATTTTGAGGAAGTCAGTGTACCAAACAAGATGTCACCAGTATGATATTCCTCTCTTTATATATAGACATTGACACAGGTATAAAACCCTATGAGAATTCTAGAGGTGTCTTAAGTATAGTAACCAAGTATCTTAGATACTATACAGGATCCCATATTTTAGCTACTTTGAATAGCAGATCACATCTTTTATTAGTTCCTATCACAGAAAAACCTGCCCCTGACATGTTTCAGTCTCTCTGACAGGATGGCAGTGCTTCCAGCTATGGGAGCTAACTCATGCGCTAGCATCACTTCATTTCTCTTGCAGCATATAGAATCTGCTCTTAAAAAATACCTTAAAAGGAAAAACAGAGTTGTACCTCTTTTATCAGGCTAATGGTAATGACCCACAGAGAAAATGTGAGTTCTTCATGGACTAGCATTAAACCTGAGCCCTAACAGACTGACTGTCAGACTCCCACCTTCTTGAAGATTGATGAGCTTTATTCAGCAGCATTAAGATCACCTTAACATTAGCTCTCTTATTCTAAGTATAACAGCTTTAACTTTCTGGTTTTGGTTGTTGTTTGTTTTTTTTTGTAGTCTAAGGTGCTTAAATTTCTCCATTGTTTTCCCTTTCCACCCTTGCTTTTACTAATGGATGAAACTTTTACCAAAGACTCTGAGTTCCATGGTGTTAAAAGATCGTCTAAAGAAAGACTTGGTACTTGCCTGTGTTTGCAAATCACTGGTGTCCATGTATCATACAAGGTCTCTTGGAATTAAATTAATATAACCAAATTCATGTAATAAAGTCATAATTAAAGCCTCCCCAGATGATAAAGGTGACTCCAAAGTTAGAAACTACTTGCATAACCCTTATTTAGCCTTTTTGGGAATAGTTACTACAGTTCTAAATACTAGTTCTCACACTTATTTTTCCCTTGGAATGTCTCTTCCCTGGGTTTTTACGGATGAACAGTACCCACCTGATGAAAAGTGTTTCCACATTTTATCAGTGGTAGTCTGTGGATTTCATTTATTGTACATACAGAAAACCTTTCATGGTAAACGGATTTATTCATTTTTTACATGGCTTTTTCCTTGGTGTTCATTACTGCAGTATAAATGCTTCACTGACAAATAATTAACCTCCAAACTACTGCTGTTTGGCAAGAGAGAGCATTATCATGATTCCACAGATGTGGAGCCAATGCTGCATTGATGGGTTGGCATTTTTTTCCTTAATCAAAGACTTCTAAAACTTACTACCTGCTTTCAGTGGCTCGGCATACCATACACATGAAGGATAAAGCAATATCTAAGCCATGGAAGGAAAAATGTTTAAAAGATAGCTGACAGTGAATTATGTTTTTGTAAATGTTGCAAAAATGTACATCACCATTACAATATCCACAGCTCATGCAGCACATCCTGTAAAGGTATTTTCCCATTGAATATTGTCTTTTATTTCAAGGTAAATTGTGCCTTTATTTTCTAAATTTCCTAGGCCATTTTTGAATTTCACATAAAAACTTGTTCCTCCTTCAAGTTCTTACAGAGATGACGTAATTTCTGCTACTTAGCAGGTGAGTTGCTGACTCTACTCTGAATTTAATTTCCTTTGGAAAGATCAGTGCTTTGAGCTCTTATCCTTTCTTCCATTTTTGGATATGCCTGGATGCCTCCTTTCGAGACCACAGTAATTCCCTGAGTCATAGACTAAAATTGGCTGTAAAGGACCTCTGGAGATAATCTAGTAAACCCCCTGCTCACAGCAGGGCTAACTTCAAAGCCAGATCTGCTTATTCAGGGTCATATCCATGCTAGTTTGAATCTCCCCAAGGATGGGAATTCCACAGCTTCTCTGGGAAATCTCTCCGAGTGCTCTACTGTTACCACTCACATGCTTGCTAATGATTTGGATCTGACTGTGATTTTGAAATGTCCCTAGTATCATGTGATTAACACTATTGGATTTTAGTGACATTCACTCTGGTAAGAGTGTGAGACATTCTGCTATTTCAAGACCTTTCTTCTTTGATATATCTTGTGCAGAAAATTTACCAGCAGATTTTCTGAAACTCTGCCTTCTGGATAAAGTGTTGGAAAGCACTAATTAGCTGCTCTCCTTGTCCTATCTGACTTTCCAGTATCAAACTGTGCATCTAACATAATGAATTTGGTTGTAAGTGAGGGCCTGGAAGTGATGACATTTAGCATGAGTGGGTTGTTTTGTTCCTGTCTCATTGCATGATTGTTCTTGCGTTGATTTGTTCTTGATTCATCACCTTAAAAATCTTTAATATCTATGCATACATGGAATACCTTATCATTTTTCCTCTCTAGTGCCATCATCAAGGGCACCCTTTCCCATGGCTTCTTCGCTTTTCAAATTAACACCTTTATTGCCAAGGGGCTCGCAGTGGAAATAGCTCTCACAGTTCAGTGCACTTCTGGTACTGCCTCCTAGGTAGATTCAGCAGCAAGCAGTTGACATCCACTATCTTCAAACACACTCATAAACTTAGTATTATATGGGCCTGCCAGGCTACATATTCTTTTCCAGTTTTCACTGCTTTTAATGTATTTATCAAATTTAATGTATAGTTAAACTTTACACACAAAATTATTTCTGCAGGAGTGTATATTATAGAGATTTCTGGATGTTTGCTTGTATCTTTGGAATTTTATCTGCATAGAATAAATGTTCTTGTATACTACTAGCCATGTTTTCAGATTCAATTTTTCCTGAAGTCAGTCCCAAAACTTGTACCCCAATACTGATGATCATTTTTGTGGCTATTTTCTCTTAATTTATTTGAAAAGATTTATGTCTTACCACTATAAATCTCCTTTTTTCAAACAGCAACACTGCTGCTGGCTGCTTTCCCCAGCGACATTCTTCAGCTGCACACTTTCTACCTTTGATCTCCTCAGTTTGCTTTGCAGTATTTAGCATACATATTCTTAAACACCTGCTTTTCATTTTTCATTTTACAATACTTCCATGCTCACTGGCAGCTTGCTGGTTTGTGGCTCTGGAGCATGCTTCTAACGTGAACTGTGGCTGGTGCTTCTCTCTGGGACTGTGCACACGGATGACGGCTGACCCACATTTTATCATCTACATGTCATCACCATTACTGAAATGTCCCCTCATCTGATCTGTGTCTTTTATGCTCTGGATATTCTAGTGGTATTTTAGGATGTTCAAGTCTCCTCCACTAACATACATACTTTTGTTTCATTTTTACCTCTCCTCAGCAAAACCAGTAATTTTACAATCAGTTTCAGCTAGCTGATTCACTCACACCAAAGGACTCAGTAGGTCCTCAGCTTTCCTAAGATTTCTTTGCTCAACAGAGAACTTCTCTCTCTGAAATCATATACTTCAAATTGCTCCGTCTATCCACATTTCTTCTGTCAGCTTCAGAACTTTTGCCTTATAGACATCTATAATACAATCTTCTCATCTCTCCGTACAAAAGAATATGAGAAACAGGATCTTCTTCATTCTTTGCCTGAAGTCCATCAAAAAAAAAAAAATTATTCCCTCAACCAAAACTGTGCATTAAATGAAGCCTTCTTCTTTCAAAAAGGTCTACACTTCTTGCCTTTCTCTGCATGAGGAACATAAAATTTTCTCCAGTTTCTGTCTGTGAGCTTGGTTTAGATTACTGCCATAAAGACTGGTACATGGCTCACAGTCCGCAAGTCCTGCTCACACACTGAATGCGCTGAACTAAACAGAGTTGATTAAGTTAATTAGCTTTTCAGATAGCTCCAGTACCCTACCCACTGAAGCTTGGCACAATAAACCCGTGGAGAATAAATACCACCATCTTAAGATGATTACAGCAGTATTTTAACTACACATGGTAAAAATGGCTCATGAAAGAGCCCTTAAACTCTGCTGCAAAAGTTCCTCACCAGAAATCTTCACAGATGTGTGCTGACAGCAGAATACAGGTGAGACTCTGGCAGGTCATGTATGACTGGTGCATTGTCCAGGGCATTGCCTCTCTCTACTCTGAGCTTCTCCATTATGACCTTTTTCATGTTGTAGCCCTCTCTCCTCCCACATATTAGCTGTTTCTTCTCACCTATTTCCATTCTCTATTCTTTCAGTACCATTTACAATTCCTAGTCAGATGTAGTTCCTGCCAAGTTTTCTGCCACTTCAGTTCAAATCTCTTTCCCAGGCCTTCAGTTTCTGCCCTTAGCTCTCTCATTTTCCTGGCTTCACGACTCCAGTATATTTAATGGGGAAGGGGGAAGATAAATTCTGTCTTTTCCAATGCATCTTCCTCCTAATGTTCTGGTGTCCTGCAAGTTCCTACCCTGGCTAGCCTCTAAATGGAAATGTCAGGGGTGTTCAGGTATCAGTTTCTCCCTCAGCATCTAAAGTGTTGTACAAGCTTGTCTTTCTCAAATGACTCCTGCCCCAAACTCTACACTGGTCCTCAGCACTAACTCCTAATTCCAGTATGCCTCTTCCATGTGTGAAACCATTTCCATTTTTCCACACTGTTTATACCTCTTCCTGCTCTTCTTTTGTACTTTAGGTGTGCTCGATCTGCTCTCTCTTAGGCAGCACAAACTGGCTTATGCTACCTCAAAACTGTGACTGCAGACGAAAGCTCTGGAAGATCTGGGCTGTACATGTGTGGGTGTGCTCTTACACAAATGTAGATGGCTCAGTCTTTACTCAGAAGCCATCTACTGCCAAGTCCATTTTCCACCGCATGGTAGCACAAAAACTTCTCAGGCAAAAAGAGCGACTAGAACTTGCAAACATAAGCAAAGCGATATATCACGCACTGGAGGAGATCTTCAGAGACCGTCAGAATTATCTGGCTAAAACTTTCCAGATCAGTCCAACAGACTGAAGATAGATACACTTTTTTTTTTTAAAGTAAGTATGCACTGTAACTGGGGCTGTTTTCTCTCCTAGTATCTTCTCCAGTCTGTTGCATCCTTGTCCATCCAAACCATGTCCGCTGTTGAGTTCAAGACACTTATTCTATTACAGGGAAATTACAAAAGTTAAAATAGTATTTTTATATAAAAGATGTTATACATAACTGAAATTTTGATCACTTGCAAAAATATTTTTATAATTATAGTAAAATCCAGATTTTATTTTTAAAATCCTGTGATTAGTTTATATGTTTAATTTTCACTTAAAAAAATTTGAACATTTTCAACAGTAAAATTGGTTCTGAAATGCAATTTATTAAACTATACACTGAAGTAATTGGCATAACTACTATCTTTAAATATTAAACCCATGTGATTTCTACATGTGAAATTACACATCAATTGAAAAAACCATAATTCATCACTTCAAGAAACCTCTCATCAAACATGTTCTTTGATGTGGTATGTGATATGTCTGTAACATTTGATGATCCCCATTATAGTAAATAATATACTGACCACGTGTTGTAAGTTATTTACACAAGTAGATAAATTATAGGCTTTGAGACTACTAAAGCACTGTCCCAATATTTTGCAAGGGGATGGCGATACCTTCAGTTAATATTTGAGGTTTCTCAGGATCCTTTCTGCCCACAGTGCGTACATACCTCCTTCTGGCTTAATCACACTCATTTCTCATGCCCTATAGGCCATTAAGCCCCACTTTTTTTCCTCTTATTAAGGGGGAGGCTGCTAGTTTAAATACAAGGATTTGTGCAATTTCTGTCACTATGCAGACAACTCAGTTACACCAATGACAAAATGCTGGAGTGGGCTTCGATTATTATTCTGCATGTAAATCTGTGTTGTGGTGGCTAGGTCCACACTACAACCCCCGTGTTGCTACGAAGTGGTCTCTCCCCACACCACTGTGCTAGAAAGTTCCTCCTTTACCAGGACCCCACTGGCCCCTGGTCCTCTCCCCTCTCCCCTCCTCCCTCCCTGTTATGTCACTCACCCTTGCCTCTACCCCCTAGCCCTCAGATTATTGGCTTCTGATGCTCTGCCCGCCCCAGGACCCTCCGGGATAAAATCACACACGGGCTTTTGTTCTGTGTTCTTTGCATCTGTTCTCTCTGAGTGCGTTGATTCCATTAAACGCCTCGGAACTGCACGCAGAGAACCCCTCTCGCCTTTTCGTCTCTGGTTCACGCACAGACCGTGTGTGTGAGTGGCTGCTCGCGACCACCTGCGGGGCTGAGATCGTGCGCACGCGTGGGGGCTGGCAGAGTGCTGCCCAAGCATTCCCACGAGGGACCCTGTGGAAAAAATGCGGCATTGATCCACCAATGCCCCCACCGCTGTAAATCTGAACAGCAGATGAAAATGAAGTGATAAATTTATTTGGTGACTACCTACCAGTTTCTCCAGTGATGACCTCTGATTACATCAGGCATTTCATGGGATAAAATCTTTTCTTCCAAAACACTGCAGATCTGACTGCCAATAAAGTCAGCAGGCATTTAAACACTTATAAATCTACACGTTTTCTTTTCAGTGCTGAAATTACTCCAGTCTTTAGGAAGCATACACTACCAAATACCCTGAGACAATAAAAACAAAAAATGCGAGAAAAAACAGCTGAGAAGAAAATACTGGGTCTGCTTTACCTGTGAGAACATATGGTAACAATGATTATTATTTATTACTTGATCCTGCTTCAACCCAAAATGTACTTGGCAACATTTGAACACAGAAGAAAACATTTATTGTAACATAAAAACAGCTCAAAGGCTTAAAATAGTCAGGCCCTTTAGCAGTCTGTAGCAATGGAAATGGTCCCCAGAACATTAAAGGAAGTCTCCACTCAGACAGTTTGTTCCCCATCACTGAGTTTTAAGCAAGACCAGGGCTTAAAAGGCTTGCTAAACTCCAAGCACTACAACTCTGCACAGTCAGGAGCCCATGATCAGCTGCCTATGGGCGACTCTTTCAGTTTCTGAATGTTCTTAAACACTCTGAAGTAAAGCCAAAGATTTACCAGAGAATCTCTAAGCTAGTTTGACTAAACTGCCCTTTGAAATGTAAATGGAATTTCCCCTGCTGCAATATAGGTAAATGGAGGACAGAGCTGTCTATTAGTTAATTAGGCATTTTGTAGCATAACTTCCCAGCTCATCTCTGCCACTAAATGCTCAGGTGCATATAGCATTCAAAACACCTCCTTCTTCTGAGTTTTCCCTTTCCTCTAAAAAATTTCATTCTTTTAAATTTTGTGTTATTTGATGCAATTCCTGCATCCCATACCCTTCAGTCCTAATAGTGTTTCCACCCCTGCAGCAACAGCACAGCTGAGCATAACATCAGTAAACCTACTGTTCCCCTTCTGTATTGTTTTGGAGACAGAAGAAAATGAAGATTCCATTAGGAGCTGGATTGACTGGTGAGAACAGAAGGAGTTCTTATCAAGAGGGATCCAACTTTTAGTCATATGAGGACACTCATCAGTCTTAGACACCTTTTTTTACCAAATCCAAGAAACTTCAGAAAGTTTCTCTAAACAATCTAAGTATGAAGGTGCGAGCATCCTCTCTCTCCTGTCCTTCAATATTCAAGGCTGGATGAGATTGCACACAGCATGTTTAAGCGTATGAAATGCTCACCCTGTTTCAGGCTGCTAGTATAGTCTGGAGAGAGACTACCACAACAATGTAAAGATCATCTAACATCTTTTGGTGTTCATTTTACTCCAGTGGATGACAGCCCATAACATAAAAAGAGCTGTAACTTTAGGGGACAGCATTCAAGCCTCTTCCATGAGGAATCATACTTACCCATTAAGAGATGCTTACCATCTGCTTGTTAGCTGGCATAAGGCAAATTACACCATCATTTTTCAACAATGAAAAGGGAGTGCAATTCAAGAGAAGGGCCTAGTGATGAAGCACCTGCGTAGTACAGGTAACTAAGACTACAGAACACAGGCTACAGACTAAGGCTACAGGTCACTAAGGTTATGTGAATAGAGACAGATATCAAGAAATAAAGTTGGAAAAAATTCCATGGTGATAGGTCTGCTCAAAAGACTAGCTTGTGCAAAATAAAGTGATACATAAAGAGATTCTGTATTGAAGGAAGTGTAAAACATCACCAGTTTGGCACTGAACCATAGTGGGGGTAAATTTGAACAGAAAAATCATTTTTAGGGCTCATTTTGCTTCTTCACAGATCATAAGCCATATCCAGCTTGGCCTTGAACACGTCTAAGTACGCAGAAGCCACAGCTTCTGTGGGCAGCCCGTTCTAGTGTCTCACCACCCTCATCATAAAGTTTTCTCCTGTTATACAATCTAAATGTGCCCTCTTTCAGTTTAAAGCCACTCCCCTTTGTCCTACCACTACATGCCCTTGTAAAATGTCACTCTCTAGCCCTCTTGTTGACTCACTTTAGGTACTGGAGGGCTGCTATAAGGTCTCCCTGGAGCTTTCTCTTTCCCAGCCCAACTCTCTCAGTCTGTCTTCATAGAGTGGGGTGAAGAGCATAGATGGGTGTACCAGCCCTCTGATGAACTTCACATCCCTCCTCCAGAACTGCTCCAACGGGTTCACATCCTTCTTATGTTGATGGTCTGAGAGCTGGATGCAGCACTGTAGGTGGGGTCTCACAAGAGCAGAATAGAGGGGGAGAATCACCTCCCTTGACCTGCTGGTCACGCTGCTTTCTGTGCAGCCCAGGACACGTTTGGCTTTCTGGGCTGCACAAGCACATCGCCAGCTCATATTGAGCTTCTTTCCAACCTGGTATTCTATGATTCACTTAAATCATGATAGCTAGATTTGCTACAGATAACTGCTGTGGCATACAAAACTTGTAGGGAAGATCAAGATACAAACGAAATACAACAGCAGAGCTACCTGTGATTTTTCTAAGCAGTTAACACTCATTGCTGATATCTGCAGGGAAATCAAGACTAAAAATGGAGTCATCCATCTGCATATGTCATAGCATAGATGCTACAGTCACTTGAGCTTTCTCATGTTAGAGTATGCCTCAGTGCTGCCTGAGAGAAACAGAAGCGGCTAATTCACTCCATGAATTTATTCAGTATTTGGTTACCTTTCTCTCTCTTTCATTGAGCTCTAAACAGTGCTGTGAATTACAGCAGGTTTTTCTATGTGAGCGCTGAAAAGTAAGTAAATATTTCATCATTAAAAAACCACAAGCAGAAAATGTAGTTGACCTTTGAAGAGACACTGTGCCAAATGTGGAGTCTCATTCCAGTCACTAATAAAAGGTAAAACAGAAGTTCAGTTTGTTTTTCTTTTACAAGTAAACCTCAGCACAGTCTTAATCATGAAGCTTTGACATCTTTGTAATGGCAATACTGCATTTTCAGAGGCATTTAATATATTTAAAAGAGGTATTTTTAATTGTCAGCTTAATTCTGAAAAGACAACTCTGAAGACAAGGCACAACTCATCTTGACTCAAGCAACCTCCAAATATGTCTATAAACTCACTTGGCATTGCTTGCAGACTGTTCAATTTCTAGAAGAAATAACCAGAATAAAAATCTTTTTTTCTAATTGTTGAGGGGCAGTTAAGCACTTTGTAGAGCACCCAGGAAGAGAAAGGCATTTCAAACACCTCCTTTTGAATAATAACAATTTTATAATGCCTGCTTTACCCCAAGGTAATGAAGGCATCACGAAATAAACATATCAAAGCCACCAACAAGTTTACATCCTATCTTAACACTGCTTAAAAGTACAAACCACTAGAGCTATCTTGAATAAAATACAGTGAAACCATAGATTTAAAAATACTGCAGAATTTATCGAATGTATTATTCATCTATCTCTTGGTAATAGTTAGCATTATTCATCAAAAACCACAGGCAAAGTGATTTGGTTCTTATATACACTGCTGGATATGACCAAGCAAGAAATTATTTGCTAAACAGTGTCACATAAAACTGCAATGCTCAAATGTGGCGTATTAAATAGAAATGCATGCTTATTTCAAAAAAACCCACTCCTAAGAGTGGTGAGAACAGCCATTTCTGCCAAATCTGTGTCAGGTCTTCTATATCATAATGAAAAAAAAAGCCAGGGTCCAGATGCCACTGCATGTTACCTTTCCTGAACCCTACATGGTTACTGTGGAAAAAGGAGTGTGGCCATCATGTTGAGGTGCAGTAGATAAGATGGACCATGTAGATTACATGGACCGCATTTTTCAGTTGGTTTTCTGAACAATATCTACAGGTAAGAAAATGAGTACTGCACCATCAGTCCACCTTCCAGGCCCAAGAGTCTTCCTCGCCACAGGTTCCCTCAGCTTCTGGCGCACAGGTTAATCTGATCCTTGTAGAAAGCCACCTTTCAGGACTACACTTAGTAGGTAACTTGCTAAAACCAGTTCTAGTTCTCCTGTCTACCATATGATCCTAATTCAGAAGGCATTTTGGGAACTATGGAAAAACACACGGCAGCACACCTCTGATGTGCTTTATATCTACTCTTGTTCCCAGTGCTATTCCCTATCAACTGTGACCAATGACTCCACTTTCTTCTTATGGCTGAACACCCAAATTTCTTGTACTTCCTCGGTTTAGTGGTAAATCTTTGCATATATCCATACAAAGCAGCACAAATTGTCAAAAGGAGCTCACTGCCATCCCCAGGTCCTTCCCACTCTCCTTCACCAAGAGTCACCTCAAAAGCATGGAGCCAACTGAAGAGCTCACAGGCTCTCTGGTAAGGCAAGACCATAGCCTTGGTTTGTTCAGAAGATGGCCTGAAGGATTCTTGTGGTATCTATGGATACCACCTTGATATAAAAGGCATCCAGCTGAAACCGCACTTAGCTGGAAACACGGATTTTCCAGCTGTAACTTCCAGGTGACTATCAAGCCCAATGTTGTTAGCAGTGCTCCTTCTTAACTGAGATGCGGCCAATTATCTCTGCCACTGTTATCTTGTATTACGTAGCTCTTCGTGTGAGCAATTCAGTGTGTCTCCTCATTTAAGTTACTAATTAATGCACTCCATTGAAGTGACTAGAAGCAATGTCAAATGGAAAGTGGGTAGAAGAGCAAAAACCGATATAAAACAAGGTGTAATTATGTGCTGTTCTATGGAAGGCCAATGTTAGTAAATACGGAGATTAATACTGAAGAAAATGAGATCAGAGGAAAATAACATACTGGTACTGGTATATATACCTGGTTAAGGTACTGGTCATTCACTTCCAGGTACCTTTATCAAAGACTAAATTAACATTCAATCCTGTTAAAAGGTGCTCAGTCTACCATTGTCAAGTACAGAGTATTCATGTTTCAGACTGAGATCATGATCTGGCCTTCAGCTACATGTCATAGACCTTCATGACTATTTACACAGCAAATTTTTCAAGGGAGTGAATTTAACTCCGTGAATGTAGCTCTAGGTAGGGACCTGACTGGATGCCAATCTAACACAAACAATGGTTGAAAGTGCTCAGGATCACTCCTGAAAGGCCAAGGTAAGATCTGTGCTGGTGTTAATATGAGTTTCAATATTGACTGCAATGGCAACAGTTAGGACCCAAACATTTATTACCAGAAATAAAACAAAATTGAGTTTACCAGCTTACTAATATGCAGAACCAACTATCACTTTCAAAACTAATTTTCATGGTATTTGCTAGCATAACTTTCAGCCAAGTACAGCTCAATTATTTAGTTGCTTATTTTCCCAAAACTGCTATTTGCATGTATTATTTTTAAAATAAGCATAGAAGAGTATTTTTTTCTATCTACCGATTTTTCAAGAACTTTGAGTCATGATACGCTCCCTCTTCCTCCTTTTTCGCTTATACAAAACCAGTAGGAATTACCGGCAGCTATGTTGGTCATGCCAATATTATTATGTAACGGGACTTGCATGTAGCTTCTTATAGGTCCACAGATACAGATTTAAAATTAACTGGCTAGGTTTTATACATTGTTCCATTTTATCTCAATCTAGAAGAGAGCTGAAATAAAAAAAAATTCAGCAAACCCTCTGCAGAACATTGTTTTCATCTGTAATGAAAATTCTCAACTTTTTTAGATGTTTTTCAAAACCATTCAGCTGTAGACATGCAAAGAAGAAGTTTCCTAAACTAGATTCTGTCAGTTTATTAAGCCAACCTTTGTGAACATATTATTCATTAATATTTCGACAAGGTTTTTAGAAAAGATGCTTCTGTTCATTCATCTCCCAACAAAGCTTATGAACTGCAGAGAACTAAACTGTAACATGGTTCAGTTGTTTGCTGACATTTTTGGAGTAATTCAAATATTTAGCTGTTTACTTCTTTGCCACAAACAACATAATCAGAAAACATTCCCCCCTGTGCTGCCTGAATATCTTGGTTAAAATATGGTGTATATGCAAACTGCAATCTAACTTTTTTATGATTGAGAGATCGAGTCTGATGAAACATAAAAATCAGAGTGTAAGACAAATCTGAACTACCTACTCCTCTTGAAAGCACAGTTTATTCTGTATTGTTTTTTAAAACAAGTATTAAGACCTACGTGGCACTTATGCATGATTCTAAAGCAGTACTACGTAGAGTTGTTTCAAGTGCCATCACCAGTGAAATTTAAACATTGCCACTTGAATTTCTAACTAAATTTGGCTGGCACTCACTATAAATGATAATGAAGACCTACAGTGAAATCCACCCTTTGGAGGGATTAATGGGGATTTTGCCATTGATCTTAACAGGACCAACATCAACTCAAGATTTGTAATGTTTTCATACTCCAACACATGCCAGTAGTTACAGAAACACAGTATTTTAATTCATTCAAAACTATTTCATGCCAGCTAGCATACGACAGCTATAGTAAGCATCAGAGTGGTAGCTTAGCAAAAGTTGCCTACAGGCAAAGGTTATCATATGTCTGAAGAAATTAAAATGAATTATTAGCTCTCCTGTATTTAATTTACCTACTTGACAATTATGCCTAGGATTCTGAATGGTGAATAAATTCCCTCTTCAGCTCAACGCCAACAGCTTGAGCTGTTGGTAGCAAAGAAATGTTATCCTGGTCAGCTCTGATACACACAGCCCCAGAGCAGCATAGGGACCCTTTCACAGACCAAACACAAGGGTTCCCACCACAATATCATCTTTCAACCACTGAAGAGGAAAAGGAGCAGAAGCAAGACCTTAATTTCATTCAGCATCTATAAAAAAGCAAAGGCATTATAATGTGGTGTCTTGTTTAATTCATTCTAAACTTGCTCTAATCAGACTACTTAACTCTAAAGTGTACAGTCCTGAGCAGAGTATCACACACTGTATTACCATTAAGAAGTTCAAGGGTTGCCAGTGTATGTAAAAGCTTGGCACGAAGACATCTATTAGGTATGGACAATATTGACTTCAAGAGGTCTTAGGATACATATCTTTCTATTTACTCTTTTTATGAATGATTTTTTCATTCATCATTTCAGCTACAATTTCCATTCTGTTACTAAAATAAACCAGAAGTTTTTCTCTTTCTTTTGCAAATTGTCAACTACATTAACCTTGTCAAAAAAACCCCCACAAGAATGAAATCAATATAGCAATTTAAAGACAAAATTGGCAGGCACTATATTATACTTGGACACATCCAGGTAATAGCCTCATACATCAACCTACTGTCATCAGTGGCAATATTCTGAAACCTACTAATGTTGTTTATTACATTTGCGGTGTGAAACGCCAAAGTAAGTACAGATATCGGTCCAGTAGATGAAAAATAACACGGAAATAATATCTGACATGCCTGAGGAGCACGAACTAGTGACTCAGGTGTCATTAAAACGCCCTGTACTTCCAGCACGGAGAGCGGCTGCTCTCTGTACGATACGGTACCGGCAGCGACCTGCTCGCCAGTGCAAAAACGGCAGCGGAAACTCCGGGGTCCACCGTGTCCCGTCCCCGCGCTGCGCCCCGACTGCCAGCGCCCGGCAGCGGCGGCCGGCTGTCCCTCGCCCCTTCCCCCGGGGTGCAGCGCACA
>WEIT01028415.1:18569-51918 GCA_013389985.1 Dryoscopus gambensis | reverse complement strand
GCGGCAGCGCGGCCGACTGCCCTTTGTCCTGGCTGTCCCTTCCGTGCGGGACCGGGAGTTCCCGGTCCGCCGTCGGCCGGGCTCTGTCCGCAGCGAGGGTGCGTCGCCCCGCAGGAGCTGGGACCCTGCGGTGTCAGAGGCCCGGCCGGGGACCTCACCTCCTCCTCCTCCTCCTCCTCCTCCTCCTCTGGCAGGAGAAGGTCCTCAGACCCGAGCCAGCGTTGAGGTTCCACCGCATCGGGCATCTTTCGGAAAGGAAAGCCGGGGGAATGCAGGGCGTGGAGCGTGGGACCCCTGCGATCCGGTACCTGGGCGAGTGGGGCGCTACTCCCGCAGCGGATCGAGGGTTGCAGTGGCCCCGGCCGCCCCGGGAATGCTGTCCCGCGTCCTCCCTTCTGCCTCGTCTCCTCTGATGCTCTTCTAGCTTGCATGAACCATCTACCTACCGTCCACCAAGCTGGGGAGGATGAACAAGGGGTGGCCGCAGCATTCATCGGACGGCAGAGTCATCTATATTCCCGTTTCTGCTCCAGAAGCCATGTAAGCGTTTTATACTAACTAACTCTAAGAAGAGGCCGAGAAAGACTTGGTTCCAAGCACCTTTGGGCACCTCTGGTCTCCTCAGAAAAGCAGACCCCAGCTACAGGGGCATGCAGGGGCAACTGAGCCAACACCCCCCACCTCGCGGAAGAACGTCGAGTGGTTGTGCATGAAGTAGGGCAGGGAAGGACTTCTCTGCTATGACTGTTTCAAGCTGCCCAATATTTAAACATCCAGAGAGCCACAGTGAGGGTGGGAGATGAAGCGAACGCACAGTGATTCACCTCAGCACTCCTGACAAATATGTCAGTGCGGATAGCAGGTAGTGGGGTGTCTTCCCAGCAGGTGGAGTCAGGAAGCAAACAAACTTGTTCAAAAGGTACCACCACCCGGCTGAGAACAGCTTTTTCCTTTCGTCTTCCTGTGTGAAGGATGTTGCTGCCATCAAATAAAAGAAACTGGCTTTAAAGTCGCCTGGCTTACTTCTGAATGGAAAGTTAGCTCATACTAAAGCGGTTCTCAGGTGTTTTTCTTCCACCTGCCACTTTCTCTTACAGACTACAGCCAAATTTTACAGCTTGACTTTCTCACAGAAACCTGCATGCAAAAGCAGCTGGCTGCCTTTCTGCAGCTCAGTCCATGCTGAGAAGGGTGGGAGGGATAGGAGCAAGGGAGCTTAGTGCTCAGAAGGAGGTGCTGGGCTTAGCATGCACCAAGGTCCCAGAAAAAAGAATTTCTTGCCACTTTTCCCAGCAGCTGATAAAAGAGTTTATCTAGAAAATACCATCAAAGAAAATTTGTCCTCCTTGATATTGGGGGTGGGAGGACAACTATAATAAGAGTTGAGACACTCAAGGAATACTGATGTAAATTGTTATCCCTTTAGAATTTAAACTTTAGCTGTAGATTTTATCCTTTACTCTTGTGCAGATAGCAAAGAGAAACTGTGGAAGCTGCTTTTATGAGCTCTCATAGTGCCACAATTGCTTCACTGTTCATAGCATTCTCTGGTAGGAGCAGCGAAGTTAGGGGAGGTTCTCATTAGCTGCACTAGGTCTGGCACCACGGAGCAGCACCCCTGTGGACTGACTGCAGTTGCGTCCCTCTCGTGCTACAGCTGCCCCGAGGTGGGCTTGGGTCAGTCACAGTTCTAAGTGCTTCAGGTGTTTGTGGAAGAGGAACTGCTGAGAAGCAAAACCTCATGCTGAAGCCTAGGGAAAGCAAGAGAATCCCCCTTCTTGACACTGCAGTATCAAATTGAAAGAGGTAAAATAGAGAGCTAGTTTCTCCCAAGGTCCACCTATTTAGGATTTTTTTGTGTGTTATCCAGCTAATAATTTTCATTCTATGATAGGAACGCATCACATTTTCACTGACTGGTTTTATACTTATTTCAAAACAGATTACATGTTGCTATGTTTTCTTAGTGAATAGAATTCATCTGCTTAAGTATAAATCTGTCGTCCCATAATCTGGAAATAACTTTCCTAAGGTTTGGGTGGTTTTTTATAAACCCCCATTTTGTTAACCATTACCTTGCAACACAGAAGCAGCACTTTCTCGTTTGTTCTGCTATAAGCAATTCCACTGTGCTCCATGGGACTGCAAGCATGACTAGTTACTATTTAGCATGTATGTCAAATACTGGTCATGCCCATAAATAACAGCTGGAAAATTATTATTAACTGTACTTTGATGGTTTTATTTCCGCGTATGCTCATGAGTCATTACAACACTGACTTCTGCAGAAAAGAGGCTGAGCTAGTGTTTTATGTTTTGATATTATAGTTTTGCTTTATACATGAAAAGTGAAGAAAGTCCAAACCTTCCAAAATTTCAGTGGTTTTATTCTGTTATGAGGGAAACCATTTTTCTGCATACTATGGGAAGTTGTGCAGTTGTGTAGTTTGTCTCATTTACACCATCTTTTATTCTGTAAATATATTTTGTTTACCTTTAATGGTACTAGAAGTAAGGATGCCACTTTTGAAACAGGCATGGTCCTAATTTTCTTGGTCAGGTGAATAATTTGAAAGAAAAATTCCCAGCTGCACCTGTAAGTTTTCCATTAATTGGGCAGAAATATTTCCACAGTCTTTTGCAGATGCCTGCATTGCAAGCTGTTTGGAGACAAGCTATTTCCTGTCATAGTTTGTGTATCTTTCCTGCTTGGCGTGGTGTACCCCATAGGAATTACCCAGAGCACAGTATTATCAAAGAAGGGCTTGTTCAGATTTAGTTTGTTTGAAGCCTGGGAAGTGTGAGCATTGACCTGTCTACAGAATCCTGTGGAGGAGTGCTGTATCCTTTGAAAAAAAGATGGTAAATAATGCATTTGGGTGAGGGCTACACTCACAATTTGGATAAAAAAATAGAATGAGTAAAAGACAGCATTTAAACAAAAAGGGTAATACGTTCACCCTAATCCAATTCAGAGTCAAAAGAATGGGCATTTGCCATTAGCTTTAGCACAAGTTACATCAGTCTCTATAAGGCTTCCATAGGAATATTTAATTCTTTTGCATACAGCTTGGTAACCTTCACTCCTGGAAGTGACCAGATTGAAAACTCTGAGAATAGTTACAGTACTATCAGCAGCAATGCAGGCTTCCAAACCCCACCTGCTGGAAAACACATCAGCTCTGTGAGGGGGAAATTCATGGAGTGGCTATTGCTGCTGTTCTGACCATGCATCCCTAATGAGATATTTTTTCTTTTAACTTTCAGAAAAAGAGGTCACTCCAGAACTAGGGATTTGCAGAGTGACAGGTAAACATATTTATGAAGCTACTGCCAGTTGCAGAAGTCCATTCCAAACATGAAAGGCAACATCACGAGAAGTATGGAAATGCTCAAGTGGGTGGAAGATACATGAACAGTCTAGACTAGGTTTGTTAGAGGAATAGAACAGTATTTTATTTATAATCCCAGAAGCTATCAAGTTACCAGAGAACTGTCTTTTTAAGAGAGCTCTTCCCAAAAGTAATAATTGTGTTTAATTTTTTGTTAGTTTTGTTTGTAGAAACCTGAAAAATCAAGATTTATGTTTATGCAACATCAGATATCACATTAGAATGATGTACAAATTGTTTTAATGTCACAATAGATTGATTTAAATCAGTTGCTTAATGTACAACAATCTCAGTAAGTTTCTTAATGTACAAAAAAGGCATGGGTAATTGCATTTGCCTCCTTGCTTAAATTTCTGTTTTTAATTTATGTTATGTTATTTAATCTATCCAAGTATTGATTCTTCAGTTCACATCTCAGGACATTCTAAGAGGATCGCCAAAATATTTTGAAGTGTAGAGAAAAAATCCCAACATATGCCTCTAAAAGATAATTTGTTGGGTTTTAGGGTTTTTTTTGTTTTTTAAAAAACAATACATTCAGTCAGTAATTCAGAGAAAGAAAAGCAAAGAAGTAGAAAATGAAAAATACAAGAAAATTATTTGTATTCAAGTTTTCAAAGAATAAACAAAAATGAATAGAGACATTCCAGCTGCTAGTATTTATACCATATTCAATTTTCAAATTATACCATACCAATTTTCTCTAGAAGAGACTATTTTAATTTAGCAATACATGTTTTCATTAGTACAGAACTCAGTAATTATCCATCTTGGTAGCAGAAACACAGTGGGCTTTGCTTGCTCAGTGTAGAGGAGGGAAAGGGAAAGCAAACAAGATAATGAAAATCTAGGGAATGTTTCCAAAGAGTGGGCTTCTGATTCCCTCAGAATGAGCAAGTATTTTCCATCTTCACTTGGAACCCAGTACCCCAGGCTTCGTTAAGCCAGTGTGTAGCTGTACATGATTCTAGAGAGAACCTCAGCCAAGCATCAAAAAGAAGAGCTCTTCAGAAGAATTAAAGGCACTGACAGTTGCAAGAAATGTCCTCTCTGGTGTTTGTACAGTATATAAATCATAAAATATTCTAGATTACACAAAATTTCCCTGGAAACTATTTCAAGAGATTATGAAATATCTACAAACCACCAGCAGGTGTATTTAATAAATCATACATACTTAAAAGGTCCCATCAACATACGTTTTACCTTAATTCAAGAATGTAGTTTAATATGAGAAATTTCACATTATTTGGAGTTATAGGTAATATAAGAATCTATTAAAACTCAAGACTCATCTATGTATTTTCACAGAGATAAAATTTTCTATCTCTGCAAACTGGCCTGGGGCCTTTGTATCATTAAGGCTTTGCTTATCCCCTCAGTATATGTTTTAAGTGAAACTAAAGCAGTGCTAAGAGGTCATATTGATTTTGTGGAAAAAGGTGAATTTTAGTTCAAATCCTTACTCTGCTACACAGAAATTATTATTTCTGATTAGTATCGTATTTTAAAAAGTCTCATTGCCTGAAAAATGTAGCTATAATAGAAACATAACTGATTAAATCGTAGCTCTCGACAGTAAATGTAGGTTTAATCATTCTTGTTATCATCGTTTGTTTGTCACTCAGTTTGTCGTGTCTAAAATTAGGTTCTGCCCATCCAAACAAGTTGGCGTGTAGAAATCTCCTTGCATTGGGTGTGAAAGTTCTCCCACAGCAACACGACGAGTGACTGACATAGAG
The DNA here is from genome assembly GCA_013389985.1 of Dryoscopus gambensis. Classification (NCBI taxonomy): domain Eukaryota; kingdom Metazoa; phylum Chordata; class Aves; order Passeriformes; family Malaconotidae; genus Dryoscopus; species Dryoscopus gambensis. The sequence continues at coordinate 46,784 of WEIT01028415.1, read as the reverse complement.
CTACTTGGGTGCAGAGATGTTTGCAGGGTGGAGGTGTTAATCATAGTCTTTAGAGGGAGGCACTGCTGTCTCCCATCAATAGAATGTCTGCCAGAGCCTTGGTGAATGTCCTGGAGCAGTGAGGGGCCTTACACATACATGGCCATAATGACATGTAGTACAGGGAGGCTGGGAAATGTTTCAGCTACCTTTATGGCTGATCACCAGTATCACAAAAAGACAGAGAAGAAATCAAATCGATTTTTCTCAACTTTTAAAGTAAAGATGAAATTGGCAGAATTCATTTCAAATGGGTAACCACCTTTATGCAATATTTAGAGACAGAGCAGCTGAAGAGGCAAAAGTTCACATAGTTTTGTCCAGATACATCTGAATTCCCATACTGTCTTTTCTTCTCCTTGACTCTGAAGTCTGTAAGAAATCTGTGGAGTAGGGACTAATTTTCAGTATTTCATCCAGCATCATAATTATAACCCATGTGAGTCTAGAGGGTTTGATTTGCATGAGAACATCAGCTATTACTTTTAACCTTACTGTAAGGAATGGGGAGCATAATTATGAGTAGATTTCTAAATATGCAGCACATATTAAAGAAAGTAGGATGAGAATGTTTGCATCTCAAAGGACTTAAATTTAGGTTCTGATGACAAAACAAGTAGGTGATTGCATGCAGTTGGGGACAAACACTAGCCTGGAAAAGGGAGCTAGCAGGAAAGCACTACAGAGAAAAATGCATGCTTATCATGTTGATTCACATGACAGATTCACCTTCTCACTTCCAGTGTTATTCTCCTCTCACTTCTCTTCACACATACACACAAGCACAAGCACATATTTATTCCAGTATGGTTAGTAATTGAGTATCTTTGACACTGTTTTTCCTGTAACAGCTGCCCATTTAAATCTCACCAACCAAACTTCTAATAGAAACTAAATGTAGTTATTGAGGGTCAGATGCTCAGCGAGAGCTGCAAATCACAGAACACAAGTCTTGAGGGAAATGTCTGAGTGTAAAAAACATTGCTTACCTTCGTCTGAACCTAATGATTCACTTTGTACAGCAGAGGCACAGATGGCTGTGCATCTGAGGTCTCCCTTAGCTGCATTTCCTTTCCTCCTAAGTGAAATCACATGAAGAGGTTCTAGATCAGTCCTGTTTTTCTGAAAGAGCACTGTAAGGCTGGTGCTTCTTCAGTCATTTGAAACAGATACAGGGACAGGGATGAGAGGTGTCAGGCTCCAGAGGGTCCAGATATTTAAATGTAACAAGATCTCCAAGAGGAACCTCATTGTGTCTGCCACTTTTTTTTCTATTTCTATTCTTGTTATATTTTATGGCTTTGAGGTACAAGCCTCTCCTTAGCTCTTCTTATCATCATGAAGTCTTTGGAGGTAGTAATGTCTAAAATACTCCTCTGTGTTCTATGTTTAAACACACTACTATTTCAAAGGGAAAAATAAATGCTAGAAAGATAGAAGATGCAGGAGTTGTCATCTGCATAAGTCCAAACCAGTCATTTTAGTTATTGCTGAATATCAGAAAGCAAGAATATGAGAAGTTTTCAATCAGAAGACTAACAATACATTTTAGTCTTGGCCCATAACATCTTTTCTGTTTGTGTTTTGGACCTTGTCTGTAGAAGAGATTTGGAAAAAGATTTAAAGGTTTCTTTCAAATGCCAGTAAGTGAAAAATCTGAAATTTGTACATAAATAACAAATGCCTCAGACAATAAATTGCAACTGGAAAGTAAATTTTCTGTTGTAACTTCCTGTATGATGTGTTTGTAGCATTTTTTTAAGCTGGCCTTTTTTAAACTGTTACTTTTTGCTGCCAGGTCCTAAAAATAAAAATATGGCATAGTTTTCTATACTGTTATGTTCTGAGTTGTGCTTCACCTCACCTGAGTTTATCAAGGTTCTTCTTTTCAAGTTCTTCATAGACAGATTGTTGTCACTTGCAGTTTTACAGAATGTGAAAATAATTCAAATTCGGGCAGCAAATATACCCAGGAGTCTCACCTCTCTCCACACTACGCAGGCATACACATGTACACAATTACATCTTTATTCTAGCAGTAATATTGATCCATTTGTTGTCCAGTGTAATCCCCCCCACCAAACTGTGAACACAAGTTAAATGTTAGCTGGATACTCAAAAGATGGCTGCAAATCGCAGAAGAAAATTTGAGACAGTGGTGCTTGAAATTTCTGGTCCCAGTTTGAGTACATGGTATGAATTCAATAGTTATAATTTCCATACACTCTTTCTAAAGAGGGTGAATTCTAAGGACATCATTAGAGATGTGGTAGGACCAGTTTGATTGCATGGTAATCTAATGCAAATCCTGATCTTTTGTGACGCTGGCATCATTTTTCTGGATGTAACATCACTGAATTCGCTTTGCAAGATGAGTTTTCCTAGTGATTAATGAATTTTATTGAGGCATGGAACCTGGCTCACCACATGTCTCTACAAGCACGGGTCCTCAGAAGCTGAGTTGGTAACTGAGGGTCAGTAACTTTTAATACATAAGTAAAATGTTTAACACTAATATTACTTCCATATTTATTAAACCATAATGAAAACTGAAACATTTGTGTGTTTCATTCCTTCTAACAGTGATTCTATTTACTGCAAGAGCATTAGATGGTGTGTGTGGTATAAGTCATATATTTCAGATAACACAATTCTTGTTAACGATCTAGGACATTCATTTAAAGATGTTTCCAAGGCCTTCCAAGGAAAGTAACACAGGACATAATTCCCTTCTTCCCAGAGTAACTTCAGTCACACATCACAGTGTCATATATATCATTTAATAATAACAAGCACATAACATCCAGTGGGCTGAATTTGTTTCTTCAAGTTCATTTTACTTTCCAGAATAAAATGTTCAGGAGATATTCTTTCAGCTGTTTAAGATTCAATAAACCTTTTTCTTGTAAGGTGAAGGACTTTGCTCTTTTTGCTGCTGTTGCTATATGTTTTGATTTTTTTTCAGGATGAGGTTGAGAATGCAAAAATATTTGAAAGAGAGGGCTACAGATTTAGTTTCTTTGTCTTTTTCTTTTTTCTAGCTATTATGAAGCTGCTACAGATCTTTCTGCCCAGAGAAAAGCCATTATATCAAGATGAATTTTCTTACTGGAGAATGTATTTAGCTCAGAAAATAAAGCAATCCAAATAGTGAAGGTTTGTGTAGTGGAACTATGTCTACAGTCTCTTGGAAAGGATTTTCCTCTGAGTTCACAATGTTCAGGTCAGAAGACTATCTTTTGATTCAGCAACTATTACAAGAAGGATATAGCATCAGCCACATGAGGCAAAATGAAAAATGGCTGACTGGGATAGCTTAGTGAAAGATGACAGCAATGCTTTCATTGACATCACTGCCAGATAACCTCTGAAAACACATGGCACTTACTTGGTGGCCCAAAACTGGGTCTGAGTACCCTATGGAATATTTGCTCAAGAGCCTAACTCCTGCTCTTCTTTTATATCTGTAGACAAGAGTAAAGAGAGGCAAGCAGAAAGGCTGGGCACAGTTTGATTCTACTTTTTTGTATATTATGCTGTTTCTTGGAAACCGACGACAAAATTGGTTGGATTTTTTTGTGTGAAACTGAATATATCTTACCGTTGCAGTGACCCAGCCACACTAAGGGGCTGTGGAAAGAAATCCTCCCCCAAGCCAGCGTGACAGGCTTCTCCTAGGACACATTATGCTAATATACCCCAGTTCTGTTTCCTTGATTGATTTGTTGCTTCTCCCTGCCCCTTTATCCCTAAAACGTATGTACCCTAGAATGTTCTCCCTTCCCTGCTTCCCCATTAGCCCTTGTACCTTAGTCCCTCCCTCATGGTATCCCTATTGGTTCCCTTGCCCTAGTCCCGCCTCTGCACTGCCCCATGCCCTCATACCATTGGTCCTGATGCTCTGCCCGCCCCCTGGTTCCATACATAACCCCTNTTGGTCCTGATGCTCTGCCCGCCCCCTGATTCCATACATAACCCCTAAACCCCTCCTCCATTTTGTCCTTGGCCCCTGGTAGCCTTCAAGATGAGGCTGCAATAAACCCTCTCTTGGAACACCATGCCAGGACCCTTCCCAGCTCTTTTATCATCCGCCTGTGAGTGTGTGAGTGCTGGCTGCTTCTCTGGCTGAGATGGATGCTGCTTCCCTTCGCTCCTATGAGAGCCTGACTCCTTGTGAGCTGCTCCCCCTGGGAGCCCACCCTGTAGGAATCCCGCTACCACCTGGCCGCGGGACTGGCCATTCCCTGCTTTGGAGATTTCGTGCTGCTGAGAGAAGCACTGAAAGGACTCCGGCAGACGGCACGTGTCCCAGTCTGGCATGGATTACCTACAACTGGATTTTAATCCTTAGCAGAAAATAAAGGAGGTAGAAATGTCCTTTTTCCTAGCGTTTATTCCTGGGATAGGACTCAGAACCTATTCCAAAAGGGAACACATGGACAAAAGGCGGGGCGAGCCAGTGCTGCCCAGTTTTATCGGTTCGGGGGCTGGACAAACGCGGGGGTTGGATTTCCCAGGGACAGCCAACGGGGTGATTCTGGGCACCGCGCTTACGTTTAAAGTAGTCCAATAGTAACAGAGTCTCTTGCGCGCGAAAGAGGACAAAGGATGGGTAAAACGGCGGGTTTTTTGGCTACACCGGCGAGAAATGGCAGGTTCTTTTGGCCGCACTGTGATATCACCGCTCACGTGCCGGTCCACACATCCCGTACAGGTGCACGTGGTCCTGCATAGGCATGGACCGGCTCTGCACAGCCCCACACAGCCTTGCGCAGCCATGGACGCGCAGCCCCGAGCTGTCTCGCATGGCCCCGTGCCGTCACACGTGTCTCCTGGCCATGCGGCTCCGTCCCGCCTGGTGTTGCCAAGGCCACGCAGCTCTGCCCCACATGTCCTCGTTTTGCGCATTCTGCACGGGCGCAGTCCCGTGCGGCTGTGGCCACGTGGCCCCGTGGCCCCGCGCTGTCCTGGGGTCGCCCCGGGTGTCTATCCAGTCCGGGCAGCCCCGGCTCCGCGCAGCCTGGGGCGGCTCCGAGCAGCTGTCTAGCCCAGGGGGCCCCAGCTGCACGTGGGCCCCAGGCCACCCCAGGCTGCTCTCNAGGCATGGACCGGCTCTGCACAGCCCCACACAGCCTTGCGCAGCCATGGACGCGCAGCCCCGAGCTGTCTCGCATGGCCCCGTGCCGTCACACGTGTTCCCTGGCCATGCGGCTCCGTCCCGCCTGGTGTTGCCAAGGCCACGCAGCTCTGCCCCACATGTCCTCGTTTTGCGCATTCTGCACGGGCGCAGTCCCGTGCGGCTGTGGCCACGTGGCCCCGTGGCCCCGCGCTGTCCTGGGGTCGCCCCGGGTGTCTATCCAGTCCGGGCAGCCCCGGCTCCGCGCAGCCTGGGGCGGCTCCGAGCAGCTGTCTAGCCCAGGGGGCCCCAGCTGCACGTGGGCCCCAGGCCACCCCAGGCTGCTCTCGGGGCAGGCAGCAACACTACCCTTCTATGGAGGCTCAACAGAGGGAAAGGATGGCAGCTGCTGGTGCATCTGAGCTTGACAGCTAGAGCGCGGCGTCCCCACCAGAGTGGCTTGCTCTGCATAGACGCTTTTGGGAAGGTTGTGGCACCTTCCATCAGCGCACGCCGCGACATCTTACCAACTTGATGCTGAGTATTCTAACTTCATAAATGCTTTACTATCTAGTTATCTATTTAACTGAAAGAATAGTTGTAACAAAGAATTATACTGAAGTTGCTGATTTCATAATTTGTGAGGAATATGAGTAGTAGAGGAGGAACCGGACAGAATACCACATTGAGAAGGAAGACTGAGGAGAAGAGAAATCTCCTCCCACTCCACTCTCTAGGCTGATTCAATTTAGTAATTTTGGAGGTATTCTTGCCTAGTAAAAAAGTCCACTAGTACTTGTTTTCTTTTCAAGATTCTGGTCTATATATTTGTGAGGGGGAAGAAAAAAAAGCAGCAAACCAACTAACCAAAAAACACTAGCCCCAAAATACAAGAAAAACGGAAGTTTCCAGTGCTTTATCCCACCAACTTTAACAGCATTCAAAGATTTTACAGACATTTTATGATACAATATTACTTTAAAAGTGTCTATTCCAAAGTGGATGAACATTTTTGAAGCTTGATGTATAGTGCAGCATAAAAAATCATTTAGTTGAATTAAATCATGGTTCTGTTTTCTTTTTCCTTAAAATGATAGAACTGGGGATTGTATCAGTGATGTTCCTTGTTACATACTACCAGATCCCCAAATGAGGTTATGCATCCGAGTCTCCCCACTCCCAGCTTCTCTGAAGCACATGCCCAGTCTGAGTTCACTGGGAACAGAATAGATTCATTAGTCACCATTTTGTTGCTTCATTACGTTGAGATGAAATCAAAACACTTTTTCTGGTAATTTCTAAGAGACAGGATAATGGGTGATGCTCCCTCGGCCCCAGCATGCAGGAAAGTTCATCTGATGTTCCTATTGCGCTAAATACTCATTTCTGGTTTTCGATACACTGACTTCCTCAAGACTCATTTAGACCATGCAAATGGCAAGACAGTACTCTCCATTATAAAAACATGCTAAGTTATCTGGCAAAAAGGTTTAGAAATTGTCTCAGTCGTCTGTCTTTTCCTACAAGATAGTTAAAGGCTGTTTCACACTGAGGAGAGTGAAGATGATGGCTCCCTGTTTATCTTCTCATCTGCTTTGGCTTACCATTCTGAAGGTCCTAATCTGGACATGTTAGAAGGGATGTTGCATGAGTACTACTCCAGAACCCTAAAACTCCTTTACTGATTCTACTTCCAGAATTTTTGTGGTAGATTTTGGTATGGTTTTAAAATGAAAGGTTTTTTTCTTCCAATTTGGCACTCATAGATTGAAACCCCATCACATTTCTTTCTCCCGCCCCCCCCAATACATCTCCAGAATCTCTTTGTCTTTATATTTGAATTCTTTTTTATTTAATTGTCTTGATGCACTTTTTTCTCCCCTACTGGCCTTTGAAGCTACTTGAGACAGAAAAAGTGAGCTAGCAATGAGCAAGAGAAGCTCTTGAGAAAGTTAAGAATAAAGTAAGAGAAGATTATTTTTTCATGGCTTAAGTATTTTTTTTTTTCCTACATGAAGATGATTTGTGATTCCTGACCCACAACTACTCTGTGTGTCCTGCAACGGGCAGTTAATATGGAAACTACCAGGGAGAGCACAGCTAAATCAAGGAGAGCCCAAGAAATGCTCCAGTCAGCCTGTATTTGCCTCTAGAGGTCTCCCAACTCTTCCTACTTCTGAAAGCCCAAATGAATGCACTTGTCACCTCTGCCAGCTGCCTTCAGCATGTGGTCTCTCCCTTTCTGGCCATCCCATCATGCCCCGGCCCTCAAAATTATCTGTGTAGCATTTGTGTTTTGTGGTTCATAAATACAATTCTTTCTTGTTGCTTGGTATCATTATTGTACCCTGCCAACTGACCTCAGTACAGCTTATGCAGAAAGATTTGTTATTGCTATTTTGAGGACAAATACCAGGTAATGCAGGCAGTTTGTGCCGTAGTAAAATCTGGTTACTTTAAGTGAGCATTTAGTTGGTGTACTCCATGAACACACTTCCAAGCAAAGTGTATGAAAAACAGAGTGATATTAAAATGTCCTTGCAGTACTTGTCAGCAGAAATATGGAATCCCCACAAACATTTGGTAGTGGTCTTGCTCCGCTCCTTGTAGCATTTCAGGATGTGTCAGCTGGAAAAGCATCTCTGCCAGGTTTCTTTCTTCCTTGGTGCTAATGGCTGGCTGACTGTCCCAGCTTTTGCGAATGGAATTCAGGAGTTACTTTGTATGGGTTTCTCATCCTGCTTCATATTGTTGTTTTATTTAGGTGTGACTTCCAAGTGTTTTTGTCTAATTTGCATCAGTGAGAAGACAAGATTCACTCCCTGAATCAGTACAGTATAACACTTGCCTGTTAGCATGATCCAGGAGCAGACTGAAGCAGAATAGGGTGGCAGATCATACCACCCATTTCAATGTGAATTTAGACCTATTTTCATCCTCTGTGGGAGAAGAACATGGCTACATTCAGAATGCCAGCAGGAACTCAGCAGGAGCTGCTGCTCTCAGGCACAAGATGGAGGCAATCAGGTGCTTCCTGCAGGTGCTGTGGAGCTGCTTGGTTTGGATTGCTTCCTCTCACACCAGCAGGTGTCCTGTGGTCCTGTCCTGAGAAAAGGAAGTGGCTGCTGGCTCACAGCCAGCAGCCTGGCAGCAGCAAGTATCTCTCATGCACCTTGTCCCTGGGAATGAAGGGTTTCTGCTCACTCTCAAATTTTACACCCCAAATGTAAAAGATTAAAACAGCCAGTCTGATTTAAACCAAGCAGACTGTGAGGAATCCAGGCTTTAAAAAACAAAACAAACAACCACCCCCCCCAAACCCAAACCAAACAAAAAAACCCCCCAACAACAACAAAACAACCAACCCCCCAAACAAAACAAAAACAAACAAACAAAACAAAAACAAAAAAACAAGCAAAAACAAAACCAAAACAAAACAACAAAAAAAACCCCACCTAAATTTAAAGGGCAGTTACCTAGGGGACCAACATTCACAGGAAAAGATTTTTGTGAAAAATTGGAGGAAAACAGGAATATGGATCATGTATCTCAAACACACAGTCAGTAATGCTGTTGTACCCCAACTGATATCTCATATCTAGAGCCCTGGGCTGGAGAGAGATTTGGTTAACTAATGATTGTGTGGAGAGTGAGAAAATGCTGTTTATAAATATCCATCCTGTTTCAGTAGAAAATAATCAGAAATTTGGAGACATTAGGGTTTTTCATAGGGTACAACATGCTATGAACAAAATTAGTTTCCAAGTCACTAGAAACTATGCATAATTCATATGATAAGTCTTTAAAATAATAGAATACAATTTAAAAATGTATATATTGGATTTCTGAAAAATGAAATTTGAAATTTGTTTTAGAACTAATTTTGTGCCTAGGAATATCCTAGATTTTTAAAGTTTTTCATTGAAATATTAAGAGGCATGTGGCCATGGCCATTTTTGGTTAAGTGCAAATAAATCGAAAGATTTCCTGGTTTCCAATTTTGGTTGTTAGTTAACTATGTTTTAAAGCAGGGTTTTTTCTTGGTGAATGGATTTGGGTGGGCACTTTTAAATTTTGAATGACCCCTAAAATTTGTAATACTTGTTTTAACATAAGGAAAATTTCATTAAGAAAAAAAGTGGATTCAAATCTGTCTGCAACAAGGAAAAGAGGCTGCTAAGTAACTCTTACTATAAGGTTACTGTAGCAAGAGATTTGCATTTTTCCATGTTCATTTAGCTTTCAAATTTCAGACTCAGATGGGAAGCAATGAGGAATGTGGCTCTGGCTTTAAATAAGACAGATGTTTCTTTCTGAAAAACTGTATTTAATCATCAAGTAGCAGCTGGATAAAAAAGAGACCAACAGTAAGCTGTGAGAGTGATCAGCTGCCAAACAAGTACAGCCTAAGAAGATGTAAGGAAATTCCTTCAGTCTGAAAAATACCAAGAGAAGACCTAAGGGATCCTTGAAAAAGAAAGCAGATTCTGATGACTTAGTTGCTGCAGGTAAGAAGTCAGATGTCATGGTACTAACTTTGAGTAAGAAAGATTTAGGGATTCATATCAGGAAGATTTTTCTGGTGGTAAGGAGGGTGAAGTAGAGGAATAGATTATCTGTAATGTGTCATATCTTTCTCACTGGAAGATCTGAAGAGGACCCCATAGAGTCCAAAATAGCTTGTATTGCAGGACTCCTATGACTGGGAGTCCTTGCTGTGCCCCAATTATCCAGACAAAATAATCATCTCCTTCCCATTCCTAAACATCTCCTTCCCATTCCCTACCCTGTTTTCCAGGCAAAGTAAAACAAGGTGTAGGCCACAAAGCAGGTAAGAGTTTCTTGCAGCAGATCACTGGTTCAGCTGATATTCAGGGGGTGCAATGGTGAACTTCCATCACAGATTGCAGCTATTTGGCAGCTGCCATGAGGGATTAGGCAGAGAGATAAGATTATCTGATTCTTTTTAGTCCTATTTTTTGGTGATCTGCTGCAGAAAATAATCAGAGACAGGTTTGAGCTGCCAGTGAAACTGGTTGGTCATCATCACACTCCTTCATACAGACAAAGAGTGGAAAACACATCCTAGGACAATATTGGCACCCCATAACATAGCTGTGTGGAGGTGACAAGGCACTGTCAGTTGTAGAATTAGATATCTGGTATCACAGGTATGATTCTGACCCACCAATCCAGAATGCCAAATATTATGTAAAGCTTTGACAGCCCTGGGGATGATGTGATAGGAACAGAAAGAAGCTAACTGCAAACTTTCTCAAGTGCTTTCCTGAGTAAGGAGACACTTGGTAAAAAAAAATTCAGATTCTCCTGTTAGAACTCTGTATCTTGAGTGAGAAATGAATTAATTTTGACAGTTTCAATGGAGATGGGAAGATAGGCATTGAGCTGCTTAACCTTCTTTCTCTTGCTCCCTTTTTTGCCCCTGATAAACTTGTGTCTGCCCACCCGCTCTAGCGGGATGAGTATATGAAGTATTTCGATACTTCAGCAATGGCATCATTCCCTTAGTGCCCTTGGAAGTGTCTCCAAGGGCTTTCTCCTCCATTGTCCTCCTTACTTCAGGAGTTGTCTCCAAACATAGCAAGTTCTTGGGAATCTAAATTGAAAAACCTGTGCCGAAGCAGTAAAGTTCTATCTTCACAGCTGGTGTCAGTATCCGCTCTTGGAGACTTCTCCATAACCATGTCATAGGTAAAAAATAAGGCACCAAAGAAACACTCAGAATAATATCCTCATTTCCTAGCTATACTTTTAAAAACATCTCTGAGTATTGTGCATCACATGTTAGATATAAGCAAAAAAGTCATCTGCCAGCAGAATTTAGAAAAGCTGATGACTTCAAGGAGTTTCAACACAGAACTGCCACTGATGAAAACTTGCTGTGACTCAGCTATGCTTTGCGTAAGAGCAGGTCATTTTGCTACTTACTGTTGATTACTGCATTTAAACTCCTCTGAGATCTTCCAAAGGTCGGTGAACTGTTAGGAAATGAACGTTAAATTGGGGATCTATTAACAGAGAAAGTGATTTTCAAGGACTGGTTGATAAAATTTAAAATAAAATTAAACAGGCTCAGGTCCACGTATATAATAAATGGCCCATATTTTTTCTTATTCTACTGTGAAGTACAACAGCATTCAAGTTCAGGGTAAAACCAGGTGAAAACATTTTATTCACTTAAGGCTATAAAAGGTTTACCTACTTTTATATACAAAGAAGGAGAATGTATCTGCTTTTATGTTCAGTATTACACCAAAGAGTAAAGCAACAATTGTAAGTGAGTAAAATCATGAAAAGGCTCCAGAAAAAAGGATTTGTTCCAAATCAGCTCCTGCACATAAATCTAAACATAAATATTATATAAAGACTATTCCATACTATATATATTTAATAAATACATGTGAATAATTCCATACTAGACAGAATAATGAGGCTGGGTGCAAACTGGGCAGACAGAGACCAGGCCTGGGTGCCTTGGTGCCAGCAAGTTTGACACCAGTCAGTAGTTTGTCCTTGCAAGCAATGAACGTAACCAGCAGGCCAAGGAATAGGCTCATTGCTAGAAGGCACTTCCAAAGCCACAATGTGATGCAGCCCGCGGTGTCGGCCAAAGGACCAGCACTGTGTCTCCCCGAGTGTCTGCAGGGAACCCAGAAATCTATGCCGATCCCCTGTAGAAGACACCCAGGAGGGGCTGTGGAGCCCGCACACAAACACCCACAACAGCCATTGCGGTGAAAGGCACAATCACACACGCAGGCAGGAATCCAGGATGTCAACCACGGGTAAAGGAGTTGAGAGGGGCCTTTTGTATGGGTTCCAGAAGGTTTATTCAGTGGAGGGTCCAGGGATGAAAGACCAAGACACTGGAGAGTCCAGGAGTTTTACAGGGGGTGGTACAATGGGCAGGCAGAACAACATAAACCAATCAGGTGAGAGTCAGGGGGCGGAGGGGGAACAGAGTGACAACCCAAAATCCAATAAGGAAGGATAGGGGAGGGGAAGGGAGCAGGGGGCCAATAGAGCTTTGAAGAACAGAGAACATTCTAGAAATTATGCATATTAAACAGGGGACATACATATTAAAGTATATCTAGATAAAAGGGGGTGGAGAGCCAATGGGCCAACCAAAGACTGACAATCTACATAGAACTACAAGGGACCGTGGGAGCTTGTCGTAGGCTGGAGGGAGATGTTGGACTTTGGAGCCGGCCCACCACAAGTTTAATCTGCACTTGAGCCTTGCGGCTCTCCAACCACTCTGGCAGCAGCCACAACTGCTGCAACAACATTGGGAGTGCTGTGTCCAGATCTGTCTCTTGCAAGGTGGGACTTACAAGAGACAGAATGACAAATTTGAGAGTCCAGCAGAAAACCTCTACAATGGTCTGGAGATGGAGCTCTGGGGGAGCTGGTTTTGCTCAGCCTGGAGAAGACTACAGTGGGAGCTGATATTTTTCTCCAACTACCTAAAGGTGTATTACAGAGAAGATGAAACTAGACTTTCCTCCAATTGGCACATCAAGAAGACAAGAGACAACAGTTACAATCCACAAGAAGATAAATTCTCACAGGTTATAAGGAAGAATTTTTTCAAGGTGGACTTCAATAAATGCTGGAGCATTTTTCCCAAAGAGGTTGCAAAGCCTCCAGCCTTGAAGGTCTTCAAAACTCAGTCATGATCCTGCTAAACCAGATCTAAAGTGGAAATTACACTTCCTGTGAACAGTTCTATGCTTCTATTGTATTCATCTAGTCTGTTTTTGAAGTTTTCTGATGATAGAGACTCTGCTATCTCCCCAGAAAATCTATTGCAGTGCTTCCCACAGGAGTGAAGAAAAAAATACTCAAAGCAACTGTACATTTTGAGTGGACTAAATCAGCTTCTTGAAATATTTGCAGCCTTTAAATTGCAGTGCTGTGACAATGCCTACCAGCCAGAGGGTGAGACTGAATACACTGTATTTCTTCTAGCTGACTTGAAGGAAATGGAAATAGTTAAGCATTTAAATCATGGCATTGCATTATCTAAAGCAGGAGTTAGCAGCCTATTCCTTGCTAGAGACTGAATATGTATTTGAAACTCCTTTGTCAGTCCCTGTATTAAAGCTTTACAAAATTAATGATTAAAATAGATATGGCTGCAGAACATATGAAATTGTTTCTTTCCTTGAAGTAGTTCTCCATCTCTATTTTTGTAAGACAGATAAGAATATACATTAAATACATTATTCCTGATTTATGATAGTCTAGGAAGGTAATTGCCAAAAATCTATTGTTGTATTGTCCAAAGACTGCCTTATCTGGACATTTAGGATGAACCCCAAAAGCACATGTTTCTGAAAAAGCCCTGTAGAATCTTAATCTTAAGCATGACAATTTTTTTCTTCATTTTTTTTTGATTTGCCACTGCATTAGATTGTATCCCAGCACATAATTTTGTTGTTGTCCCAGGGATATGAACAAATCTTTCATAAACTTCCAGATAATTTTGAATTCATTGCCCACCCTCTTGCTCACTTTATTTTCATGTTTGTTTTAAAAGAATACAGAATAACCTCTTTCTGTATAAGAATAACTTTTATTTATATCATTATAATTGGAATGCGTAGTATGTTCTTTTGCCCTCAGTAACAGGCACATACCATCAGCTCAGTGGTCTCCAGAGTCTCATATTGAGCATGTAAGCTGAAATGGCTTTTTAAACAACACAGAAATGTAGTTGAACAAAAAACAATGCCGTAGAGAAAGTGAGTGTATGAAGTGTGTATCTTCTCTAAACAATAAGGTCTGTGTTAATCAGATGTGTGTATGTCACCTTTTTATATTTCCAGGTCTCATTTCTACTGTTAGTGACTGTGGCTCAAAGGTTTTTGTCTGTATTCACTGAAAGTACATTGTTTTTGCAGAGGATCAAGACTCATCTTTTCAAGGTCTCCAGCTGCATGCTTAAATTCAGTAGTATTGTTCCACCAAATAAAATACTTATATTAAGAATGGTAGAAGCAAGTTGTCAGTTCCCAACAGAAATCAGATAGCTGATCAGGTTTTTTTTTCCTAACAAACCCAGCTCTGACACTCCCAAAATTTGGAGTATTATCCTAGTCTATGGCTCAATCCACTCAAACATCCTGTGTCTCATGCAAGATTTTGAGGTTAAGCTCACCCTTCACAGGTGTATTTTTCTCTGTTCATACAGGGTAATCATGAAATGCTGGCACAGTACTAGCAAGATGAGGAATTGATATCTCTAAAACGGAATCTTACCTTTCCCTGTTCTATTAACTACTAAATTTTTTTTCTAAGGCTGTTACATGTCAAGATTTTACATTTCTTGGAATTGTTCTCATGAACAAGAACACATTCAACCTAACTTTCAAAAGTGTACAAAGACTAAGTGCAAATAAATCTTACCGTCCTTGAAGTGGCAACAAAGCAGATATATCCTACAAACAGTGAAAAATTCCTTTTCCAGGGTAGCATTTCTATGCTTTAGAGAGAAACTAAAAAACAGATTTTGGCTTATAGACAGAATCCTGTCTGCATAGTTTATACCCAGGACATGGTGTGACTGGAAAACTAGTCTGTGTTGGCCTCAGAGACTTTCTGGCCATTGGATTGTAACCTATTATGTTCCACAAAAGGTAGATAAGGTGCTTAATGAGAACGTGGTGCATGTCTTCCCTCATGTGTCCTAAATTCTCTTCAGGGTATTTCTATGAGTGTGGGTCTGTAAGAGCTGCAGAGGCTCTTATGTGGCTTTGCCGAAGGCTGATCTCCCTTTGCAGCAGCATCATGCTCTAGAGCTGCTCTGGGAAATGTGTGCAGTAGCATGGAGAGGCAGAGAACAGTACACACGAGAGGTGTGGAGGTAATGTTTCTGCAGGTTTCCTATTTCAACCCTCAACACAACCAAGCTGAGGATAAAACTGGGAATTACATTGATTATTTCGTGTGTTAGTGAAATTAATTCAACATGACTGGATCTCATTTCTCGTAAGAGTTGCATGAGTCAGACCTATCAGACTGAAATATATCTAAGTATATAAGACATTTTTCCAAACAAATTGATTTGACAGTGATTGTTCAAGTCAAAGCATCACAGATAGGACACCTCTTCACATGATTTAAAATCTTGTTTCTAACAAGCATCCTAGAAAATTAGTGTAGTTTCTCTTACAACTTGTGAAAGGAATGTGGTGGGTTGACCCTATCTGGGCACCTGCACACCAAAGCTGTTCTATCACTCCCTTCTTCAGCTGAACAGGGGAGAGACAATATAATGAAAGGCTTGTGGGCCAATAGGAGGGCAGGGAGAGATCACCCAGCAGTTATGGTCATGAGCAAAACAGACTTGACATGGGGAAATAAGTTTAACTTATTACCAATCTAATCAGAGTCGTTTAATGAGAAGTAAAACCAAAAATTAAAAATGTCTTTCCCCACCCCTCTCCTCTCCCCAGGCTTTACTTTATTTCTGATTCTCTACCTCCTTCTCTCAGCATTGCAGGGGAATGAGGATCAGAGGCTGAAGTCAATCCATGACAGTTTCTGCTGCTGCTTCCTCCTCTCAGTCTTCCCCTGCCCCAGCATGGGTCCTTCCCATGGGCTCCGGTTCTTCAGAAACAGACTGCTCCAGCTCCAGTCCCTTCCACAGGGTCACAAGTCCTGCCAACAAATCTCCTCCAGCATGGAGTCCTGTCTCCACAGGTTCACACATCCAGCCAGGAGCTTGCTCCAGCATGGGTTTCCCAGGGGATCGCAACCTCCTCTGGGCATTCACTTGCTCCATGGTGGGGTCCTCCACTGGCTGCAGGTGGATATCTGCTCCACCATGGGCCTCCCTGGGCTGGGCTCTGGGGGGACCGCTGCTCCACCATGATCTTCACCACCCACTGTAGGGGAATCTCTACTCTGTACCAGAGTACTCTGTGCCCAGAGTACTTCCTCCTCCTTCTTCTCTTTCTTCACTATAAATTTATATACATTGAAGCTATGATCTGACCCATTTCAGACTTAATTTCCAATGAAATAAGTTGCCCACAAGAGCCTTCTGACAAGATCTTGATTAATGATAATCAGGGCTGCCTCTGATTAACTGGGATGTAGGTAGTCAGTGTTCTTTGCATAGGGTTTGCTGGTCTGTGGACCCCCTTTCACAACAGGCTCATTTAGGTTTATCGTCTTTTTTTTCAGAGCTGATTTAAGGCTTTGAGCTGTTTCTCACTTCGGTGCATACCTTTGCTCTCTTCTCAGCTTTATGCACTGATTCACCTCTTAGAATCCTCAGCCTGAAAAGCAGACTAAAAGGCTTAACTAAAAGATTTTCATTTATTTCAACTTGGTGGGAATTCCGTAAGGAAGAGGCAGTGCTTGGGCTGTAGCGGGATCCTGAAGGCAGCTGAAAAATTGCACAACATGGCCCAGAGTCACACTTTTACAGACTCTGGCTTCTCTCTAAAATACTTAGGTCTATCAATAGAGATGTAACTGCTCGGGCCGCAAAAGTCCCCTTCTCCTATCAGAAAGAATTCTCTTTAGTGCATTATAGGAATTTGTACCTGATGTTAGGAAGTTAAATACTTACCTGGTAGTGATGTGCTATTGTCACCAGTAGCACAAGGCACATAGTCTGACCCATTGATGCTTGTGATAGTAAAGGAGATATTCAGAGGTCATACCTTTGTGATCAGAGACCTTTTCATGGCCCTAGGTCTAGCTAGGTACTTTCACCCACCTTCAGTTTATTTATTATCATTTCATTTCACATGTCACCCTTCCTTTTCCCACAAGTACTTCTGAACCTTTCTCCATGCTACTGTACTCTAATGAACCCTCTGCCATTAGAATTTCCATTCTGTCCTTCAAAATACTGTCATCAAACCCCTTTTATCACTTATTTTTTTATATTCCGGACATGCTACTATCTCAAGAAAATAGAAAAAATAGCATAATCAAGAAAATACTAAGAAAAACATCCTCTATACAAAGCTGTAAATGTCACTGTATTTTCTTTTTCTTTGGACATTTTACCTCCAGCTGGTGTTCTATCTTCATTATCTCCATTACAGGGTGCTCAGAGGGGCTAGGATCTATCTTTACTGTGCCAGTAAGACATCTTGTATATCTGAACCTTGAACTTAGGAAGTGTTTGGCCCTTAGTCAACTTTGGGATTTATTATGTCTTAGATATTCAGTCAGTATTTAAGTGCTTTGCAAGATCAGCAAGGTATAAGCAACAACTAATGCTGCCTGGCCCTCAGCCTCTGTCCTTGACCTAGCAACCAAAAATTACTTTGAAGGGTAAATATTTTATATGGGCTGAAGACGTGAAAACAGTTGATGCCTGAGCCAGTCAGGTAGGCAGCAAAGGGTGCTTCTAGCTTTTCGAGGTCTTCTGTGCTGATGATGATGAGCTGCATTTACAATCAGAGGAAGTGAATTGTAACAGGAAAGAGTGAAGATGCCTGAGCATATTTTGTGTAACTTCTCTGCTTAGTTCCCTAAGAGAAGAAGATTTCAGTTTCTCGGTTTGTTAGCCCATTTCTCCACCTTATGTAGTATTTAAAGTAATTAGTTAATTTCAACCAAAATTGACAGTAGATAGAATGTTCCAAAATGTTCAGTTCTAAAAACTTTGATGAGGACCAGTGACTGGATAGGCAAGATCCAAGTTCATCATACCACTGAAAAAAATGATGATTTAGTTCTGCCAAATAAAAATTCCTAAGAGGAGCACCAGATCATTTAGTATCTCTAGCTTTGAACTAGTCCTAACTTTGTTGCTCCTTACTCATCTCAGTGGGTGTGGAGCATCTGATGGAGCTGGAGGCACCCTGGGAGGGAGGACATAGAAAAGCTTCAGTGATACTGCTTGTGGGTGGAGATGCTCAGGAGGTGGAGGACATGGAATCAGCAGGAGCTGGCATCTGTTGCTACCACTGCCTGTAGACAACCGGTGGTATATTTTTGATGGTTCAGCCCTGGAACACTGAAGGGCAAATGCTTTGAAGGAGAAATACTTTGAAGGAGAAATCCTTTAAAGGAGAAATACAGTAAGCATAATGTTGCCTTAAATTTCATTGTTGTTACTACTGTTTTTATTTGGGTTACTCTAAGCATCCTTCTCTGTAGTTTTTTGAATTCCTTTAAGACAAATACCTTTGAGAATGAGATCTGAGAGTCAATCAGCTAGTGGCGCTGAATTCTGCCTGTCTGGATCTTAATGTTAGAGGTCTCAAATCCTATTCAGCTATATGAGTTAAAGAAGTCTGTAAATATTTATGATATTGGGTATTCAAAGTTTTGTAATAAATGTGTCACAAGAAGCTCTCTCCTGGGCAGTTGGAAATATATGGAGGATACACTTTAAAAGGACCGAAAAATCTTCCTGTCCAGCCATATTTATTAAATACACAGAGCAGATCAGAAAGGAATTTGATAACTTGCAGAACAGTTTTTTCAATATAAGTTTATCTAATCTGTCACAGTTTTATATAACACACACTTTCTTGCAGCAGAAATGATACATGAAGTAACTAACTTTTGCTTTTTCTGAATTCATAAAAGCTGAAAAAAAAAGGAGATAAAACTGTTAGTGGTTGAGAGCTCTGCTTTCATTCGACTCCATGAAACTCTACCCTCTAATTACTTTTAAACCAGTAGTTTGGGAATTTTACCCCAAAAATAAAATGTTGGATGAGGATGGGAATCTCACTTTGTTTATACTTCGGACTAAAGCTGACTTCACAGATTTCAGGTAAGTGAGATCATATAATCTTGTTAAATCGGTTTATTCTCTTGGGATATAGTAAGTATTGTTATGATGTACTTTTATGAAAGGTATCATAATAGAATTATGCATAAGAACCTTTTTCTGTGAGATGTACAGTTTGGCAGTTCAACTCTGGATAAATTTAATATATAAATTGCTACATCCTGTGGTCCCACAGGGCTTACTGTGTAAAAGCTACATTCTGTTTTGTTTTTTCCTGTAAACCATATCTACTCCATCTCCAGAAATGCTAGTTATCCTTCTCTCCCAAGGTATCTTAATTTAAATACCATCATCCCTTCAACTCAGAATATTTTTTTTTTTAAAGAAGTGTATTCTTTGCTTAAAAATGTTTCTTCTATCAAATAATATGTGTATAGAGGATTTTCTGAAGCAGCAGGGACATACTGAGTTTTTACAGTGCTGGGAAAATCCTTCATGTTCAGGTCTCAGGGACCTGTGGCAAAAACACGCTGGCCTTGGAGGAGAGCAAGAATGTAAACAAAGAGGCCCAGCACTAGAGTTGAGCTAAACATGTAAGCCACAGATGCAGGTGTATGAGAGGCGCGTGATACTCCTGGAGTAGCCTATGGGATAAGTCACTGGGTGCGTGATTTACAGTATGTAACCAATCGTGTGAATTCTTTTGGTGCATGGACACTTTGTAAAGGGGATAAAAGGGTGCGGAAATTGTAAATAAACGAATCATTCACCATACTTCTATGAAGATCGTGTCTGAATTCGGGTCCTTTTACATATATGATTTTCTTTAAATGTAGAAAAATATTCTCCTTTTTCCAACTGTATTATCTAGTCTAATATAAAATACAGTTTTCAAGGGTTACCTTAGAAGGGTTCTCTAAGCATTTTAATAATTATTTTTAATTTTCCCTTCAAAATTAGGTTTTCTGAAAGCCATTTTCACTACATGTTTATAAAACTCAAAATGACTGGACGATTAATCATGTTTTATTTATTACTTGTCCTTTTATAAGTGACACATCTTTAAGCACAATAACATGAGGAACAAACCCTTACAGACTGCTCCCCTCACTCCCACTTGTATCTCTAATCATAAACAGTGAGAATCTGTCTTATCATACACATTGCCAATCCATACCTGTTGCCACTTATTCAATGTACTAATCCTAATGTGCTTTTCCAAGTAACAAACTACTCTGCAGCTTCTAGTATGGATTTCCACTCACAGCACACACCAGGAAACAGCTCACCACTTTGAGAAGGAACACTGGAATAATGACTCTTTTGCTTTTAGAACAACTTTGTAATGTATTTGCTTTCAATTAACTTTGACATGTCTGACAACATTACCTTGGCAGTTTTAAAATCTCAGATTAAAATGCTAGTTGAATACTAATGCCACTCCTCAAATAAAGGCTTTCTCACTTCATTTAGGTAAAAAACCCAAAATATTTATGTTTACATACATTTTATCTTCTGTTCATTTCATTTTGTTAGGAAACCCTGTGCCATGATACCATCATGCTGCTCATGTTATTGTGTGATCAGTTTGATGAAGAAAAAAACCAGGTAAGCCAAGATAAAGGCCTGTCTTTGAAATGCCTTTTTTCTTATGTTGCATTAATTTTAAATAAACATCTTCAGCCTGCATTTGTCATATGCTGTTATGGTGTTCTGATTCTCTCCTTTCTCTCTTGTGTGAGCATCCTGCTGCCAGCTGACCCTACTAACTCTGTGCAGGTTTGATGGCACTGACCTAAGCACCATGTGCAGGTTCTGTTTCTGCAGATCTTGTCACATTTTATCGATAGATTTTATCACTGAAAGGGATGGAACTGTGTTGCAAGACATCACAATATTTACTTGCATTCTTCCATTTTTCAATATTCAACTATTTCCTTTTGGCTTTCAGGGCCAGATCATCATAGAGCCATAAATCTGAACAGTCTCATAAAATGCAATGGAAAAAAAGATTGATTTCTCAAGCTTCTGTTTAAATTACAAAGAACACAATTTTTCAGGGCTACTACCCTCTGCTTATTCCCTTGACAAACTTTAGTCAGTGAAGGGACACATCTTGCTCCCTAATATAAACAGTGAGTTTGATCATAAAGGAACAAATCTCAAATTAGAGAAATTAGAAAGAATATCAGCTGTAAACTGGTACAAGCAGGGATTTGCTTCTTTTTACTTTGCAGCTTTTTTTGCTACCATGTCTTCAGATAACAATTACTGTGTTGGATCCTCCGTACTGTGGTGAGGCACTGGAACAGGTTGCCCAGAAAAGTTGTGGATGCCGCATCCCTGGAAATGTTCAAGTCCAGGCTGGATGGGGCTTTGAGCAGCCTGGTCTAGTTGAAGGTGTCCCTGCTCATGTCAGGGGGGTTGGAACTAGATGATCTTAAGGTCCCTTCCAACCCAAACCATTCTACAATTCTATGATTCTATAATATATTATCTGAAATATAATATTATGCAGTATTATCTGAAAGTTGACTGTGTGGTATTTCTCTGCTGAGGTATAGTTTTATCTAGACTGCATTTTTCTTCTTGCTTGTTCTCTTTTGCTGTTTTCTAAACTACTCATTTAATGACATGCAAATGCCTGAATATTTATTGCAGAGGAGGAAGTATTTTATTTCAAGGGTCAGGGGATTTTATTATTTTATTTTGTTGATTCACAAATTTGTGCATGCATTAACTAAGAACAAATATTTTATTACCTGTTTGTTCCTTACATTCTGGTTTATTAATTTTTAGTTGATTTTATATCTCAGAAGTATTTGCTTTGTTTTAATATAAAAGATACAGTTGAGCAATTTTCACATTATATCAATTTGTTCTGGTCTATCTTTGGAAAAATCAATAAAATGAAGTGGAAATAAAGGCTGTGACTCACTGGCTGATATACACAGAAAAAATGGCACTTTGCAATGCATTTTTTTAAAACAACTATGTAAGAGTTCGGTATGGTTTGGTTCAGATTTGATCTCTCAACATATCTAAAACCCTTGGTGACCACTTTGTCACAGGGAAGTTCCATGCAAACCAGCGGCCCATGGTATTACTGGAGCAGGATGCCACAGTGTCTCTTTTTCAGCTTTAGACTGCATTTCCATGGAAGGAGCTTTCAGATGCTGCAAACTGACACTAATACCCAAGAACAAGCCTCTTTATGCTCTGAAAGCTCAGAATCCCCTCTGGAAGGTTTTTGTCCTGCTGCTGAGGGGAAGCTGGGCCGGGGTGGGGGGTGCAGGGTGGAGTGATGATATCTGCTTGCATCCTCAATCCACCTACAATGCTTTTGGAGCAATGTGTGCTCATTTTAGAAGTCACAGACATTCTTGGGGTAGGTGTAATATGGATGAATTTTCTGATTCTCTTCAGGTGGGACAATGAGTAATTTTATTTTATCTTTTCCTCTAGCTGTTAAAACAAAATGCATATTTTATGGCAAGGCTTTGGGATCCTTTCAAAATTGTTATTTTTCGGCACAGCTCATCTTGATCCTAATAGGAGCATGTTGCTCCTAATAAAATATTGACATTTTATTTACCAGAGTGTTTGCAGTCTTCAAAAAGACAGATTCATTGGCTCTTGGGCACTCTTTAGTGCAGCACTACTTGCCCTTAACATTGCTATTATGTATAGCTTTGTTATTATTATCTACCATGATTCTTGCTGCTCAGACATGAGACTCACTAGATTATAGATCAGCTCTGTTAAGGGCTGTCTATTACAGACTAATGTAAGGCCTCTGACTTCAAATATTCTGCAGTAATTAGACTTTTAACCAAAGTTTTTGTTTTACCTTTCAAAGAACATTATGCTCCAAATATTAATGAACCATGGATATTTTAACTTCTGCTTTGACATCTTCAAAAACATCCTCCTTTCTGTTTCTTGATCTTGTTTTTGGCCTCAGAATTACTTCCTGCTTCATTACCCCCTGTGGAGGATGAATTATTTCTTCACATGTCTGTCTTGTCCCACAGGCTCTCCCATTCATCAGGTATTCACAGTGGGTTAATATCTCTTCTCCTTCATCCAGCAACTAGACTTCCTGTAATTTCTCAAATTTTGCTTTAACGAAGTTGATTGCCAATCAAGAATGCAAGGAGTATAGACTGTGATTAGACACATGGAGATCAGACCCACAAATACAAGTGTGCTTAGACTATACTTGTATAATCAAGATGCTCTGTGAAACATCAAGTAGATCTTAGAGCAGCAGTGGCAATTTCTGTGAGAAATGTTATATGAGCTATTAAAATTGCTCCCAAACAGGGCCTGATACAACACAGCAGCTGCCCCATGCTGCTCCATCCTGCTCCATCCTGCTCCTCTAGTTTTTAAAAGAGATTGTTACCATTTAGGAAATAGAGCAAGAAACAAAAAATAGGTATAGGAAGACACCAACAAAGACTTTCTATACTGAATTAGATTCAGCATTAGTTTAGATTCTTTGACTCTGGATGCATTTATACCTGCTTTAGTATCTGTAACAGAAGTTTTTTACTCAGAGGTCAGGTTGGAATGGATTTTGTTCACATTTTGCACTAGACTTTCAAAAACATTTTAAATCCTGAATTCCATAGCAAAGGACAAGGTGCACACGTATTTCCCTTCTTGAGCACTTTATTCTCAAGCTACAGACCAGCTTTTAAAAGGGACAGGCATGCAGTTGCACATGTGCAATTACATATATGTATAAATTTAATATGTGCATGTATATCCTGTAAGTGCAGGCTATATTAAAAAACATAGCATTTACTGCTATGCTATTCTGCTATTTATTCTAGCACATCTGGTATCTTCCACAGAAAAATTATGAATTTTTTTAAATGTCAGCTTAAAAAATGCTGATGACAGACTACCTGTGTATAATGGCTACTATGATTTGCAAAGTTAAAAGAAATTGAGTGATATGGAAAATAGATGTAAGGTCACTGAAATTATTGGGGTAAGGCACATTGCAGTATGCAATTCCAAATTGCAATGCAATGGTGCTGTCAGTATCACAAGTGCCTCTCTTGGCAGTAAGACCTTGTGAGCAACTCCTGTAGGAGGAAATGGGTATGGAAGAAATGTAACCTCTAGTTCTGACCCATGAGACAATAAACAAATTCGAATTTGCACAGGAAAATAAGTTGTTAAAATGTGGGAGGCCTGAACTTCTTATTTCTAAAGCAAGACAGTGCATTTTATACCCATATCTGCCTCAATGATATCCCAGTGGTAGATCCCCACGTGTCAAGAGAAGGCATGGAAAATAAGAAAAGAGCAGGGAGTGGAAGGTTATGCTTTCCTGCACTGACTGAATTTTTTATAGCCATCTGTGTTGAAAGAGCTAATCTAGAGATTCATGGAGGCTTGGAACAGGAAAGTAATGAAAATACTAATAAATTCTGGAAACTACTGAACTGTCTATTTCTGAATGGTCTTTTTATTTCCTACCTATTTTCCTTCCTGTCTCAAGTTTCCATTCTGCAATAAGTCTGTATCCTAATTACGAGAGGGAGGAATAGTTGTATGTCTTTGAATCAAAGATAATCTTTGTGCAATGGAGAATAGGATGCTGTGATTTAGACTGGTTTTCTCTGCTGTAGTTTTATTTAACATGATGGAGCTTTGGTTCTGGTTTGAGTTCTTAGTGATAGACTGGGCTGGCAGGAGCTTACAAATAGCATTACTCTTTTGTATAATAAGGGAGTATGTCATGCATGAACTCTTTCTACATGTCGAGGATTTTGATAGCTCAGCAGGTGTTCCAGTCTCATACTTCTACGGCAGAGGAAAAAAATGCAAGTTAATGGCAGGTTCCCATTGTAAACTGGAGTGTGTCTGTGCGTTACAGTTAGTCTACAATGCTATCCTAAATAATTTTGTTTGTGAGAAGAAGTATTTGAAGGTTTATTGTCTTTTTTTTGTTGTTCTACTTTGTCATGCTCTTGTGTTTTCCTCTCTGT
This sequence comes from Dryoscopus gambensis, assembly GCA_013389985.1. Lineage (NCBI taxonomy): Eukaryota > Metazoa > Chordata > Aves > Passeriformes > Malaconotidae > Dryoscopus > Dryoscopus gambensis. The sequence continues at coordinate 21,883 of WEIT01028415.1, read as the reverse complement.
CACTTCCTGATTACACTGTTGTTAAAGTAAGTCATGAAGTCTAAGCTTTCATTTCAGTCAGTTATGGGGATGTATATACAGATTACAGTCAATATGGAAATTCAATAAAAAAGTAATTACAGATAAGCATGTCTGCCTGCTTCTGCTTGCAAGCTGTAAATAGCTGATCAGAAACTTGTTTCATCTACTGAGTCAGATGCTTTTCTTACAGTTAATCAGTTCAGATAACATTTTGTGCAGGATGAATCTCACTCCCCAAATGGAGTGAGAGAATTGTTCCATTTTGACAAGACCTCAAACCCCTGTTTAATATTTTATGCTGATTTCACCTGGGGTAGAGTTATCTTTCTTCACGGTGGCTGGCATGGGGCTGTGTTTTGGATTTGTGCTGGACACAGCGGTGATAACACAGAGATGATTTTGTTATTGCTGACCAGAGTTTATAAAGAGCCAAGGCTTTTTCTGCTTTTCATTCTGCCATGCTGGTGAGGGGACTGGGGGTGAATGGGAAGTTGGAAGGAGGCACAGCCAGGACAGCCCAACTGACCAAAGCGATATTCCAGACCATATGGCATCATGCTCAGTATACAAAGTAGAGGGAAGAAGGAGGAACTGGGGGGACATTTGGAGTGATGGTGTTTGTCATCACAAGTCAGCACTGCATGTGCTGGGGCCCTGCTCTCCTGGGGATGGCTGAACACCTGCTGGCCCCTGGGAAGCAGTGAATTAATTCCTTGTTTTTCATTGCTTGCATGCATGGCTTTTGCTTTCCCTATTAAACTGTTCTTATCTCAACCTATATGTTTTGATTTTCCTCCCTATTCCATCAGATTGGCTGGGGAGAGGAGGGTTGAGTGAGCTGCTGTGTGGTGCTTAATTTCCATCTAGGCTTAAACAGTGACATATTTCCAGAGATACTGTAGAAAACTTTATTGCAAGATCTTAATTCAGCTTTAGCAGTTTTGCTGATCCCACCATCTGCATTGTAATGTATTTCATCTCTATCTGAATTAAAGAAGATCCTGAGCAAGATCATCACCTGTGCACGAGGTTACTAGCAAGGGCAAACTCTTAAGACTTTTGGTGCCAGCTTCAGCATCTGAAAGCTGCATGTCTTCTGAGAGCTGAAAGCTCTTTTCCAAGTGTCACTCATGCTCTTCCCACTGTAGCATCTATTGGCAGGAAGCTCAGTTTGGGATTTCCCATCCATGTATTTTGACACATGATATTATATACCCATATCTATGGGTTATCTAATAAATAAAGGCATTAGTAAACATCTAGGAGCATGTGCTTCCATTCTAGATTATTTAACAACTCACTGCATATTTTTACTTGTAGAATTTACCTAATATTGTTTTTGTCTTTTCGAGATATTTGTTGTCTTTTAGAGATCCTTAACCTTCAAACACTGAATTTTTATTGATCATATTGCTTACAGCTCATTGTTTCCTTTATTTCAGGTAGAACCTTCATATCCAGTGCACAGAATTTGATTAAAAATATGGAAGATAAATCTAAAAAACCCCACTTACATATTCTGTGACTTTAGACTAAGAAGTGAAACTCAGTAATTGGTTGACCTTCTGTTCTATCCACTTATAAGGCAAGAAATTATATTTCTAATTAAAGATTCGGTTATCAAGGATGAAGTTGAGACTGAGCTCACTGGAAAAGAACGAACATTTTTGTTTCTTCTTCATCTTACATGTTTATGGCTGGTTGCCTACAGATAGAAGAAATACTTTTTTCCTTTTGGGCTTTATTAGATTTGGCAACCAAAGCCATTTTAAAGATTTATCATAAAACTTGCTGCCATTTATCAAAGAAGATGACAACTATCTCTTAATGATACTGATAAGGGTGTTAAGAGTCACTGACCAGCAAATGATAATCGGGTTCTAGGAAATTACCGGGAAAATGCAAAAGCAGGACAACTTTTTTCCTCTGCACAGAATGTCATGGACCAAAGCAACAAAAGTCCTTCCTCCATTTAAATGTATGCAAAGAAAATAAATGGCTTTTCTCTCTTTTCTTTTTTTTTTTTTAATAAGGTAATTTAATGAGTGGTTATCTGTAAAACTGGCAGAAAAGTAAACAAAATACTTTCACAAGTACTGCGGTTGAAAGACTCCAGCCAATTTATTGTACCCTACACTTCAGAAACTCATTCAAATCCCGACAAGCATTGGACGCTCAATTTGGGCCTTACACTGAAGCCTGCAGGCAGCAATTTATTGTAGCTGGCCCTTATACAGTTACTGACAAAAGGATTCTTTCCTTAGCTGTAACAAACAGAGCCTTTTCAGCAGCATATAGATAAATATATAAAATTCATTTCCTGGCTTGAACAGGATACAGGATTAGTTTTCAAATATTAATGCCTAAATTCTGCACAGATAGACCAGTGTAAAAAGTAGGTATGCTTTGTGCACTTAATATAAAGAACTCCAAGTGAAAAATTCATATTGCAGACACAAAGCTGGTGTTTCTGTAACAACCCATTAATGAATACTTTCATTAACTAACACGTGAAGTTCATTCAGATGAAATGAATCATATTTTCTTGATACAGGCTACTAACAGACTTTTTAAGGGCTAATCTGCATCTTTAATTCAAAGTCTCCATCATATGTAGCTATTTCCACCTTCTTGATCTCTGTTCAGGTGAGAAGAACACTGAGCACCTCATGCAGGGTTAATGAAGTCAAAGCCATAATTGAATTTCACATTTTTGACAAAATTTTGCAGGGGAAAGAGCCCACTTTGTGACTAGTTTTAATAATAAAATTTTGAAGTAGTGTCAGAGCTTTTAGGAATATATAAATTTCTTGACATCCTATCAGAACTAGTTTTTGCATCTGTTTATCTGTAACTTGGGGGTGTCTTTCTCTCTATGTACCGACTAAAGCTTTCTGGGGAGGAGGAGTGGGGTGGAACCATAACAGAGCAAGCAAAAACCCCACACAACAAAAAATAACAAGATAATTAATAGTTTATTTTTCTACATTACTGTAAAGAGTTTTTCTGTGTTCATGATCATTATTCACCTTCAAAACTTGTTTGTGCTCCAGACAAGGGTTTTACTAGAAGAAATCATTCAGAAAGAACACTCCAAATGGCAGTGGAATGTCAGAGTTCAAATACCTCATGGTGTGGAATGAATGAATGCTCACTTATATGTCCCTTTAGGTGCTTATTTCTTCCTTGTATAGGGGTTTGTTTCATGGGTAACTGTTGCATCGCGCCCGGCTCCCCCCCCCCGCCAGGGGACTGCGGGCGGCGGCGGGATCAGCCCGGCATAGCCCAGGGGC
>WEIT01028415.1:1999-18250 GCA_013389985.1 Dryoscopus gambensis | reverse complement strand
TCGAGGTGGATCCCGCAGCTGAACTGGGAGAGAGCTTGCAGGGGAAAACACAACAGGTAACCATGCTCCAAGTTCCCTTTATCATCATCCTGATCCATTCTTTTTGAAAGCACAAACTCATTTCTTGCTGGTTTAACCTTCACAACCCCCTTTATAAGTTTTTCTTTACACAGTGCCTTGCTTTGCCACAGTAGGAGAAGTATGACTTCCGTGGCTGTGAGTGTTTAGAACCTGATAAAGGTCCACCAGCATCTTTGTCAAGCTGCTCACGGTCACTATACCCAGAAAGAGTTGCTTCAACAGCAGCCTTTTCCTTTAATTACTTCAAATGCCTGGAGGCTAATATAATATAATAGGCTTATAAAACACATCAGTACAAACAGCTTCTCAAAGGGTCTGAGTAGCAGAAGATGTGTATAGCCACATCAGTCAGAAATCGTGGGATGAGAATAAAAAAGAGCTCTATGAAAACTGCCTGTGAAACAAGATGATGCACTGGCTTTCCTGAAACCCATAACAAATGTAAAATATGTCCTCCATAAAAGGAAAGACAAATCTAGACTTCACAGGGACCTGTGCCCAATATGTATTTCTTTTGTTACTTTCACAATGGGAACTGGGAAAGAATATTGTATTTTAAAATACTAATTTCCATAAAGTCATAGAAAGATTGTGGAAAAGAAAAGGATTTTTCCATAATGGAAGAAAATTGAAACTGTGATTCTCACACAGCTATAAATGCAAAAAAGTTAATGAGTGGGCAATGTTCAGAATTCTTTATCAAATTTCATTTATTCATAAATTCAACCTAAAATACAGTGAAACTAAGAACCTTTGGAAGTCTTTTGATTGCCCCTATTTAAATTAGCAAAACAAAAGGAAAACATGTCATGTATAGGTGTATAGATATTCAGATATTCAATTGTAGAACATAGATTATTGACAGTATATTATTCTTCAAAGGGATTTCTGGTCATAAAAATTAAGCACCAAGACTAACACTCCCGCTGCCTCAGTTATACAATATCTAGCCACTGTATGGATAATGAAGGTTCAATTATACTTCATGTTGAGACAGTCCAGACCCAGATTTTTCACTCTGCAGTACAGTCTATTGGTCAGCAGGCTGTCCTCTATGGGTACTCCTTCCCTTCCCACTGGGGTCACCAGCAGTGCAGAAAATGTAAGGCCCACTGGGCCAGCATGAGAACATGCAAGAGGGGACCGGATTCTGGAAATTAACAATTAGGAAGTGACGCAATAGAGCTACATCAAAAAGAAAATATGTCAGACAGGTTCTTGTATAAAGTGTTCCAAGAGGAAGGATCTCCATATCACCCCTTAAGGCAAATGGTATGTAGCTACTCAGCCACATTATCTTGCAGGAAATATGTTACTGCAGATTCAGAGCCTGATAGGATGGCTGTATGTGAGGTGCGGTCTGGCAACACCTTCTGGGTCTGATCTAGATCTGATCCCACAGGAAACTTAGAGGATGGGGCATTAGCTGTCCTTAAGGGTAGGCTGCAAGGTGGTCTGAGTGGGGACATTTTGGAGAGTAGGTCTAGGCACCTGGAGAGCCTTAGTCAGGGAGGTATCCAGGGAGTTAATTTCCTAACTACATGGTGTCTGTCTGGGATGACAATCTAGTTCTCATGTGCCTTAAATTCCCCTTCTACCTTGTTCCAGGCACTGGTGTGGAATATAAACCCAAGACTTGTGTGTTTTAAGGTTTCAACATCACATCATGCAAGTCAGGATTGACAAAATTCCTGCCACTATCATTCGAAGGTTTTGCTTAATATTTCTGACTGCGTTCCCAACTGTGCAGTTAGGAAACATAGCAAGGAATTCAGATGTACTCTTCATCCACCAGAGACACACTTGAGTGAATTACTAATCTCCCTAGACACCTGGAATGCAGAGAATGAATTTGTATGTACAGCCTGATCATCCACAGAGCAAATCGAATCATTCCTCACTCTGCTGTGGCAGGAGGATTCTAAAGCTCCTATTCTGAAATTCCCTTCTTGCTATTGGCATGGCTAGACCCTCCAGAGCACTCACAGCTGTGCTGCCTTTCAAAAGCCTTTCCTTCCAAAAGGGAGAAATGACAAATATAGCAACACTGGGCTAAGCTGATAAAACATACAGGCAATACATGACAGTCTAAAACCATTCTTCAAAGCAGCAGCTGACTTACGATTCATGATATAAAGTCCAGTGACTTGTCTGCGTGAGATTTCTAATTGTTGTGGATTTGGTCAGGTCTCCCCGCTTTGGCCCAGCACAATGCCAGGCTGGGACACTCAGCTTGCAGTAAAAAGAGCACTTCAGCAACATCAGCGTGTACATAAGATAAGAGATGTCATGTTCTTCCAGGTCTGGCAGAATCTTGCTCTCCTCTGACTTTGAGTGATAGCTGTTGTGATTGCCAGGAACTTCCTCGGCCTCCAGCAGCAGCCTGGTTCTTTGCTGGGATTTGCTCCCAGCTGGGCCAGAGCACACCTGCAGCACAACCTGCTGTCCCGAAACATCACCCTTGAGTCCTGCAGATGTTACACTTTTGTGTTTATAGAGAAGTTAATTCTGCAGATGGCTAAAGCCGTCTCCAGCAAGCATACAGTAGTAGAAAGGGATCTTCTAGGAGTCCCTTTTCCTGTGCGTGACTGTAAGTCTGGATGAAGGAAGAGGCATCAGAAAACAGCTGGCCAAAGAGGGGAAAAGTGCATATTGAGAAAGTGGTGAAAATCTCCCCAACATGCTGAGCTGCAGAGTCTGTTGTGTCTGGAGGAACCAATAAGCTCACATCACCAAGAAACTGCTGGATCTGCACAAGGCCATGAGCACACATTAGTGTCAACAGAGACTTGTTTGCATCCACATGGGCAGTGGCTGCTGTGTGCAAACAAAGCCTGCAGGATGATACACATATATGAGATAAAAAAGGATCCTCTAAAAGGCTTTTCAAAATCTGACCTCGAAGCCACTAGTGTGGCAGTCGAGCCCACCTCTCCTGAATATAGAGCTGGAGCTGTCTCCCAGCTGAACAACACATGTATGACTGAATTAGATCACCTCCACCCCTTCTCCTTGAAAATGGAGTTTTCAACAGGGAGAATGAGTTGTCCAAACTTCCATGTTTGCTCAGAAAATAGAATGATGAGGACTCCTCACAGTTCTTACACTTTGCCTTTTTGCTCCACTTTTTTATTGTAGAATACCATACTTGATCCCAACATTTCCTTTATAACTTTCCAGCAAATTTGGCATCCTGCAACTTTATCACTGCATCAGAAATGAAGGATCATGCAGTTGAGGTTGTGGACAGTCTCCTTTGCTTTAAAGAGATAAAACTTACAGCTTTTTTTTTCACTATTTGTTTATACAATCTTTGTTTCTTATTGCTGATGTGTTCTTTGGCAGGGTGAGAACATTTTGTAGGTTACAAGTCATGTATGAGAACAACAGAGGAAGAAATCAGTAGTGTTGTTCTTTCCTTATATCTCAAAGAACTTAATTTCCGCTAAAACTCAGGGAAGACCCAGGGGTGAAATTGAATGAGACATGATTAATAAATAGCCTCAATAAGCATTTTACATTTACCTTTCAAGTAGCCATTAAAGCAGTTCACACAAAAGTGCCTTTTAGTCTTCCCTATACAACCTAGTTTTCCTCTGCTCTACTCCTAGCCCTGAGGTTTGAAAGGGTTTTTACAAACCTATGCAGGGAGGGAATGTGGTCACTTCTAGCGCTCTCTTTGTCTTTTTGCAGGTCCTTGTATTTGCCAAGTATAAACCAACAAGTGGCAAAGGTGCAAAGACCATCCGTCTTCCACTCTGGATAAATCACTTGAAACTAAAGAGATCTTTGGTTTCTTTTTTTTAAAGATCTTATGCTAGCTTTTCTTTTCAAGTGCGTTTTGAAGAGGAGGCCATCATTAGGGAATTCTGTATGAGTTTATTTTATGTTTGTTTATCAGATGTTTTCTGTAAGAAACTGCTAATTAATTGTTGATTGATAAAAATTAAATAGGCAGCCAGAATTCCCTGAAGCAGCAAGCAGCAGCTGAATCTGGTGCTTTGGGGAAGAAGCTTTTCCAGGGACTGTAGGTCTAATGAATACATTGACACAGCAGGTCAATTGCCTCTACTCATGTGGGATTTTGTTCATTCCTCTAACACTTCCTAAACTCTGTGAAGGATACATGTGCCTCCCTATATATTGTTAACCCTTGATGTTTCTGTTCTCATCCACTCCAGCAGTTTGCTTCTGAATACGTCAGCATTTTGATAAAAGATTTGATTTTTATGTGATTTATTTTGGTGGTATCATTTTGATTATTTGGTCCTGTTGACCAAATGGGGCTAACAGCAGCCAGTTAAAAATGGCTGATCTCTACACTGTGACAAAAGATCTTCCAAAGGTACAAAGATCGCCTGTTAGTAGAAGGACTTGGTTTAGTTTGGGTTGTTTGGGCTTTTTATTCTCTTTCCCTCTTCAGTAGAATAAAATTACATGAAACCATTCCTTTAAGTGAGACTCCAGAGGGATAGAAACCTTTACAAGAACAGCTGTTCTTTTAGTGCAGAAACCTCTGCCAAATAACATCATGGGCGCAAACTCCTTCTTTTTGGCTTAATAGGAATTAAATCAGTACCATGCCAAATTGTCACAGGTTCATCAGCTGTCCTGAAAATAAATTGTTTTACTAAGTGTCCGTTTGCGGGAAGTGTTTTGATTATTGGGATAACAATGGGAGGCCATAGCTTTAAAAAAAACATTCTGGAGCACTTTTTTTGCCTCATCTACTTTAAGATTTAAATTTGAAGAGGACCTAATAATGTGCTAAAACCCTACAGGTACTTTGTGAATAAATATGCAATTATGTATGTATTACATGTGTAATTATGTTCTGATTGGATCAGGGCCAAAGCGTGTATCTGTTTACTTCCAGATTTTTAAATGAAAGTGGACAAATGAGGGAATGATCAGGCATTAGAGGTGTATGGGTGATTTTTTTTTCCAGTTTGGCAAAAGAATAATTCCTGAAGATCTGACTTGAAAAACAACTTCTAAATTTTCATTCCTGAGATGGAAAGGGAAAATGTCTCCTACCTTCTTTTTTTTTTTTTGACTTTCTAATTTAGGCAAATCACTCATCAAAATGTCATGTCAAGAGAGTAAAAGAAAAAATTTCAAAAAGTGTTAAGAAATGCTCCTCAATTGCATTTTAACGTTATTTTTCTTGTTGACGAAAGATCAAAATATAGCATGAATTTATGAATAATTTTCATAAGCTGGTATATGCATTACTTTTGAAGCAAAAGTAGTGAAACAGAATTTTTACTTCCAGATCCAGCTTTATTTTAAACCTATTCAATATTTCTCACTACTAATACTTTTTCAGTTATATAACTTTTCTAGAATTTAAGCATTTGAAATTAAATTCTCTTTTTAAGCATCTACCACAGACCGAATATTTTAATTTAATTCCTGATGACATACTTTACCCATTTTTTAAGATGCAGGTCAATGTAAAAGATACTATCCTGATTACTTAAAAAAATGTTGTCATTTTGCTTTAGGTTTGGGGGTTTTTGTTGATTTTTCTTGTTTTAGAGCAAAAAATAGAAACATGGAAAAGAATACAATGGAGATATACCTTTCCTTATCACTGCTCATATATTTGTTATAGACTAGTTATTTACTAAAGCTTGCCAGGTATATTTCCCTGAAAATAAAATAAATAATAAAGTTAAGCAAGACTTTCTATCAGGGAGCACATGGCCAGGTACACTTCAGTTCGATGCAGAATTTACCATTTGCATCCCAAACCTGTCAATCTCAGCATCAAAGCTCAGCTGATGCAAAGGAACTGCCAGAGAGCAAGAGCCAGAGCTGGGTAGTGCTGAATTAAGAATGACTTTATAGTGTCTGTATTTTGTCTTTCCTTGGGAAAAAACCAGAGTTTCCAAAGTTCATTTCTTTCTGGTAGAAGACCTGTACATAACTTGGTCTCAGGATATCTCTTTCCCTCTGAGGCTGGTCCTCAAGCAGCATGACAATGCATTACTGAAGGTTCATTAGCTCAAGCAGCAGTGAATCAGAATGTTTCCACTGGGAAAGTTATTCATCAATATGATAAAATTATGGGATTTTCTTCAGTTTGCTCCAATGAACAAGCAAAAGATGACATGCCCAGATTTCAGAGTCTGCAACTCATTTGTATTAAATAGCTACTGTGTTTTTGTTCGGTTGGGGTTTTTTGTTGCTAATATAGTAAGAAATTTTTTCAAGACATAGAGAAGTTGTGGAGAAAATTACAGTTTTAGAAATTGCATTGTGCATGGTCATTGTGGTCTTTAACCTCAGGACTCCTTTGTATGCTGCCTAGTGTAGAGCTGGTTTGGGAATGAATCAGGAGCTTAACTTGTTTCAGAACACAGACACTGAGCTGAGGGTCAGGCCGGGTACTAAATGGAGAGGTGTCACCGTATGCAGAGAACATTGCCCCAGAAACTGAGGCCTAGTTCTAACTTACCCACTGAGGCTTTGAGTAGTCCTGGAGAGATCAGGTAAGCCAAAGTTTTGAAAGGCAGCCTTTGGGTTTGTTTTCTTTTTACCCATTTTCCAGCTGTCTGACTTGGGAGCTCTGGTTTATAAAAACGTAGAGAAATAGCAACCGCAGCTGGAGTCTCTGCAACTTGTCTTATTTCGAACACATATTTCTAAATAGCACAAAGATTTCTGGAAATTCAGACCCTACTTCTTCAAACAGGACATTCAAATTAATAAATATTTGTCTTTTCTCCTCTGTACCTAAATTCTCCCTTTTATATGGGTAATAATACCATCTGTCCCTGTTCTCTGTGCCAACTCACACAGAGAAGGAAAGGAATTATCCTGTTGGGAGATAATTATCCTGTTGGGCTCGAATGACACCTGCAAAATGCAAAACATATGTTTTACATGCAAAGGAGTTCCTGGCCCTCCCTGTCTTATAAGATGGCAGTTGTCATCCAGGAGGGAAATTTGGAGAAGGAAAGTACAGCTCTTCAGGATGCAGGGGTGGTTCTCCTGGCAGGTGCTGACTGTGATTGTTTGAGTCTGTTGAAAGTAAAGCAAATCTACTGACTTTGGCCTGGGTTCAGGGAAGGTGTTTCTTTCTAAGGCTTCTAACTCTTGTTTAGTGACAGAGGTTGATGAGTTCCTGTTGGATACACTCTTTAAATCAAATGTTTGACTGTGAATGGTCTAAATGGAGCTGGCTGCATTGGTTCAGGGAGAAGAGTTTTTAAGCTGCCTCTGGAGGACATTTGGTGTAATGTCTCATTCATCACCTGCTATGAACCCACGAGCTGCCACAGGGACCACGCAACAACCAGAAAAGGAGTCATTCTGCTGTCCTTACCAAAGTTGTATGGCACTTCACTCTGAGGATATGATTATTTTCAGAATGAAAAAGAGGACTAAATAAGGCTCTAGAGAAATACTTTACCTGTTTTAGAAGAGAATGATTGCATGTCCAGTTTGTTTAATGAGCATACTTTGTAAAGATGGGTTTGAAAGGCTTTATCAACCTCAGTGGAGGTGAAAATCACTGGTTAATTTACAGAACAGGTGTTTGGGTAACAGCCATTTGACGAGCAACTTTTGTCTTCAGAAAGCTGAAGCTAGTAAAGAGGATTAAAGTTTTTCAGAAGTTGCCTCCTTTGTGTTGTGATGTTGCTCTAATTTAGAGTACTTCACCTATATATGATTTGTCTTCTCTCATCCTATACTCCTACTTTGCAAAATAGCCACTGATTCACTCCGTAACGTTAATATCTAATGGCTTGTCTTGCCCTCTGCTAATATACAGTAGTGTTCAAGCAGTGCTGAGAGCAAGGAAGGAAGGGACCACATCACTTCAGTCAGCACAAAGTGAAAAGGGAAAATAAAAGAGAAGATAAATTCTGTTGTTGCCAAGCATCAAATGAAGAGAAGCAAAAAATAGCTGAAAGCAGAACAGAGAAAAACATGTGCTCTGTCTCATACAAGCTCCAGTATCAGAAATATAAAAAATACACTTTTCTTCCTCTGAAGCAGGATGGTTGACTCTACATATTAGGTGTATCTCCCTAAAGATTTTGCAAAGGCTTTTTGCAAAACCCAAATAAAAATGGTGCAGACCTAGTATCATTTTAGATGTGTTATTAAAATTTGTGTAATTTTTTTCTGGCCAAAAGACAACATCTTTGTCTTTAACTCTGTAATAGACAAAGGTCAGTTTTGTAAGATCAGATTTACTTGGTAACCGAGTTTTATTTTTACCTGAGCTACATAATCCAGAAAGTATTCAAACATACGTTGGGTTTGCCGTCCCTCAAAAAGGTATCTCTGTGATAAGGGGATCGTGATGCTCTGATAAAATTAGTAACTGGTGCTCGCAAATTAGAAACATGCAGGTGTATTTGCATGTCGTATTCACATGTCTCTTATTTCATACTTTAGTCTTAATCCACAGTTACTCATGTTGTCTATACAATTGTGTCCTTTTTCTATCTGTTTTGACATGAAGTGAGAGCTTCCTTTGCCAAAGGCCTTTAAGTGCAGAAAAATCCACACACTAAAACCTTGTCATTGCATGCAATATGGGCAGCGTCATTTCAGTTTCTTGCTCCATGTTCTCCAGATCTCTGGTGGGATCCTGGTGCCCTGCTAGCTCCACTTCATTGCGGCCTTTCTTGCACAGAGCTCCAGCAGCAGTGCTGGAGTGCATTCTCCAGGGATTACATGTGCTGCGGTGAGAACTCACACCAGAGTATAAACAAGTGCAGATCTGCAGGATCTGCAGGATACGTGAGGCAGGAGGAGAGAGGGTCAGTGGGCAGCTGCCTTGCGTCTTCCAGGTGGAAGATATAAACAGATGAACAGAAGTAGACCTGGCTGTAGCAGGTCATTCTCCTATGACAACTTGTTTTCCCAAGAAATAATTGAAGGGATGCAAGGTTAGAGCCATTCATCCCCAGGTTTGATCACTTTGGTGCAAGCAGTTAAATGGACGCATTTAAAAGGCCATACAATTAGAGAAATGGCAGATTTGAAAAATCCCCAAAGGATTCATAAGATGCAGCAATTCCACTCACATTTGCTTATGTTGCCCGCTGTAAATAAGCAATGTTGATGCTAACTTTTGGACCACGTACCGTGCCTGGATCATGTCCTGGACTGGGACCATCTGTAGTTTCTGTTAGTAAACACCTGTTTTATGCTGCAATTTTTTTAGAAGTACAGTCTTCAACACCTGATAAGGGTCCTTGTTTCATAGACCTACTTGGACCATACCATGTTTGGGATATTTAATATGCTGCAGATTTTATCCTGATGTTTGATGTTCTGTCTACAATCAGTTCATGACCATCAAAGCATTTAATGAAAACATATTCAGATTTTCTGATTTTATACTTTGTGAAATTGTTTTTCATATGCTACAGATATACCGCATCTGCTCCCTGCAGTTTTACAGTACAGAGAGCTGCTAATAAAACATTATTGTTGACAATTCAGTCACAATATAAAATTCTTACAGCTTTTGAACATTTAAAGATGTTTAATTGGTTTTTAATGAGTATTTTGGTGCTTAACTTTTAATAGGATTTTTTGAACGGTATTATCTTGTAAAACAAACTGAAATAATAGGCTTTAATTGTGGATGCTTTGGACGCTAGAAGTTTCATCAGTGTTATTGTGCAGCTACTGGCTTATTCCTTTAGGAGTACTGCTATGAAAGTTTTCTAGGAAAAAAAAAACCAAGACCACCACTACAACAAAATATAAAATATTAGCAGTAAAATATCTGATTAAAAAAACAAACCTGCAGTAGTATGAGAAGCAAGAAAGCTGGATCTAAAATTTAGGTTGACAAGACAATGTTATGAGCCCTTAACTATACTCAGGCAATCAAACCTGACAGCAGGATTTTGTCTTGTTAATATATCTAACCACTAAAGAAAAAGGCCAAAATCTTGATTTGACTTTTGTAGTTTCCCACATATGTCAGCACTTTAAAACTGCTCAGGTCCAGCACTAGCATCCTGCGGCTGGCCTGTCCTTCATCCACCCAGCACGTGTGGCACGTGTGAGACCAGCCCAGCTCTGCACTGAGCTTGCTGGCACCTCCAAGGGCAGCTGGGGCTCTGCAGCTGGGACAGCCAGCTGAGGCCGGCTTCTTCCTCCTGGCTTTTGTCCCAGTCTGTTGCTTTGTTGTTCAGGTCATAATGCCACATTTTCTGGGTGTCTGTGTACCTTTCTGCTTCAGCCTGCTCATCTATTTCAGGTAAGCCATCTGAAGAGCTGTTACTGGTTATCTGCTTTCTGCCCAGGTGGTTGTAAGCTGAGAGACGTGGTGGAATCCTGTATCTATCGTTTTTCAGCTTGGTGGAATTCAGAACCATTATTTTTCTACCAATTTATTTGTTTGTATCCTGGTTCTGGCCAGGACAGGGTTAAAATTAACAGGACACTGACAGGAATCACTGCACTCACATTCCATATTTAATCTAAATAGGCACCATAAGTGGCATATTAGATAAGTATATCTTTGAAAAGAGACAGATGCTCTGTAAAGTAGATAAGGGACATGCTTAAAGGAGTTCAGAAATTGAAAGCAAACATGTCAGATATCACAGAGTGAAATAACAAAACAGAAAGGAGCAAACTAGGTGTAAATCAGTGGGTGACTTTCATCAGAGTGGGCATTTTTTCATAGGTATTTTTTTGTTGCCTATGCCTGACAACATGACATAGGACAACTTCTTTGTGCAGTCTAGAAGTTTGAAAAACCTCACTTAGAAATGGAAATCAGAACTTTTTTTTCAACATTTGAAGTTTAGAAATTTGCTTACTTTCTATCCAAAAATATTTAAATGTATTCTTTTTGGATTCCAAAATAGTTTTGGTTGAAAATAGATCAATAATTTTAATTTTATTATTTTCAAAACAAACACAGTATACACTATACACATAAGTACGTGAAAATTCTAAAGGTATCCATGCCTTAACTGCAGAATGTTTTGTAATGCTACTAAATTAGTAAATTTTGAAAATTACTGGAAGAGGAGACAATTAATCCAGTTGACTCTTATGTCAGCTCTGGTCTTGACAATAGAAGAAGCCATAACACAAGGATTGCAGAGCAAGTATGATAGTAAAGAGTGGGTGCAGGGTAAAAGAATTAGTCTTCCTTTATGCAATCTCTATAAAAAACTTTAAAGTGTGACTTTTTGTGTCACCTCGAGATCAGTCAATGACAATTCTCTATTTCCATTTGACTTTTAAGTACACAATCAATTACATTTTATGTTAGTATTATCAGGTAACATAAATTTCATAATGCATGGGAAAATAAATTCCAAAATATGTTACTTATTTCTAAGAAGTGATCCTACATTTTATTTTAAAGATGATTTGGACCTCCTTTCACTGAAGTTATTCACAGAGATGTATATTTATGCTGCGTTACCTTATGGTTAGGAGAAGAGAAGCAGGCCCAAAATGTAAAACTGAAATATATTGCTGTGGGTGGTTTTTAAAAGACATTGATTTTTATTCAGCATCTGTCACATTGGTTTGCAGCCAATATCCGTCAGTGAGCTGTGTGATTAATGGGGTATTGAAGAAGCAATGAACAATTTCACGGTTGTTTAACTTGTTGCTTTATTTCTCCTTTTGCATTAGTATTATCATCCTACAGCATCTGTTGTTAATATTAAGCATAATAAGTATGCTGGATGTAGCACACATAGCTATCAATAGTAATAATAATAACATAATACATCACGGACTTCTGAAAAAATGAGACAAAGCTTCTCTGCCTATAACTTTGTAAATACTTCACTCTCTTGGGAGAGCCAAGGAAAACCAGCAGCCTCTCTTGTACAAATACTTCAGCTCCAGGTCTGTCCCCTGCCCTCTGTCTCCAGCTGCAGCCAGCTGCAACCCAGCTGTTGTTACCTGACAGGTTATCCAAAATCTGAGCACCTTTTCCCAGTGTAGGTCTTCCAGCACTCCTCAGCAGAAATTTGCTGCTTATTCATAGTATTACAGATTTCTTAATTAATTTTTAAAAAAGGCAAAATCGTGGTAGTTGATACACATAACATTGATACAACAACAAATAATGATGCAAAACTTATTTGAAGCCTTGTTGATAACAGATGATATCCCTACCAAGTATGACAGAATGAATTTTGCATAGTGAGTCCACGCATCATAAATTACAAAATGATCCCAAATTGTCCTGCCCTGTTCTTTTCCATAATGTCTTCAGTTTCCCCATTGTATGTCTGAGCAGCAAAAATCAAATGAAATATTTCTGTCTTCAGTTGCCCCACCTGCTTTACACTGCAGATGAATCACATGGACACCTCAGTGCAACTCAGTAGCTTCAAAAATGTCAGCAGGCCTTTGGAGCTGCCATAATTTTGAGGGATTTTGGGGAATAATGCTTGAAAATGCTTTCAAAGTATATTCAGACCTCATGGGATTCATAATAGCAAAAAATCTGAGATGATAGAAAGGGGTTTTTGTTGAAAGATGGTTTGTGAACTATTAGAACATGCATCACTTTCTCTAACTAGAGGCGAAGTTAATCAGTTTAGTCTCTTTCGTAACACTAAGTGTCTGGACTCCAAAATATCCTAAAAAGTTGCAAATCTTCTGCTTTCCATGATACAATGTGGTTTTTTATAAGCAAATCAAATATAAGACTTTTGTGTCTGCAGTTAATGGGAATTTTCACAGTCCTTCATCATATAAGCACTAGATTTTTGTTTCCTCTCACAGAAAGCAAATGAAACATTCGTTGTTTTGAGTGTGTGCATGTGTCTGTGCTTTCCTGCAGTTCACTAACAAAAATAGATTCTAAAAACTTGATATCTAGAAAAGAATATGTCTTCATATGCTACCCATAAGACTGTGTCCAAAGCCACTAGAGAACAATTTGTTGAAGGGGCTGACATTATTGCTAATTACAATCTTCTCTTTAAATTTTTGAGAACCAGAAGTCTGCTCCACAGAAATTTCTGTAGAATAAAACTCCAGCATTCCAGAAATTTGAAACTCCATAAAATCCCGAAGAGCACAGGAAGAAAGTAAGTCAGGGACTACTGATTTTCTGTCTTTCTCAGTAAAAGGACAGGGGCCATCAAAGGAAACCAAAAGGAGACCTATTCAAAACACAGTTTCAAAATCTTAGGATGTGGATGGTCTGGCTGCAGAGTGTTGTGATGCTAAAAGTTTACATGGGGACATGGGAGATTCGACAAGTCTAGGAAAAAACAGCTCATTAAAAGTTACTGAAGACACAGAAGCCACACTGGTCTGCTAAGCCCTGAGACCCATGACTGTGCTTGGCACATCCAGCATGGTCGTGTGCTCTCCTGTGTCTATGCTCTGCTTCAGTCACTTGCTCTGGGACCCAGTTAGAGAGAGGAGATTGAGCTGTACAGATCTTTAGAATCATCTGCTGTGGCTTTTCAATCTTATCTTCCTTCTCGTTATTCTAGACTGTGGTGAAAAAACTCTGATATTGCAAAACTTCCAATAAACTAAATATGATATCGTGTCTTCCTCTTTTACAGAGAAATCTTATGTTTTATATAAATGTGTATATATATATCATATGTAGCCTAGGTTATCTCTTATAGGCAAACAGCTTCTATATAGTTGTATAATAATAATTTCTAAAAATGCTGTATATGCATAGAAGCACTTACTTTGTTAAGTTTAACAAGTTTCCATTAATTTTACTTAGATTAACACTGAAATGCAAAAGATTGTATGCTTATAACATTAGATATGGAGTTAAAATCAGTATTTAATATAGTAATAAGATAAGAAGAAATGGATCAAGATGACTCTGCAGAAATTAAAACCTCCAATTATTATATCAAGCCCTTTCATTAAACTAACTTAATTGTACAATGCATTTAAAATCTTATAAAACTGCACATATTATCAGAATTATTTAGTGTTAGTATCTTTTAAATCAGACTTATTATCAGGGTCCATTTTTTTGTAGAACTCTGTTTTTGGAAGTGTTAAAACTGCCATTTGTGTCCATCTTGGAAGTGCTTTATTTTTTCAGGGAATATGGGGCAAGAGTTTTTCCAGGTTGTGATTCAGGGCAGGACGCTGAGCTGCTTCTTGTATCCTCCCCACCATCCAGTGGCTACAGAGTGAAATTTGTCTCCTAAACCTTGGCACATGGATTAAGTTTTTCATGTGAATATGCCTTTGTACCATTTTCATGAGTTACTCCACACCAGGCTTATATATTTCACAGGCTAAATTGCCCTAGGTTCTACTAGTGTAAGTCTGTAAATTATTATATTCAGGATTACTGCTGAGAGGTCCATGAATCCTTCAGAGCAGGACTTTCCAGCTGTGCTTGTTCAACACCCATCACAATCAGGCCTGATTCTTGCCTTGAATTTTAGGGCACTGTAACAATACGGAAAGTAATGCTAATAGCCCTTGGCTGCTGCCGGCAGATGCTGAACCCAGGAGGCAAGGCTCTGCATGCAGGAAGTACTAAGATACCCCATTTTCCTAGGACAGCAGTGACAGATTGTTGAACTCGTGTGTTCCCAAACCAGAAAGGCACAGAAAAATGCTGAACAAACAGGAGAGCAGAGATCAGAAACCAATGTGGCTGGCAGACTTCAGCCAGTTTCTGTTTTCCACTAAGCTGCCAAAAGTACCATCACTGGTGGGATCCAGGGAACTTTCACCAGTTTTCTAGTATGATGCTGAGTGAAAAGAGTTTCACATTTCTACTATGCTTTTTGTAAAAGTCTTTAGAGCTGAGTAAGAGCACTTTCTGTTAAGGCTGTTGCAACAGCTGCTTGCAATCCTCTTCATTCAGATGTAACCAGCAGGTAAGAGAATAATTATTTATCACCCTCTTCCTTCCTTTCTTTGCCAGGAATGAAAAAAACTGTTAATGATATGTACAATGACACTTCTGNAGCTTTCATTTCTGGATCAGCACAGGAAGCTCACCAGCAAGGCTTAGATGTCAGTTACATGACAGAGCCAAAACCACCAAAAAGGTCTGAAAAAGTTTGTGCATTTTTTAAGAGGTGCTCAGCCATTATTGTCTAAATAACAGGACTGAAAATGGCTCAGTTTTTCTCCAGGTTGTAGCACATCAGTACCTCTTCAGGCACTTAGGATGACTCTTTACTCTTGCAGGATAGAAACATTTCTCTCCTTTTCCTGGCTCTTAGCATATCTGTGCTCTTCAGTGTCTGCAAGCTGAGAGTAGCTTCACAAGCATCCACAGAAAGGCAGAAAACTTGCAAGACCAACCAGCTCTGGGGCACCATACACAGTTCTGAGAGTGAACCCAAAATTCTGAATCACAGCTGCGGCAATGGTAGGTAAATTGGAAATCAGTTTCCAGCATCCTGGTTTTACTGTTGTGTTTGAGGAAGACAAGCATATGTCTCCAGCTTGAGACGGTTGCAGAAAACAACATAACTCATTTTCCAGTGGCTGATACAAAATTTTTCCATTTGCCACATTCATTTTCATCATCTCCAACTGGCCATATATCTCCAACCAAAACCAAGTTAGAGCTTCTCTGCAAAACTCAGACAAAACTACCAAATTGTCATAGTTTTAGAAGGACACTGACAGGTCCCTCTGCATTGACTTGTTTTGTTGTGAGAATTATAACTTTTTAAGAACAGCTTCAATTTCCCCTTTTTTCCTGGGCTGTGTGTTCCACACAGTAAGACAAGAGAAAAACCTCCTGTCTAGGGCGCACAAAATCACGTGAAGCCTTTCTCTGGGAGCCTCCAGCCTGACACGCAGAGAATGATACCAGCACTGGCTACTTCATGGAAGCTGAAAGACACTGGCTTGGCACTAGGTGGAAAATCCCTAATATCAGGTCCCTCAAAGATATCCCTAACCACAGGTCACCGAAAGATATTGCATCAATGATCTTAATGACACCTTGATGTTTTATCCACTCCCAGCTGCCAGAAAAACAGATCAATTCTGGACACTTTCACCTCAGTCTAGCTCCATATGCTTTCTTTCAAAGGAAACTGTTTAATTTCAAACTTTATTTTATTCCATTGCAGGAAGTCTTGGAGAAAAAAATGAGACTTTTAATCCATCAAGTTATTTCCAAGTATGATTGAACCAAACAGTCATGAATTAGTGTTAGCTACTCAGGATTCTCCTGCTTTTTTG